>OX637582.1:9952036-10507301 GCA_951800085.1 Comarum palustre | reverse complement strand
TGCATTCCAAGATGGAGGCAATTTATCAATAAGGCAGGACACTTTAAAATCCTCACTGAACTTGGTTCCTTTCTTTTCTATACCTCTTAGAAGTTCTTGATACTCATGGATTTGGCCTCCTATAGATTTAGTTTCAACCATCTTATAACAAATAGAGCATCTTGATCAATTAGTATAACTGGAAAACAATTGCACACACACTACAATTCTTAATAGTCTATATATATAGGTTTCAGATACCTATTTCCAGAATCATAATTAAGCAGATGCAATATTTCAATACTTATATTTATAAATACAGATAACTAATCAAATTATATATCGATATGCAATTAATGTCAAATCTTTAAACCATCAACTTAAATCCACATATACGATAGTTTCAAACCTATAATTATACGCTATAGACAACTACTTTCAATTTTGTTATATATATCACACTCACATTCAATCAGTAACCCCAATTCAATAGATTAAAAATACAACTTTTTATATGGTCTATCGCTTTAGAATGTTAGAAATTCTGTAAATATATTCTATTGATTATAATCAATTCAATAATAATCACTCCTAATCAAATAATCACAAACAACAATAAGAAGAGAAAGAGTTAGAATCTGGCCTATGAGAATCTAATGAGCACTGCAATTATGAACTGATGTAATGGCCTGTGAGAATCCAAAGGAGGCACGATGTAACTGTCCTAAAGCAATAGACACCTCCCCTTGTGTAGGTATTGGCGGTCGTCTAAGCACTCCAAGATACAACCCAAAAATCTCATAGGATGTCCAATCCGCTTAGCACGTTCACAGTGGACAAGATGTCAAGTTTTTATCAATTGCTCAGAAAGAATAGATAATGAATGAAGTATGAAAGTGAATCAGCAGGAGAAGAAGAACAGAAGGAGAGTTTTTTCGTTCTTCTTTTGCCAGAAGAAGAGTTATGTATTATAAAGACTCTTCTTACCTGTTCAAAAGAACATGACTCTTTGAAAAACAAAATAGATGACTTTTGATATTAATTAAAGTATAGATAATAATAATATTTTTGGATCTTAAAAATAAAAATAAAAATAAAAACCAACAGTTAAGCCTTCTCAAGCTGGACTAGATATTTCTCATTTATTTTTTACGGATGATTTAATTTTGTTTTGTGAAGCTAGCAGTACTCAACATGCCTATGTGATGAAGAAGGTGGTAGACCTATTCTACAATCTTTCAAGGCAAGAAGCAAGTTTTGAAAAATCAATGGTGTTTTGTTCTCCAAATACCAAGCCTTCCCTTGCTGAATAAATCAGTGTTATTTGTGGTTCTCCGTTAACTGATGATATTTGTGTCTATCGTGGTATGGCTCTTATACATTCAAGAGTTAATGTTGCTACCTATACCAATCTGGTAGATATGGTTCAATCCAAACTTGCTAGCTGAAAATGCAAAACCCTGAATATGACAGGCTGACTTACCTTGATTCAATATGTGACTTCCTCTATTCTTGTTTATGCTATGCATACTGTTAGAATTCCAATTAGCATTTGTGATAAACTTAATAAATTGAACATGGATTTTTATGGGGAGAAACTGCTCTGAAAAGAAGAATTCATTTAATTAATTGAGATCTTGTTTGTAGGCCAAAATGTTTTGGTGGTTTCAGTATGAAGAAGACAAGGGGTATAAACCAAAGCTAGATGGACAATGGTTCAATATGATAAAAGGTTGTGGAAAGAAATTTTTCAAAAAAAAAATCTTTAGTACAATAACTTTTTTGGAAAAGAAATGCATTGTTGCAAATTTAGGAAATTAACTCTTATTTTTCATCTCTTGCTCTATATTAGAAAATGAGTTGGAAAAACTGTTACAGTAAAAAATAGCTCAATATTTTTTAAAATTTAAAAAATTGAAAAAAATAAAAATGCATGTTTTTATGATGTTCTAGTTTGACTCTTTTTTTTGGTCTTAGCCTGATTTGTACCCAAAAAAAGCGGTTTTCTCCAAAAGGAATATCAAACAAAAGCCCTTCTTCATCATCTTCAAATCCCTGCCATTGACCAACACACCCCTACTTCTCTCTCTCTTCCCACACTACCAGTCCAAAAGGAATATCAAACAAAAGCCGTCGATTTCCCAAGGCACCATCCTAAACCGCATCGCAGCCGTCCAGTTCATTTCCGATCTCAAACTTCGCTCTCACGTCTATAGCTCGACGTGGCCTTTAACTGCATTTAAAATCCGGATTTGAAATCCGAAGCTTAAAAATAAAAACAAAATAGTAAAAATAGAGACAGAGAACAAAGGAGCAGTGAGAGTGTGTGTGGGACTCGAAGACTTTTTTTCCCTCTCTGTGAGAAGAAAAGAGCTCCAAATCATAGCTCCAATTATTCCCAAATCTCTGTAAGCTTCTTCATCAATTCACTTTCCCAATTAATTGCTCCCTCTTTTTCTCTCCAGCTCCAATTTTCCAATTTGGGGTTTCTGCTTTGGCGAAATTGTGGAGTCTAGAGCTTAGGGTTTCGAGAAGCTCTCGAATTTCGTGAATTTTGGGGCGGTTTTGTAGTGATTTCCGTGTAAAGCTCTGTTCTTTGTTGGATTTGGATGCAGAGGAAGCAAGTGATTTGTTAGGGTTGAGTTTGGTATATTTTTATTTTTCCGAAACCTGGGTAAAAATCATTAGTTACTGACCAGAAAAGTAAAAGGGTAGAAAAGTTAAAGCAGTAGGGAAGATAAAGATTTCAAATTTATGGTTGGTGTTTATGCTGAATGTGAAAGTTACAGACTGTTCAGATTTAGTTTGGATTTTATTCTTCTGGGGTTGTATGATTATATTTTGTACTTGCATGTTATTTTTTTCTTTTTAAATCTTTTTTGTTCTCTGAAATAGAAATACGTAAAACTTTTGTGGAATAAAATTTGAACTATACTTGCATGCTGAAGTTCATAGCTGCCTGTTTTCTAGTTTTATTTGTAAATATTTAATGTAGTGGCATAGCCTTTGTTTAGGATAATAGTAGTATTGTTCAAATTTCTATTGAGTGGTCGTTGTATGTCTACCTTTCAGATTCTAAGTAGTTCCTGACATTTGTTTCAGGAGATATTTATTTGCGCAACTTTGGGGAGAAAGAGATCCCTTTGAGTTTATTTAAGATTTTTTCATGGGTGAAGAAGAGACAGTGGCTAATGGCACCGACACTGTAGCAAATGGTACTAGCAAGCTGCAGGAAACCTGTGAAGCTGTGAGTGAGAAGAAATGTGAGGAGAATGTCAAAGAAATGGATGAAGATAAGAAAAGTGGTGAGAAAGCTGGAGTTGAGAAAGTGGATGAAGATGTTGATGTCAATGGAAGCAAAGATGAGAAAGTGAAAGAAGGTACAGAGGAACCTAAAGTTGAGGAAATTGAAGACAAAACTGGGGATGAAGATAAGAAAGGTGTTGAGAAAGCGGAAGGTGGCAAAATGGATGAAGACAGACAGGAAAATGGAAGCAAAGGTGAAAAAGTGGAAGAAGAAACAGAGGAACCCAAAGTTGAGGAAATGGAAGAAAAAACTGGTCCAACTGAAAAAGAGAAGACCAAAGAACAGAAGGAAACTGAAATGGAAGAAAAGAAAATTGATGAGACTAATGAAGGAGAAGAGAAGGAAGAAGAGAAGGCAGAAGAGAAGGAAGAAGAGAAGGCAGAAGAGACGGAAGAGGAAAAGGTAGAGGAGAGGGAAGAAGAGAGTGTTGAAGAGAAGGGAGAAGAGATGGAAGAAGATAAGGATGAGGAGATGGAAGAAGAGAAGGACGGGGAGATAGAAGAAGAGAAAGAAGAGAAAAAGGATGTGGAGAAGAAGGGAGACGGAGAAAAAGAGGCCAAGGAGGTGAAAGGATCGAAAAAGCGTGGACACCAAAAGAGTGGAGAGAACACCAATGTGAAGAAGAAAAAAGTATTAAAAAAGGATCCGGAGCCAAGGACTCCTGCTATTGATCGTCCTGTACGTGAGCGGAAATCAGTTGAAAGGCTGGTGGCATCTATTGAAAAAGATACTACCCGGGACTTCCAAATAGAGAAGGTATTCCTGTTTGTGTTTGGTTGTAGGTTTTTTTATTCTATTTGTGAGGATTGTCTTGTTTAAACTCTTATGTTATATATTGCAGGGAAGTGGTACAGCACTGAAAGACATACCTAATGGTATGGTTCCTGCTCTTTATCTTTTTTTATTGCATGTTGCTGTTTTCCAACCCTGGTTTGGTTTCTCTTTGAATGTGTCTTTTTATTTTACATATATATATATATATATATAGTAATTTTAGAAAAGTAACATAATGTTTCAGTTTTTAGCTCCATATACGTCAACAGAAATTAGGGTATCTTTCCTCTTTATATTTATTTAGTTGTTTTTTATGTATACTTTAAATAGGGATTTTGAAAGAGGTTAAAGCTGTTAATGCTTGATTTTGTTTGTAAAATTTCTTCTTTCTGGATTTTTTTGGTCTGGTCGTTATCAAGCTGAAATACAAACTGTTTGATTTTTTTTCTTTTTGACATTACTCATCATACTAAATAGGTCATCCATTCTTCTTTTTTTTCTTCAATGCAAAACGGTTGTTTCAAACAATTGGCCAAAAAATGAGGGTTCCAATCATGTTGCAATGTGAAATGCAGAGCAGTTGTAGATTATTGAATATTTTACAGTACTTCTATTTCTTTTCTGTCCAATGATGGATCTTCAGTGTTTTTTATTTCCCTCCAGTCATCTAATCATTCGATAGCAATTGTAAAAGGTCAAAGCTTATTGTGCTCACTTTTGTATTAAATTATATTTTCCTTTATCTGTTTTCTTTGATATTGGAGTATTGAAGTTGAAACATGACTATGATTTTCTTGATATGACTTGTCTTGCTAATTAGGTATTCATTTCTTCTTATTTCGTAAAAGCAGAAAGGTTATTTCAATCAATTGGGCCATAGTAAGAGGGTTCTTCGTATGCTTTCAATATATGGAAGTATAGAACAAGAGTAGTATATTGAATATTGAAAAGGCCACCTACGTTTGTTTCTTTCATGTAGATTTATATGTAGATAATGGTAGGACTATGTTGTTTTGTCATTATAGATTCATTTTTTCTCCTTTAATTATATTTGTGCTTTTTCTTGTTTATCCAGTTTGCTTAGGAGGACTCCGTATGGAATCCTTTGAAGGAACACACAATGTTCATATTGATTTTTTTGGAGCCATGCATGAGACTATTTTTACCGTGCTTAATTCACAAAAACCTATGGTTGCAGTTGCCTGATTATTAATGGCCCCTTAGATGAAAAATTAATCATTATTGTTAATTTACCTTCCCCTTATTATAATTTTCCCAGTGGCCTTCAAGTTATCAAGGAAGAAAATGGATGATTCCCTCAAACTACTTCATACAATTCTTTTCGGGGGAAGGAGAGGAAAGGTAATTCATATATTATTTACTTTTTTATTTTTTTATATCACTTCATTATTTTTATGTGATGGGGATGTATTTTTAAATCGTTTACATGCTGTTTATTTTTATAAATACGGTATTTTGTGCAGGTAGTATTCCTCCAATGTTTTGAGTACTGTTGATTGTTTTTAATGTAGCTTTTATTTATTATTTTGGCAGGCAGTTCAGGTCAAAAGCAACATATCCAGGTTTTCCGGTTTTGTTTGGCATGGAAATGAGGTAAGCTGTTAAATATTTAAATGAAATAGTTTTTCTATTAGCGTTTATTTGTCTTTGAATGACATGCTTCAGCTCTGTCGGGAATCATTTTATCGCTTAAACAAAACAAATTCCTTTGATTCATATTATGGTTGCAGGACAAGCAAAAGAGTAAAGTGAAAGAAAAAATGGACAAGTGTAATAAAGAAAAGTTACTGGAATTTTGTGATCTGTTTGACATACCAACCTCCAGAGCTACTTCTAAGAAGGTTCGTCAACTTTTTGTCATTTACTACCCTTTTTTGGTCAGTCTGTGTCTATTTCTTTTTCTCATTAAATCTTGTGATTCTATAACCAACTTAGCAACCTTGTTACTGATTGTGATGTAACTTGATAAATTGATTGGCAAGTAACTAATAATTATGCAAATTGTACAGTTCAATTGACTGCTTTGTCTGTCTGTCCTGTATTCACCTACATATGAGAAAGTTCACCTGTTTCTTATAAGGATAGAGTATGGATTCGGTTCTCATCTGATAGCAGTAGGGCATGTCAAAATTAATTTACAGAACTGGTTTTGTTATCATGAAAGTTGGAAATGGAATTGCTTAAATGTGCTTGAATGGAAATGCAGGAGGACGTAGTTGCAAAGCTGATAGACTTTTTGGTTGCACCTCATGCGACCACTACTGTGGTACTTGAAGAAAAAGAGCAGGTTTCGTTTATATAAGTTCCATTTTTGTTTGCCTTTAACAAAATTTGTTTGCCTTGGTATCCTTTCTTAGTTTCCTCTGTTTTTAACTACAGTCAAGCAAGGGCCAAAAGCGCAAGAGGACAGCTAAAGGCAGTTCATCAGCATCTGGGGGCTCTAGTTCAAAGCGGTCAGGAAAGGTGGTTATTTTTTGTTCAGTTCCCTCACTTATGATCAAGATAGTAGAAAATTCATTATAAAATATGGGATCAGTCTTATAATCGCATAGTGTACAGAGAAAATAAACACACAATAGGTACGATAGAGTAAGACTGTGACTTGATGTTGCTGCAAGTTCCTAATCTGCTATTTGCCTTTTTTTATAGGGATTTATGTGCAGTAAGCGAAATCTTTTTTTTGGATGTCCTCTCATTTTGTATTTATCTTTTAGATCTCTGGGTGTGTCTTGTGTCCTTTCTTGAACATTAGCTATTTCAAACATGATATTCTTTCCTTGTTAAGTCTTGGTATGTGGGCCATGGTTTCTTATTTTCTTTCAAAATGTGCCATAATCTTATTCAGTGAAGACATTTTTGTGCACTACTTTAACGACATCTTTTTGTACTGAAGGTAAATTTTACTGCTACTTTAGAGGGGAGGTTGGGAAAGTATAACTGAGAGTTGAATAAGACAAAAATAACATGTGTGTGACTCGGGGTATTTATCACTTGTTTATTTGGTTTAATTGTTTCTTTTTTCCTGGTAATTTTGCAGGCTCGTAGAAAAAATGATAATGATTCAAAATTAGAGGACAAGAGCACACCTGATACAGAAGATGAGTCAGAGGAAGAGGAGAAAGAAGGCGAAGAAAAGGTAGAGGAAGAAATGGAAGATGTAGCTCAAGAGAAGTCTGAAGATGAGATGCCTGAGCATTCAGATAGTGAGGAGAAACATGATCCTTCGATTGATTCTGAAGAAGTGGACAAAAAGAAGCCATCTTCAAAATCATCATCCAGAAAGAATGAATCTGCTGGAAAAGCTAAAACAAAAAAAGCTACAGTTTCTGCTAAGTCTACTCCTAAATCCCCTCCACCAGCTAGCAAACCAAAGAAGTCAACACCAAAACGCACTTTAGCTGATGATGACAGTGACATGAGTCCAAAGCCATCTTCAAGGAAGAAGAGAACTGAGAGAGTGTCAAAAGCCTCAACTCCAACAAAATCTGCCTTGAAAGAAAAAACTGGTACGTGAGTAATTATTCTCTCATTTTTTATATTGAAATATAATCATCACTGTCATTTGAAGTGTTGGTTGAGTCTTGACAAAATGTTTTTCTTTTGGTTGTACCGTTGCTCTCATTGAAGTATCAAAGAATTTCTTTATTTGTCAACTTTTCTTAAGATTTGGAAGTGTTATTTGACGATGTGGATTCATGAGTTTTTGTTACATGGAGCAAGATTTGGAGCTTTTCTATCCCTTCATCCCGGTCGTCAACACTAATTGTCTTTTGTTTATTTGTAGGGAAAAAAGTTGCTAAAGGGAAGGACAAGACCAAGGAAGAAAAGTTGTGGCCAAGTGATGATGAGCTGAGAAATGCAATATGTGAGATTCTCAAAGAAGTTGACTTCAATACGGTAAGCTGACAGTCGTCACATTCTCAGTCACGACTGTAATGCATACAACATGCATGCTCCAAACTCATTCAAATTAACATTCGATTTCCTAGATTATTAATATGACATAGCATGAAAAGGTTGTTATGTACACGAAGAGTTGCTGCTTTTGTCTTGGGCCGTGTACCTTTAATTTCTCTTCTTACTGAATTGCCTCCAAAGGCATGGGGGCTCTGGATCTCTTCAGTTATCAGATTTGCACATTGTAATCAGCAAATCAATTTGGTCACATATGTTCTCATGAAACTAACACATGCACAGCCTAGAGAACCTCCCCTACTATTACAAAACTGACTTTGCCATTCCACAGCCATGCATCACTCGTTCCGACATTTCTGTTTAGTATAGTTTAGTTTTCACTAGCTGTGACAGATGAGAAGCGGATTCTGTCACAATTGATACGAGCTAGGGTGAGAGGGAGAGGCTGCTTTTTGCATGTTAATTGCTGAATACATCTTTTCCTCAGCTAATCTAATGATAAATTTATGAATATTATATTTCATGTTTATGCTGCATCCTGCATAGTAATCTATTTATGGGGTAAATAATGCTTTTTTCATCCCGCCCATATTTCTTTGTTTGCAGGCTACTTTCACCGACATTCTGAAGCATCTTGGTATGCACTTTCAGTTCTGTTGTTTATTTTAAATTATAGATTTTCTTATGTTTACATTACTATTACTAATTTCTAATGTTAAGATTTAGAGCTTAACTTTTAAAATCGATTCTATATTTGTTAATGCAATGATGCTACATTCATTGGGTACTCTGGTCAGAAAACATTCAACGTCTGATAAACAATCAATGTCTTCTAGTCTGCTTATTCTAGGATATGGGTACTAAACAGAAATAAGTTAAACAATGGAATATGCTTTTAAAATTTCTGTCTTGTTCAAATCAATACTCATCTTGGATTTTCTGTATGGGTGCATCCCAACTTTTGTCCTCTTTCAGCTCGGAAATTCGATACTGATCTCAGTGTGAGGAAGTCGTCTATAAAGGTAATGATCCAACAAGAGCTTACGAAATTAGCTGATGAGGCGGATGAGGAAGATGGAGAAGATGCAGAGAAAGATGAAACCCAATCTGTTGGGGAAGTGGAAGCATGAACAAGAAAGATGGTATGATCTGCATGGAACAGATAGTTTTAGCTATTATCTATCTTTCATTCCCCGCTCTTGATTTACCTGATTTACCTTGTTCCCGCATGTAATATTTAATTTATCACAGTTAGCTGGTTGTAATTTAATTTTGTGCTCCATTTGCTGGCAAGTAAACTAGTAGTTAGACCAGTGGATGCCTCTGAAGTTCCCCGCTTTTGATTTACCTTGTTCCCGCATGTAAGCACACTGAAGTTGTGCTATGCAGGAATGCCTCTTGCTATGTAAACATTAACATAAATTTTTAGGAATTTTACTGTATAATTTAACCAAGTTCTTTTGGATGACAGTGAGTTTTGCTATTGCTTTGACATAACGAATTGCAGTTATTTTTTGTTATTTCGGCATATCGTTACCGTCATTTGGGTCAGTATTTTTATTTGTTATGGAACATCAATATCTGGTGTGGGCCGTGTGGATTAGTATAGATCGTAACTTAATTTCCAGAAATATGATGCGTTGTTAAATCACACGTTTTCCAACTCTTAAGTTTATTAATCATAACAATAAGTACCTATCTCTTCTTTGCAGCTCCGCAAAACCCGGTTGGCTCTAGGGTTTAGATCAAGCACATTCTCATCCTGTCTGACGGCACGTCTATTGACGCTGTTGTCGGACGAGAGATTTGAGGGAGGCTAGTTAGTGGTTGTTCCATGAAGGTGTTGGATTGAGAGGGTGGGCGAGAAGGTGTTGGATTTGAGTTGCAATGGGCTTGTTTGGCACTAGCTTTGTCGTCTGAACCACCGTATTCGTTTGATCTTGCTAGTGTGGGAAGAGCTCTGGATTGGCGGCGTGAGGAGCTGCAGGGGAGAACAGCGGCGAATGGTGGTGAGCTCAGACCGTTCCCGATCTGAGTTAGCCTTCTCTCATTGTTCTGTTTGCATATCATGAAGGATGGTTTTTACTCCCAGTGAGACGTAGACGGACTTGATTTGGACGACGAACTGGTTGGTGGCCTTCGCGACGGGACAACTGGTTGTAGTCAGGCTTGTTTTGGTGGCAGTGATGTCAACGGCGAGGCAGCAGGGGTGTCGTGGGTCTACAAGTCTGCAACCAGAAGAAACAAGATTTGGGCTGGGTCTGTGGTTTGGGTGGGCTTGGGCTTTCTAGCTCAAGTTTGGTTTTTTAATTCTGTTTTTCAGTTTTGTTCTTTGGGCTGAGGGTTTAGTTTTATTTGGTTTTGTTGGTTTGTTTTTGGTGGTTAGTTGTCCCTCCTCTTGAGCGACGGTTTTGGCCTTCTCTTTGAGCAAGGATTTAGGGTTTTTGATAGGTTGGTGTTGGTCGTCCCTCCTCTTTTGGGTGTGGGTTTGGGGTTCTGGTAGGGTAGTGTTGGTCGTGTCGCTGGGGGAGCCATGGTTATGGTGTCGTGTCCAGAAACTATTTAAATGTCGGTTAGTTCTTGTTGTCAATGTAATGAGGATGTTATCTATGCATATATGCTGGTAGTTTTTACATGTAGTGTTTGAAAGGGTTGTTTCGTCTTGAGGTTGACTGTGAGGATGTATCGGTACTTCTGGATTAGGTTAGGTTACGGTTGAACCAATTTCGGTTCTTGTTCACTGTAATCATTAGGTTTTCGGGTAGGTAGAGGAGAATAGGGAATTTATTTCCACTTTCATGGTTGTAATTTGTATTTCCTATCTAAATAAATTTTCATTCTAAAAAAAAGGTTTATTAATAATAATCCTACCAATAGAAATGATTACATGAACATGGTTTCTTGTGACAAGTTATAGCCTATCTAATTTTTAGAATTTTTTTGTGCACCAAATATGTTTGGTTGCTAATCAAGAGCATGAAGTTTTGAGAGAATGAGAAGTGGTTCAAAGCAGTGGAAGTAGACATGGAATCATTTCGTTATGGGAAGAAGATAGTAGGGTGTAGGCACTTCTACTATGAAGCATCAAGCATAATGCAGATGTCAATTGGTAAGATACAAGCCAATGCTAGTTGCTAAGGGATTTACACAACATATGTTACCGTCGATGAGACTTTCATGCCAGTGACTAAGATTAACACCATGAAAGTATTGTTTTTTTTGAAAGAAATCATTAGAATTTCATTGATAAAATCTTTGGTCAGAAGACGTTTACATCAAATACTTGTCTTGAAACCTACTCTGGCACAAGCCCTTACACATGATAGTTAGACCTCATTGTTGCAGCTACGCTCAGATAATAAACCTATGAGAAATGACTGCAAGCTATTTCTATCTAACCCTGAAAGGAGAAAAACACAAGAATTAAGTCGAAATAACAATCCATCATTCGTCCAGGCACCTTTTGGAAGTTTAAGGGACACCCGAGCATTGCGGGCTAGCCTCAAACCCCATCACCAACCATCTAGAACCAGAGCCCATATTCTGAGGCTTCTTGTTCTTGTTTCCGAGAGGGCGACAAATCTTCCCCTTTCGCTTATAAGTCAGGGGGCCGACATTCTCAACAGGAATCTTGTAAAAGAGACTCTAAATTTGCCCCGAAAATAGGCCCCAAACATGACCCATCCAAATTCTCCCAGCCAATCCCGAGTCAACTCTAGGTTTGAATCAGAGTGATTTCCTGCCGAAAAAGTCAGAGACCACTCCAAGCAGTCGTCCGTCCCTTGCTCCCCCGACTTCGGTATCATAGCTCTTCCCGGCACCACCGCCAGCGACTCCTCCACCTCAACAGGCCCAATCGTCACCAAATTGACAATTTTCGAAACAAAAGCTCTCGATTCCGCAGCCACAATCTCTGGCTTCGCTACATCACACACCAAACCCCGATCACAGTCACGACCTCCATAAGAAAAAAGATTGTAATCCTTGCAAAGACCACGACATTTCTCATAGTCGAAATCCAGAACCACTAACAGCTCCGACGAGAATCAAAACTCCCGGCGACCCAAGACTCGACGACGAACATCATGAACAATCTGGATCTTTTGCACCTGGTGCTTGGTCTGTAGTGCCACTTATCAATCCGAACAAATGAACCCAACAGGTTCCTAATCCGGGTGAGCACCTTCAAATCACACATCCCCATCTTGAGCCTGGTCACCGCCACCCAGATCTTCAAAAATTGGTGAGGCTATTCTGTCACAGAGCTAACACCATCATAATCTATCAGGACCCACCCCAGGTTAACCCTTTTAACCCGAAGTAAATCTTACGGAGTCCACCTCAAGAGAAATTCTTACCGAAAATCCCTTGAAATTGACAACCCTTCCTATAAACCAATTAAGCACTTCCACATATAATGTAATTCAACCCCAACACCTAGAGCCAACCTGCTCCCCAAATCACATCCACGCTTCTCCAATCAGCTAAACTAAACTATGTTGGGGTAATCAGAACACTCTACATGGAAGCAATACCTAATTAAGTAAACACACTAGCGACAACAGATTAATTGGCTATGCCTCGTCTTCTGTACACACGACCTCCTCTAAGCAACTCTGCAACACTAGACATTTGAAAACAAAGGGCCCAGAGGAAAACATTTAAAAACTTAACGTTAGAGGGAGTGATCAATAATAATAGACAAGGGTGTGAAAATAGACGATTATAATGTTCCCTCTCTTATTGTTCTGAAAATCATTTATGCATGTCTCGTTGGGAAAGAATCTCAAATAATCCTTTCGAAAATCAAAACATCATTTGCCAATCTCATTGACTTAAAAATCAATATTAAATTAGAGAAAGATGTTTCACCATGACGGAGAGTCTCCCAAATTAGGGTCAGGACCCACCTTTAAAACTTCAAGGTAATATGACGACCCTTCATGGTGAAGAGATTCCACCATGACGACGAGCCTCTCAAGCTAGGGTTTGAACCCTCTAGGGTACTATTATGGCTAGCTATCTTTATATATATGACGACCCTTCATGGTGAAGAAAACGAAACAAATTCTAAAAGTCAATAATACCCACCCCTCGAAGAAAAATATGTATCTTATGCATAAGACACGGTTCCCCGACCGACCTCAAAACAATAGCCATAAAACAAATCATTTCCAAATATAATCAACATAACATAAATTTCAGCCGACATAACAAAGCTGCGTTCGGGAGAGGAGCAACCCACCTTCCTGTCTCCACCGACTCATTAAATCAATAAAATCAGATTGTTTATAACTTTTCATAAATATTAGAGCATGCATGTCTTAAAATCAAATGGTTCACTGACAGACTTTGGCCTTAGCCTGACGAAATTTGGATCGCTTCTCAAGCGAGAACTCCTCATCTCATGTTCAACGAATAATATTAAATCTCAATCGCCAAACGAATAATTATTTAAAAAATTGGTAATAACGTTACCCTCGGCTAAAACTCTCAAACTTAATCAACAAAAATCCCTGACCTTCGTCCATGGCTTAAGAGTCTTTAAAATATTTCTTAAACCTTAATCGGCAATAATCGATGGTTGGAATAATATTTTATTATGCGCCGATAAAACAAAAATTGAAAAATTCTAAAACCTAACCAAAACTTCTCAAAAAATTACCAAATTTAACGTTACCCTCTAGGGCTACTATTATGGCTAACTATCTTTATATATATGACAACTCTTCATGGTGAAGAAAACAAAACAAATTCAAAAAGTCAATAATGCCTCCCCTGAAGTAAAATATGCATCTCATGCATAAGACACGGTTTCCCGACCGACCTCAAAACAATGGCCATAAAACAAATCATTTCCAAATATAATCAACATAACATAAATTTCAGCCGACATAACAAAGCTGCATTCGGGAGAGGAGCAACCCACTTTCCTGGCTCCACCGACTCATTAAATCAATAAAATCAGGTTGTTTATAACTTTTCATAAATATTAGAGCATGCATGTCTTACAACCAAATGGTTCACTGACAGACTTAGGCCTTAGCCTGACGAAATTCAGATCGCTTCTCAAGCAAGAACTCCTCATCTCATATTCAACGATTAATATTAAATCTCAATCGCTAAAAGAATAATTATTTAAAAAATTGGCAATAACGTTACCCTTGGCCAAAATTCTCAAACTTAATCAACAAAAATCCCCGACCTTCTTCCATGGCTTAGGAGTCTTTAAAATATTTTAAAACCTTAATCGACAATAATAGATCGCCAGAATAATATTTTATTATCCGTCGATAATACCAAACTTAAAAAATTCCAAAACCTAACTAAAACCCCTCTAAAAATTACCAAATTTAAACCACACACTCCTCTCATTTTATACTATTTAATGGGCATGAAAAACTGCCTAAAAAGTGGTAGCACAGCCGCCAGATCCAATTGCCACCAAATTTTAACAGTAGCTTCGTCTCATCAATTTGAACAACTTTGCAGTTCAGCTCAAAGGCCAATTCAAACTCCAATTAGGTCAATCGAAATCAAAAACAAAAATTCTCAAATTTTAAACTTCAAAACTTCAAATCTTCTATTCTCCCTCCACACTCCAAATCAATCCATCAAACTTTAGAAGTGAGTAGTACTCCTAAAACTCATTCTAACCATATATAGAACTCACCAATTGGTGTCCTGAAGAGGAAGAAATCCGATCAAAATCTCCTACTGTACACTCGACAAACAACTCAGAATTTTACTAAAACCACGACAAGATAGGCCGGGAAGCTTACCTAGAAATGAAGTTGAGACTTCGACGGAAGTTTTGGGACCAGTCTCACCATCTGAGGTGGCCTGGATCGATGGTAGCAAGGAAGAGAAGGTCTGGCAGATTTTCTGCCGATTTTCTGGGTTTTTGGGCTATTCATAGCTTTTTTGCAAAATTACCCATATGCCCCTGATTTCAGACCCTCATAACTCCTTCATACGAACTCTTATTTGAGCGTCTTACATGTCCACGAACTCGTATCGACGTACTCTACGACTTTCATGAAGAAAATTTTTCTAAATTCTCGACTTTACCAAAAGTCAACTCTATAACCTCTTACAGTAAAACGGTTACTACAATTGGTAAGAGACCAAAATAACCAATCGTAAAATAATTTAAAGACCGGGATGTGACATTATCAGCCAACAAAAGTATCGAGTTGTTGTAGAACCAAGGACCGCCGTTGAGGGTATGGTTCTTCGCCTCCAGATCCTTGAATTGGAACATAAGGATCCCATCATTACCCTCACGGATCAAAACACGTTCTTTCAGTCGCCACACTGGAGATCACCACCGAAAGTGACGAGATGCTCACTGGTTTCGCAGACAAGACACGCCCATACAGATAAGAGAAGGACTCCTGCAACATGTCCTCCCTGTCATCAAACTGCACCACAGTCGCCTCCACCGAAACGGATCGGAGCCCAGCTATCGCAACAGAAAACACGAACTATTGGACGACTAGGGAGAAAACCCTAGCAGAGCAAATGTCGACTGATTCTCAAGTTACCTTATCATTATTTTCCCATGAAAGTATTGTTATTCTATTTTTTTGTGGCAAATATGGATTGGCCACAGTTTGATGTACACAAATTTGCCTTCCTTTCCATTCTTCTAGTTTTGTCATGTTGATACCTTTATCAAATGTCTGCTTTCTATACTGATCTACCAAACAAAAACATAAAATTTCATTATACTTGGTGGGATTGTAGCCACTTTATCGGTCCCCAAAATCCAGCTCTGTGTCTGCCATTTGAATCCAAATATCTTGCCGATCAAAGTGTGCTTGATCCCTAGTCTAGAATGAAAGAAACGATAAACCCTATTGTTCCACTTGTGAAGTGGAGCAGTCATCAGTCACCAGTCATTACCAAACTCTAGAATCCACAACATTCATTGGAAAATAAGCAAGTATAATGGCTTATAAATGTTTTTTATATATTATAAATGACTCATAAATGTCTTTTATATATTATCTCTTACATTGGTGGTAGATTGTAACAATATTTTTTTTGATATATCGAGATCAGTATGTTTTACATAAAATAGATTTGGGAAACTTTATTCACACATCTCAAATTCTCAATATACTTAATACACACATTTAATATTTTTTGTCTAATTTTTAACCTGCAGTTCCTCTTATGCCCTCGATCATCATTTATTGATACACATTTCTTTTTACGAAAACTATTTCAAGAAAAATGCTACCTAATCTATCACTCTATTTTAAAAAAAAACATTAATAACTCACACACCCTTTGTCCGTGAGGTCTATCACTCTATTTCTCATCTATATGATCGAAACTACTAATTCTTCAACTAAAATCAAAACAAACCGGTAGGCAAATAAAGATTAACAAACCATCAAGGTAGACAAAGTGATTGAAGATTTTTTTTATTGAAGATTTTTTTATATGACGACATCTCAGGCAATGCGGTGAGCAAGATCTAACATCAGATTGGAGTTTGATCCTCAGAGATTTGAAAAGGTGCCTTGTTGCGAAATTGAGAACGGCTGGTCCTCAAAGTACGGCCCAGACGACTTTGTGTTTTCAGAGAACGACAGCGTCTCTGACCCTAGGAGTGGTCGTTGGCCTCGCAGCGGGACACAGTAGCGGTCAGAAGGGATTATGTTGAGGATTCGACGCTGGCAGTGGTTTAGACTTTGTGGCGACGTTGGAGATGAAAGGCAGAAGGCGGTGTCAGGGCTTTGTTGGGCCAGGTGGAGCAGGTCGGGGTCTTCCATGGGGATGGTTGTGTGGGCTTAGGACAAAAGTGTGGTTTTGGGGCCAATTTTTGGTCCTGTACATAGGATTTTGTTATGGTTATTTTAGAGTTTTGGATAGTGTTTTGGTCAGGTCTAATAAGTCTCTCCTCTTTTGGGGGAGGGTTTTAGTGTGATGTTCCTGTTGGTGTGGTGGGTTGCTGGAACAAGTCTATTCATTCTTATTAGATAACTGAAAGAAGGATTTACAATGGGTACATTAGTAATTAACAATGAGTTTTTTAGCCAAAAAGTTTGAGGCTGCCCACCGCCGAGAGCTCTACCATTAGATTATGTGTATGTGTCCCTAGATGTTCATGATGAGATTGATCGGCTTCTTATTTAAAAGATAAGTTTTTGTTTGCCTACTTAACCATTACCTGAATGATCTGTTGTGTATTTTCAGTATTCTACATGAACAGTTACTAATCATATTGTTTGTTTCAAGGATGATTATTCAGTGGCAGATCTCGACATCACCTCCAAACACAAGCGTGCATCACTGGCGTGCCCTCGGATCGGACCCCAGCTAAGCACACACGACTGCACTCTAAATCGGCAGCACCATGACCGTGCCCAACCTCATCTCGGTCGAATCCCACCCTTGTTTCTAAGATCCGACCCGCCTTGGCCACAACAGCCTCCACCCACGTCCCAGGAGACTCAGGTTACCGGCCGGCCGACCTCGATGAGCCAGACCCAGAACCCCGGCTCGCCTGTTAGGAATCAACCCCTAACAGATAGAACTACACTATGAATTCAAAGTAAACAGAAGCAGAAACTGATAATTTCATTCATAATCTGCACAGCTTAACACTTCAGTACATATAGAATCCTAAAAGCTGATCACGTGCCCCTCACATGACAAAAAGACTACAATCGTATCAAGCCTGAAATGTCTTCCAAAATGAGTCAAATTGTCCAAGAAGTCGCACAAAACCTTCATATATCTGTCTGGAGAAGAAGTAACTAGCCAAACGCCTAAAGCCGGTAGAGCCTCCATTATTTTGTTAAGAGCTTGCTGGAAATGAAGGTACGTAGAAACTGATAAAGGGGATGAAGGGAAAATTGATAACTAGCTGAGCCTCCATTATCTTGGTAATCAGCTGAGGCTTGACAACCTGTGTTTGAAGACAAATGATATTCGATTGAGCAGCAATGAAGGATGGCTTTGGATGAGTTCCTGTGACTGCAGAAAAAACCTTAGGCCCTGCACAAGGAGAAGAAAGTGCCTAAACATATCTAACTTGGAAAGCTTCTGAGGTTGACTGACTAATTCTCCCGCATTCCCCAACTCACATCCATTGCAATCCATTTTTTATTTAGCATTTCTTCTATTCCTAAAAGATCACCAGTAATTGAACAGGGTACTCCTGTACTTGTGGATTTCAGCTCATCCTTTGCTACAATCATGTCATTTGTCTCTGTTTGCATAGATTCATTAGAGCCACTCTCACCTAATGCAGGGAAACCATTGTACCGATGCACATTAGTCAAATCAGAAGTGGCCAAAAAGGTCATGCCATTTTGAGAAACTCCCTCAATACCTATAGAAGGAAGCATATTAAACTCTGGAATACAGCCATGGCAACTATTTTGACCCATGTGACCACCAATTTGAGCTGTCAGCCCACCATTTTGAATCAGAGAATTGCAATTCTAGGATGCTTCCCTATAAGCTCGAGCTGATGAAAAACACCTTCTGTTTCCAAAATTGGTGTTCCCCGTATAACCATAATTTAGCACTGACCATTGAAGATCAATAATTGAGGTGACTGGAAACATTTCCAGATAGTCTGAGGCACCCATATTAATAGCTGAGCTTAATAACATATCATTCTGTGGAATCCCAAAATGTGTATTTAAGATAGGTGATGGCATATCAGCTGACAATCATTTCAAAAGTTTCCTGCCATGACCACGCATCATATATTCATTGACATAGTAAAGTGGTTTTTTTTTTTCTGATTTTCGTTACACGCGCCTCACGCGCTTCTCTCTCTTTTTCTTTCGTCTGAAATTTCTGGGGTTTGGTTCCTTCGATTTTACCGATTTCTTCTGGTGATTTCTGGGTTCCTACTTGGATTGGTGGCGTCGCCGGCATTAATCTTCTCCGCCCTTCCCTCTGGAGGTGGCGGGGATTGAAGTTCTTCCAATATGCAGCAAAAACGGTTCAGATCTGGAATTGATGCTGGGTCAGATTCAACAGCTCTATGCATGGAGGAGATGGGTTTGACCTGTGGTGATGTTCCACAGCTGGAGTCAGCACCTAGCTATGTGTCTATGCTCAAAAATTCAGCGGAGCGGATTAGCTTTACCACCCCTGCAGATTTTGTACCTTCTGAAGCAGATTGTGTCTACTCTCAGGGCCGGCATGGCTTTAACGTCTCCTTCTCTGACAAGGTACACTCCAACCTTGACTCTGGATGGCGTTGTGCAGTTGTAATTAAACTGATGGGGAAACCGAATTCCTTGAACACTTATGACTTCATGTTAAAAGGACTTAGACGTAAATGGCAGACTAGGGGTGGGTGGAAACTGATTGACCTCCCAAACGATTACTTCATAGTGAATTTTGCACTTGAAGAAGATATGAATGAAGTTCTGTGTGGTGGTCCGTGGATTATAGCGGGCCAAACCTTAACTGTGAGGAAGTGGAGTCCTGGATTTAATCCCTTCACTGACATCATTGGAAAAATGGCTATGTGGGTTAGAATCTGTGGATTGCCTGTGAAATTCTTTAAGGACTTTGCTATGAGGAAGATTGGGATGATCTTGGGTGAGGTGGTTAGAGTTGACCCTGTTACTGTTAGCCAAGCTAGAGGAAAGTTTGCTAGAGTTTGTATTGAGGTTGATTTGAGTAAACCTCTTAGGCCTTTTGTAGAAGTTGAGTATGTGGCTTATAGTGTGGTCTATGAGGGTATCTCAATGATTTGTTTCGAGTGTGGTTGTTTTGGGCACTCTAAGGATAAATGCAATGCTGTTGTGACCCCTGTGCAAACTGTGGCAGATGCTTCTGTTATCAACCCTGGTATTAGTGAGCCTACAGCTGATGCTGGTTTACCTCAGGAGATGGATGTTAGCCAGGAGGTTACCTCTGTGTCTAAAGAGGATATGGGACCTTGGATGTTAATGAGTTATAGGAATAAAAAGAAAAGTGCTAAGGTTGGTAGTGGTGGCCAAAATTCTATCAAGGGTTCTAGATTTTCTGTTTTGAAAACTAAGGAGGTTAGTGTCAGTGGTTTAAGTGGTGGAGCTGCTGATAAGCCCAAGGATGTGCCTCCTATCTTTGGGTTGTGGACTAGCTTTCAGGAAAAGAAGAAAAGATGCAGAATGTAGGTGTTGGTGTTCCTTCTTCTTCAAGGGCTATTGGTCCTATTTCTAAGCACTTGGACTCTAGTAAAGCCAGTAGGGTTCTTCCAAAAGTTGCTTCTGCAGTTCCTTTGGCTGATATCTCAAATGCTGTTACTAGTTCTTCTAAGACTGCTGCTAAAGGGCACAGGAGGTTTAAAGGTGCTGCTCAGGCGAATTTGAATCCTGCAGTCTCTAAGAAGTTGTCCTTTGGCAGTATAGATGGGATGCCGGGTGCTAGGGATTTTGGTGGTTTCTTTGGTCACTGTCCCCCAGAGGAGCCTATGGATCAGGAGAAGAGTGATTTAATTGTGGAAAAGGCTTCTTCCTGTTTTGTTGACCAAGTGTTTGCTGGAAACAGTTCACTGCCAAAACATGTTAACCTTTCTTCCTCTGGTGAGGATGAAATGGTTCATGCCTAATCAAGGAGGTTTTCCTTTCTCCTCTTGTGATTTTATGGATAATATTGTCTTCTGGAATGCTAGAGGTGCTGGAAGTAGTGAATTTAGGTCTTCTGTTCAAGACTTGGTGAAAATGAATAAAGTTGATGTTTTAATCATTTGTGAACCTAAAGTTCAGTTCCAATGTGCTAAGAAATTCCTTCTTGGTCTTGGATTTACTGACTTTGTAATTAGAGAAGCAGTTGGTTTTGCTGGGGGTATCTGGTTGCTGTGGAAGAATAATGTGGTCTCTGTGGAGTTTGTAGATTCCCAATTTCAGGCTATTTCTGTCAAGGTGTCCTGGCAGGGAGTTAGGTCTTGGTTGCTTACTGGTGTGTATGGTAGTCCTTGCAATACTCTGAGAAAGAATCTTTGGAGCTATTTAGACAGTATTTCTCAGAGAGTTTGTTTGCCTTGGTTGATTGTTGGAGATTTCAATGAGCTGCTTTCCTTTGCTGATAAGATTGGTGGCTCTAGGCATTTCAGGTTTGGTGGTATGCAGGACTGGGTTTGTAGAAATGGTCTTGTTGACTTGGGTTTCCAAGGAGCTGAGTATACTTGGGCTAATGGCTTTGTCAAGGAAAGGTTGGATAGGGCTTTTTGTGATGCAGATTGGAGGATCTTGTTTCCGGATGCTTGTGTGGTTCATCTGGCAAGAATGAGTTCTGATCATTGCCCTATCCTGCTTAAACTTCATCCTAGTCAGAGAGGGTCAAGAAGAAATGTCCCCTTTCGGTTCCAAGCTATGTGGATTGATCATGACAATTTCCTTGACTTGGTGTCTACTCAGTGGAACAGTACTCATGGGAGTTTGATGCACAAAACAAGTTCTCTTGCTGGGGCTTTGGCTGTTTGGAACAAGGATGTGTTTGGAAATATTTTCAAACAAAAAAGGATTTTGCATGCTAGAATTTGTGGAATTCAGAAGAGTCTAGGAAGGAGACCAAGTGTTTTTCTGCAGGATCTTGAGAAGAAGCTCATTTCTGATTATGGTAGAATCAGAGATGCTGAGGCTATCTTCTGGAAACAAAAGTCTAGGGATAAATGGTTGAGTGAGGGGGATAGAAACACTAAGTTTTTCCACTTAACCACTATTATAAGGAGAAGAAGGAATAAAATTGATGGCTTGTTTGATGCTAATGGAAGGTGGTGTGAGGACTTAAAGGCCATGCATTTAGTTGTTGTAGATTTCTTCAGCAGTTTATTTAAGGCTGAGGCTGTCCAAGATCCTGAGTATTTTATTCCCTCTTTATTTCCTGAGACTTTTCTTGAGGAAATGGACTGTTTGAGTAGGCCTGTGACTGAGAAGGATGTCCATGATTCTCTTTTCAAAATTGGCAAGTTGAAGGCTCCTGGTGTGGATGGGTTTCCTGCTTTGTTTTTTCAGCAGCATTGGAGTTTATGTGCCCAGGAAATTATGGAGGTGGTGTCTCAGGCTTTTGCTACTGGCTGTATCCCTTCAGGTCTAAATCACACTCTGATAACTCTTGTTCCTAAAGTTTCGAATCCTCAATATATGCATCTGTTTAGGCCTATCAGTTTGTGCTGTACTATTTACAAAGTCATTTCTAAGATTATTGTGGATAGGCTTAGGCCAATGCTGAAAAGTTGGATTAGCCCCAATCAAGTTAGTTTTGTGCCTGGAAGGCAAATTGCTGATAACATTATGATTGCTCAAGAGATTATGCATCAGTGTAAAGTCAGTAGGGGCAAGAAAGGGATCATGGCCTGGAAAGTGGACCTGTTTAAAGCTTATGATAAGTTAAGCTGGAATTTCATTGAGGAGGTTTTGTCTGAAATCAAGCTGCCTAGTCACTTCATTAAACTCATTATGAGCTGTGTCACCTCTGTGTCCTATCAAGTGATTATTAATGGAGAGCTCTCTCAATCCTTTACTGGTACTAGGGGTGTGAGGCAAGGGGATCCTTTGTCTCCTTATCTTTTTGTGCTGTGTATGGAGAAGCTGTCCTACTTCATCTAGTCTGCTGTGGACATGGGCTATTGAAAGCCTGTCAAAGCTTCTAGGGGTGGTCCTTGTGTGTCTCACTTGTTCTTTGTTGATGATATAATTCTCTTTGCTGAAGCTAGTCCCCAGCAAGCTCACATGATAAAGACAGTTATGGACTTCTTTTGTAGCATTTCAGGGCAGTCTGTGAGTTTTGAGAAGTCTCTTGTCTTTTGTTCCCCTAATGTTAATGCTACTGTTGCTAGTGAAATCAGCTCCATTTGTGGTTCTCCTCTCTCTAAGGACTTAGGGAACTATCTTGGAATGCCTCTAATTCATCAGAGAGTTAACCCTATGACTTATGGGTTCCTAGTGGATAAAGTTCAGGCCAGGCTTGCTAGTTGATAACAGAGTTGCTAGTTGATTCAATGAAATTTTATTTCAACAAAAAAAACCTTCTACAAAAATGATGAGTGAATCATAGTGATGCCACACAGATGAGAGAAAGAATGATAACAGAGTTAATTCGGGGTCCTCAAAACATGGTTTGAGGCGAGAATGATCGACAAACTAAAGTGAGGAGTAATGCAAGAATCCGGCTTCCACTATCATAAGTCTCATGGTTTTGGTCTTTGGGTCTCTATGATGGTAGGGGAACAGTCAAACATTGACAGAAAATGTTACACGTGTCCTTTAAAAGTCATCTCCTTTGTAAATGAAACATACATGTGTCCTCAGTTACAAAAAAACTATGCCAAAAGAAAGAAGTCATTGTGAAAATGAATTTATTCCCCAACTTACACAGCCTACATCAGCCTTTTGGGTATGTACATGATGGGTAAAACTTCAAGAATAGTTAGTATGCTACATCTTCGGCTATCTCAACCAATCAGCATGGCCATATATCCCCATAGCTAAACAAAAAAGATGGGGAAAGACATACAACTAGCCAACTAAAAAACGGCATATTAGATCCTATTACAGCAATCAAATATCGAATTTTAAATCTATTACAGTTCAGACTCTTCCAGCAAATTTCAGGCCATAACAACATCTATTTCATTAAGCGCAAGTTAAAACATTAAAAAGGTAAAACAAAGCTAAAACTAAAAGCAGTTCAGCTTCTACATCCAAGCAGAGAAAGGGAAAAACCATGCACTCTTGAATGTTAAAGGTATCCTCTTCATCTTCATGACAACTCTACTTCCTACTTCACAGCTTCAACATAATCCAATAAGCATGCCAGTAGAGTTAACCTCTGCAAAGAACAGATTAAATGAAACATTAAGAGACGTAACTGGAAAAAAAAACACCAAACAAAAACTTGAATTCAACATAGTATAACCGCTAATAAGTAATAGGGAGTGCGGACAACTAATAAATAATGTAGTAACATATCTTCAAAATGCAAGGATGGATCACAAATGTAAGAAATATAAACTGACACAATCTAGGGAGAGGCAGCATCTAAATATGCAAAATACGAGGGATACACAGTAGTAACACAAACAACAATAGGTGGTCGAGTTGGTAAGAGTCTGGGTGTGGAACCTCCATACCCAGATTCGAATACCGCCGACGCTATTGGAGTTAAATCATAATTTATTTTTGGTGACCAGAGGGGATGAAGTGTTATGATATGATCCCTTGGTGCAGATTAGTCTCCGGGCCCAGAAAGTCTTTCAAGATACCGTCGTTGATTCTCTCAAAAAATAAACAGTAGTAACACGATCAATAAAATTACATGTAATGCAGAACCCTTCGTACAATGCAAGACCAAATTACTTGAAGCTACACACTTAACACTGAATATGAAGCAAAATCATTAGAAGTAATAAACAATTCCTTTCATTGAAATTTTACACCCGATGGCACAAGTTAGATAAGGTGCCATGCAAAGACAACTGTGTTTGTCCAAGGATCCAAATCAAGTTGCTTGAATACAATGTAAACAAATCATTTGCAGTGAGAAGCTGCACAAAGAATAATGGGCAGATTCCTAACTCTTCTACTGAGTGAGGACCAAGAACCTATCTAGATTGACCATAGTGAAGATTGTCAGTCTTCTTTTTAGGATTAATTTCAGTACCTACTTGAGGTATGAGACTAACATCATTTCACCTCACGTATTTTAAATTTTGGAAGTTTACCCCCTAAAGTTTCTAATTTTTATCAATCATGCCCAATTGTTGAATTTGGGCACTAAATTTTAATATGTAGTCTAATGAATGATTTTTTCTGTTAGATGACTATATTTGCTCTTAAAGTGAGTTATAAAGTTAACATTAACGTCCAAATTACACAAAATTTCAGCAATTAAGCATGGTTAATGAAAACTGAAAACTTTCGGTGGTAAACTTTCAAAATTAAAAGTACGGAGGGTGAAATGATATTAGTCTCAAAGCTCAGGTAGGTAAACTAAAATTAATCCTTTTTAATTAATAGGAAAATTCCCGAACCCACTTCGGACCAAACATTAGAAGCTGGGGCCGCTACCAAGTTTAGAATCTTTAGGAGGTAGGGAACTCTAGCAGATACCAAGGCAATACCATGTGGATGTTAAAATCCTAGACAACATGTGTAAAATAGTATTGAATAACATATAAAGAAATCATCTTAGCAGCCATCATTTTGATTAATGAGAGGCAACCCACATTCATCTCAACTAAAGGTCATAATTCTATTGATCTAAAATTGTGATGAAATTGAGCTGTGACTGAAACGGAGATTCTTCAGTCCACCAAGTGAAATTTCACCAAGTTGATGTGGCAACATCATAGCCACTCATTTCAGTTTGATTTTGAATTTGATTGAAACGGATGGCTACGATGTTGCCACATCAGCCTAGAGAAATTTCACCGGGTGGACTAAAGAATCTCCTATAAGGTTATAAATTCAAAGACTTCAAAGTACTTTGGCATGCTAGTCCTGCTTTTGACAAGGTGACAAGAAAACCTACAAAGTACAAAAGCATTTTCTAGGGATTTTTGAAAGCTCGTAGATTTTTGCAGCCAAACAACTGTTAGACAGAATCAGTCTTCTCCTAAAATCAAGTCAGCTAATTCTCCTCCATTGAATTAATTTACTGTTTTTGATATAGCGCTATCATTGCATATTAGCTGTTATTGTGGCTATGAATACATTGTAAATGATCATTGTAATAGCAACATCTAACTGCTATATATATGTACAATTGTAAAGTTCAGTTTTAAGAATATACAACATCTACATGGTATCAGTTAGCCTAAAGATCCTTACCTGATCTCTCTTTCTTTTTCATTGTTTGTCTCTTCCTCATCTTGATCTTTTACTGGTTTTCTCTGTTCTGTGTCTACTTTTCTCCTTTCACCATTCTCATAACCTCAATTGCATCTGCATCCTCACCTTCCCAACAATCTCCAACGTATTCTTTCTACATCTCTTTTCTCATCATCCAAAAAAATCATGGCTGCAACGAATTTTGTTATCTCCTTTGATCGCCGACAACATGAAGGATATCGGCCACAGAGCAATGACTTGAGTTCTCCCTCACAAGGAAATGATCTCTTGCAAATGATGCCACAACCCTTTCCTTGTTCACATTGGACCAGCAGCCCTTCTTGGGTGCAAAGCCTTCAATGCTACGCACCTCAAGGGTGCAACAATTACCATTCACATCAACATGGATCACCCCAAAGTTTTCAGAGGTTTGACGGACTCACTCAAACACCTTCCTCTTTCATTGGGCTCCTCCAATTTCTCCCTAAATAATGTCTTTCGTGTCCCATCTATTCGTAAAAATCTTCTCTCAGTTGCTCGTTTCACTAAAGTTAACCTTGTCTTTTTTCTTTTTACCCCTGATTATTATCAGATCTACTGCTTACGTACTGGTCGTTTGTTATTCCAGAGTCCATGTGGGATGGTCTCTACCCTCTTCGCCTACCTCCTACATCCAATGCTCCTCAAGCACTTGTCACAATTCAATCCTCTCTTTGGCATAATAGATTAGGACATCCGTCATCTCCTGTTTTAGCCCGTTTACATTCATCTATTGGCTCTCACACTTGTTCTGATTCTTTTTGTACTCATTGTGCACTTAGCAAGTCTCATCGCTTACCGTTTCCATCTAATCATATTTATGCCTCTTCTCTCTTTGATATTATTCATAGTGATGTGTGGATGTCCCCTACTATTTCTGTTAGCGATTTTAAATACTATGTTCTCTTTACAGATGAATTTTCTCGATATACGTGGGTTTATCCAATACGTCGTAAGAATGAAGTCCTCACTCATTTTCAAACACTGGTTGCCATGATCCGGAACATTTTTCATGGTTCTGTCAAATTTCTTCAGTGATAATGGTACCGAATATGTCAATCATGCATTTTCCCATTACTGTGCATCCTTGGGCATTCAACGGCGCTTTTCTTGTCCCTATACCCCACAACAAAATGGGCTTGCTTAAAGAAAACATCACCATATTGCTACAATGACCCGTACCTTACTTCTTACTTCCAGTGTTCCTCAAAATCTTTGGGTTGAGGCTGTTTTAACATCTGTCTACCTTATCAATCTCCTTCCCACCCCTACTCTTAATTGGGACACTCCTCATACTTGTCTTTATGGTCACTCTCTCTTATTCCTCCCTTCGTGTATTTGGTTGTGCGTGTTTTCCTCATCTTGGTACTCTTTCTTCCAACAAATTGTCTAATCAAAGTGTCCAGCGTGTCTTCATTGGTTATAGTCCCTACCATAAATGCTACCGTTGTCTAAATCCCACCACCGGTCGTGTCTAGACATGTTATTTTTAACCAAACATCTTTTCCTTACAAAAATTTTCAGGTACCGGCTCCAGAGGCGTTGGAATTCACACTTAATTACAACTCAGGCTCAGTTCTTCCAACCACAGATTCAGTTTTGGACGCAGGCCCACAAAATTCTTCCTCAGGCCCAAGACCACATTCACAGTTGACTAGCTCACATACATCACCCAGTCAATCTTTATCATCGGGAGCCATTCCATCTGAACCACAGACAGTTGATCTCCCATCCCTCTTACTCAGGCACCCGCCACCGAACCCGCACAACCATCATCATTGCACTTCACTAGCGGTGCATTGACGGTCCCTCCGGTTGTCACCTACCGTCGTCGCAACCGCCCACTGCCTCTACCTGCGTCTTCTGTTCCAAACCAACCAGCGCCCCGCCTAATCCATCTCCAGAGCCGCAATCTTCACCTCTTGAAATTGCATCTTCAGCGACACCTATCCCTCCTCCGCTGTCAGCCGCTCCACCACAATCTATCGTTCCAATTCCGAGGAACGACACGCCTCCTCTCCAATCACCAACGGAAATGTTGGCTTCTATGCTGCCCATGCCACTTCTCTTCCTCTTTCAATACCGGCCACGAACACTTCTCAACACTGAATGGTTACACGCCTTCGGGACAGTATTCACAAACCGTTCGTTCGAACTAATGGCACAGTGAAGTACCCTATTCCAAAAGCTCTTCTCACCATGGTTGACACTGTTGAACCTACCTGTTATTCTCAGGCTTCAAAGAAGGCAGAATGGCGTGCTGCTATGGTTGACGAAATCAATGCGTTGTTGAAGAATGAAACATGGACTTTGGTTCCTCCTTCTCCATCATAGAATACAATGGGCTGCAAATGGGTTTTTTGAGTGAAGCGTAATTCAGATGGCTCCATAGAACGCTTCAAAGCACGCCTTGTTGCGAAAGGCTTCCACCAACAGCCAGGTATTGATTTCCATGAAACCTTTAGTCCTGTTATCAAGCCTGCAACAATACTCACTGTGCCTAGTCTTGCGGTTTCTGGTGGTTGGTCCCTTCGTCAATTAGATGTCAAAAATGCTTTTCTCCATGGTTTCCTTAACAAGGATGTGTACATGACCCAACCTCCTGGTTTTACTGATGAATCTCGGCCACATCATGTCTGCAAACTACGCAAGGCACTCTATGGTCTTAAACAGGCTCCGCAAGCGTGGTTTCAAAGAATGACTTCATTTTTATTGTCAGTTGGGTTTAAACAAAGTTTGGCAGATTCATCCCTATTCATTTATCATCATGGTTCACATACTATGTACTTGTTGTATGTTGATGATATAGTAGTAACTAGTGATGATAATCTTCTCAAGAGCTTTATTGGTGCTCTCGGATGTGGTTTTGATATCAAAGATTTGGGACCCTTGCATTACTTTCTTGATCTGCAGGTTCACGTCTTCACTAATGGCCTTCACCTCAATCAGGTCAAATATACCCATGATCTTGTTAAACATGATGTGTTGCTCTCAAAGTCGGTGAGTACTCTTATGTCTGCCAAGCATGCTCTTACTGCCTCTGATAGTGCCTTTGAGAATCCAACAGAATTCCAGGCAATTGTGGGTGCATTACAGTATCTCACCATAACACGTCCTGATCTTGCTTTTGCTGTCAACTCAATCTCTCAATTTATGAGTCAGCCACGATGCCCTCATCTAGCTACTGTCAAACGCATTCTTCGCTATGTAAAAGGAACTCTTGGTAATGGCTTATCCTTCACAACTCAACGCCAACCAGTTCACCTGTGTGCCTATTCTGATGCTGATTGGGCAGGCTGCCCTGTATCTCGTCGGTCCACATCAGGTTATCTGGTCTGTCTTGGTTCGAATTTGATGTCTTGGTGCTCCAAGAAACAACCCACTATTGCTCGTTCTAGTGCTGAGTCAGAATACCCTTCTTTTGCTCATACATGTGCCGAGACTACTTGGTTGGGTATTTGCTACATGAACTCGGTGCTAATATTCCCATCTTGTTGCATTGCCATAATCTCAGCACCACATATATGCCATCCAATCCTGTATTTCATGCTCAGACAAAACACATAGAACTTGATTATCACTATGTTCGTGAAAAAGTTGCTCTCGGCAGCCATCTTGTTTGCTTCATTCCTTCCATTGATCAGCCAGCAGATCTACTCACTAAATCCCTTCACAAATCCCGTCATCTACTTTCCACCAAACTTGTGCGTCCGGAGCCGCCAAGTTTGAGAGGGGATGTTAGACAAAATCAGTCTTCTCCTAAAATCAAGTCAGCTGATTCTCCTCCATTGAATTAATTTACTGTTTTTGATATAGCGCTATCATTGCATATCAGCTGTTATTGCGGCTATGAATACATTGTAAATGATCATTGTAATAGCCGCATCTAACTGCTATATATATGTACAATTGTAAAGTTCAGTTTTAAGAATATACAATTTCTACAACAACAAACTCTTCAAGTATAAGCACTTTATAATAGGATGTGGCACGGCCAAAGTTATACAGGATGAAAACTTTTCCAAAGGAAACAGTTGCGAACAAGCCCAGAAATAGTTTTGAGCAAGCCGCAAGAATGCTTAGAAATATATCACTCAGACTTCGATCACAGAAATGTAGCTAACTAGCTATGCATCATACTTACATCCATGTGTAAACATAGCATAATACAAACTTGAAACCAAGGCTATGCATTGATTGTTGATTCTGAGTATGACATTCAATTTGTTAAAAATTCTAGCAAGACTATTGAAATATATAGTTATATATTCAGCATAGAACTCTATAGTGGATAAGGTATGGTGTAGTTGTTATCACCTTACCTACCTCAACAGTAAAGTATGGTGTAGTATGCTGACTACACACCATTCCTTGTAAGTAACTCAGCCACCTTACCTTGTGTAAGGAAGTCATGTGCTGATCCCTAAATGGTGGGATTAGAGTATGGCTGGTATGGCTAGCTATGTCTAGCTAATTGTGTTAGGCTTGTATATATATACTTGGTTGTAACCTTCAGAATTCAATACAAGAGTTTATCTTTTCTCTTCATCTTTTTCTTCATGGTATCAGAGCAAGAATGATAGAGTTCTTTCTTATGTATTTCCAACTCTTGTGGTTTATCTTGTGATTTTGTTATTGTTGTGGTTCTTTCCAAAGAACAATGACAGAGGAACAAGATTCTTCTAGTTCTCCATCTATGTCTGTAATTATCTCTACTGAAACTTAAGGTAATCCAAATCTTCGACTCAGTTTTGTGTTAATGAGTTCAATTATCTCCCCTGGTCAAGAGTTGTATCTCTTGCACTCGGAGGAGAGTCTGGGCTTGGATACATCAATGTTAGTGTTCAACCTCTTGGGCAACTCACTCCCACATATGAGGCTTGGCTTGCCAAAGATTAACTTGTTATGACCTGGCTCCTCAACTCATGGAGCCTGCTATTTTTGAGATTTTTGGTTTCTCCGAATCAGCCCTGGATCTTTGGAAGGGGTTGGAAAAGATGTATGGAAATCAAAACAATGCTGCTCAAGTTTTCCAACTCCAGCAAGACAACTCCAACCTCCAGCAAGAAGGTAACTCCATCAAGCATCTTGGAAGTCTGAAAAGCAAGTGGAACGAGCTCAACATCTACAGGCCTCACACCACTGTAGCCAATGAGCTATTACAGAGGGCAGAAGAAGATAAAATCTTCCAATTGCTAGCCAGCTTAGTACCAGATTATGAAGACTTGAGGAGTCATATTCTCATGAGTTCAGAGTTACCAACCTTGGCAAGCATATGCTCCACAATTCAAAGGGAGGAAGTCAGAAGAAAGGTTATAAATGCAAACACCAAGTCCATTGCTTCCGAATCCAAGGCCTTTGCCTCAAGTTCCAGAAGTGCTGAACACAAAGTGTACAAGGGAAAGAGGCTTGATCTATGGTGTACCTATTGTGAGCATCTTGAGCGTCTAAAGGCAACTAGTTGGATTCTACATCCAGAGCTAAAGCCAAAGTTTGACAAGGAGCAAAGGTTCTCTAGGGATGCTAAGAGTTTTCAAAAAAAAGTCAACACCTAGTCACACTTTCAAGGCCAACCATGCAGCAGCTAATGAAGGATTAATGGATTTCACAGTTAATCCTACCACATTGATAAATGATTTTGCAGCATATCTTCAACTGAAGGTGGGCAGTGAAAGTAATGATCAGGAAGGAAACCATTCTGCTCTCTAATGCCTTCTCAACTGTTATTAATGTCAATACTATGCATGATTTTTGGATTATAGACTGGTGCCACTGATCACATGACAAATAAAAATTCAAACCTTCATGATTTTGAAAAAATTTCAAAACCATCTACTATGTCAGTTGCTAACGGGAAGGGAGTAACAGAGTTAGGCAAAGGGAAAATAAATTTGTTGTCAAATGACATTGATTTTCCAGTCTTGTATGTTCAATCTTTTCCTTTTCCTTGTCTGTGGGTAGAATGATCAACTCTCTCAAGTGCATAGCTATCTTTTATCCTCACAAAGTCATTTTCCAGGATCTAGCAACTTCGAAGGTGATTGGTGAAGGTTTTTACCTCACTGGACTCTATTACCTATCCAAAAGCTCTAATGTCCCAAGAGTCCTCCAAACCAGCCTAAACCTAGATCAAGAGCACAAGTTGTGGCACCAGTGTCTTGCACATCCTTTAGAAATTTTTGTCTACCTTGTTTCCTAGCTTGTGTAAAAGTTCTCTCATCTGTGAGATTTGTCAACTAGCAAAATCTGCAAGACTTCCTTTTGATGTGTCTCTTTCTAGAGCCAATAAAATGTTTGAAATTGTTCACTCTGATATTTGGGGTCCAGCTCCTCTTGATTCATGGGATGGTTATAAATATTTGAGAAATTCGTCTGGATGGTGCATCAACTTTCTTCCCCGACCCAGCTTTGATGCACTTTACCGTTAGTTCTGCTACCATTGTTATTCAAAATTTAAAAATGAGCGGTATTTTGGTAAATTCATTTATTTACCACAGATTTTTTAAAAAAAATAAGACAAGAGATAGAAGATGAGGGTTTAGCACTTTAGAACTGAAAAAATGAGATATATATATATATATATATATATATATATTGGGAGAGAGAGTTTTATTTAAAGAAGAAAAAAACTTAATTTTTTTTAAAATTTTTGGTTTGAATTTTTGTGATGAAGAGACCAAAATACCCATGAAAAATCTTGAGCTAGCAACGGTGGTAACAGAGCTAATGATAAAGTGCATCAAAGCTGGGTCAAGGGAGAAAGTTGATGCACTAATCTGATATTTCAAAAAGTTGGTGCACCAAAGTTTACAAGGGTTGAAAGTTGGTGCACCATCCAAACGAATTTCTCTAAATATTTTGCTACCTTTGTTGATGACTATTCTACAGTGACTTGGATTTATTTGGTGAAGTTCAAAAGTGATCTTTTAAAAGTTTTCCTAGACTGCCACAATCTTGTCATAAACATGTTTTCTTCTAAAATTCACTCTTAGATCAGACAACGGCACCGAGTATATGTCCAAAAATATGACACAATACTTGAGCAATCACGGCATTCAGCACCACACAAGCTGTGTCGGTACTCCACAGCAAAATGGAGTTGTTGAAAGAAAAAAACGGGATTTGCTAAACAAAACTAGAGCTTTACTGTTTCAAATGAATGTTCCTAAGAAGTTCTGGTCTCAAGGCATTCTAACTGCAGCTCATCTTATAAATCGACTTCCTATCAGAGTATTACACACGAAGTCTATTTTTGAAATCATGAAAAGGAAGGAAAAGTGACTTGTCTCATTTGAGAATATTTGGTTGTGCTTGTTATGTTAACATCCAAGCAATTCACAGAGACAAATTGGATGCAAAGTTTGTAAAATGTATATTTCTGGGTTACTCCTCGACTCAAAAGGGTTACAAGTGCTATAATCCAAAAACAAGAAAGCTGGTGGTTTCTAGAGATGCAAGATTTGATGAATCATCCTCATTCTTCAGCACACCGAAGTTTCCACCTAGGGGAGTTTTTTAGTGATTTTATCCCATTACCTCTTTAGGGGTGACACCCTCCACTCCTAATTTAAGAGTGACACCTGCCTCTCTACTCCTATAGTCATACCAGCCCCTCCAAATGATGATGTGTTCAGAACATGAATCGTTGTCACCTGTTGAAGCAACACATGAAGATGCTGAAGAGGAGACAGCTGAAATTCAACCTCAAAGGAGGTATCCAACTAGAGATAGGCAACCTCCATCAAAGTGGAAGGACTACAAGGAATTTACAGCAACACATCCAATGGAAAAGTTTCGATCTTACAGCAAAGTGTCAAAAACTCATGCTGCTTTCCTCTCCAACATCTCCATCAGAGTGAACCAAGAACTTTTCAGGAAGCCAAGCTTCAACCGATTTGGAAAAAGGCTATGCTAGAAGACTTACAAGCCGTGGACAGAAACAAAACTTGGAGTGTGGTGTCACTTCCGGCTGGGAAGAAAGCAGTAGGGAGCGAGTGGATTTTCAAAACAAAATTTCAGTCTGATGGCTCAATTGAGACAAAGCTCAATTAGTGGCAAGGGGTTTTACTCAAACTTTGGAGTAAATTACAAGGAGACATTTGCTCCCGTGGCAAAAATGAATACTGTGAGTGTTGTTGTCAGTAGCAGTGAATCATGATTGGCCTATGTTTCAAATGGATGTGAAAAATGCCTTCTTACATGGAAAATTAGAAGTATACATGCAACTCCCTCCAGGTCATCCACAGAAAGGCACACTTGACAAGGTGTGTCGGTTACATAAGTCAATTTATGGCTTAAAACAATCCCCTAGAGCTTGGTATTCAAAACTTAGTTCTGTTTTGGAAACCTGTCTTCAAAAGAAGCAATGCAGACTCATCCTTGTTTATCAGAAAAGGGTCTGCAGGAAACTTGTGTTCTTATCTATGTGGATGATCTTACAGGTGAGAATTTGGAAGAAATTAATCTTCTCAAGCCGTCTTTACATCAGACATTTTCTATCAAAGACCTGGGGAGGTTGAAATATTTTCTAGGTATTGAAATGGCCACTTCCAGAAAGGGTATGTTCTTAAACCAAAGGAAGTATCTCTTGGATCTACTTCAAGAAGCAGATATGATTGAGAGTAAACCTTGTGGCACTCCTCTGGATTGGAAGTTTCAAATGGCTTCTACCGGTGAATCTCTCAAGAACATCCATGAATACCAAAGGCTGGTTGGGAAATTAATATACCTCACCATTACTAGGCCTGATATCACCTTTGCAGTATCATTAGCCAATTCATGCATGCTCCTACTGATTCTCATATGCACATTGTTAAAAGAGTGTTGAGATATCTTACAGGATCGCTAGGCAGAGGTATTGTTATGAGGAAGAGTTGTCACAGCAACATTGTTGGATTTACCGATGCAGATTGGGCTGGAAACAAGCTTGACAGAAAATCTACAACTGGTTTTTGTACTCTAGGTGGAAATCTAGTCACTTGGAAAAGCAAAAAAAAGTATAAGATTGCTCGCTCTAGCGCAGAAGCAGAATACACAGCAATGGCCTCAACTTCTTCTGAGTTAATCTGGTTAAAATGTCTCCTAGCTGATTTAGGATTCTCTGTCATCCTATGTTACTATTCTGTGACAATCAAGCTGCAATGCGCATTGCTTCAAATCCGGTCTTCCATAAGAGGACCAAATATATTGAAGTTGATTGTCACTATGTGCGTGAGCAAGTTCAAAGCAAGGTAATCTCCACAGTATATACTCGAAGCCAAGGTCAACTTGCTAATGTCTTTACAAAGGCTCTGCTTTCTGTCCAATTCCATCAGCTATTATCCAAGCTTGGATCAATCAAGATCCTTGATCCAGCTTGAGGAGGAGTATTGAAATATAGTTATATATTCAGCAAAGTACTCTACAGTGGATAAGGTATGGTATAGTTGTTATCACCTTACCTACCTCAACAACAAAGTATGGTGTGGTATGGTGTAGTATGCTGACTACACCAATCCTTGTGTAAGTAAGCCAGCCACCTTACATTGTGTAAGGAAGTCATGTGGTGATCCCTAAATGGTGGTATTAGAGTATGGCTGGTATGGCTAGGTATGTCTAGCTAATTGTGTTAGGCTTGTATATATATACTTGGTTGTAACCCTCAGAATTCAATACAAGAGTTTATCTTTTCTCTCCATCTTTTTCTTCAGACACTATATTTGAACAAGGTAAAGTCAAATAACTGATATCATTTACTAGTTACAGAGTTACAGCACTATGGAAAGATCAGAACAAGGTGATGCACACATCTTGAAACAGATAAACTACAGCAGTGGCATAACGATACAGGAAAGACAAAAACTACAGTAGTCATGATCAAAGTATAACAACACCAGTATAGAGCATGGAAGCAAAAACAAGAAGACTATAAGTTAATAAGAAGACCATAAAATTCATTAGAACTTCGAAGGCTTACCTTTGGCCACAAGATTTAAATTGCACTCCTGTTATGTAGAAGCAAGGAAGAGAAAGCAGCGCAGCCTGAAGAAACAAGGATCCAAACACAGTCCTACATGAGTGGCAGGCCAAAAGTTTCTTCCACATTTCTTTCTTTCTCAAGGAACTAACCAAAAGAAAGAAGTTACTCAGAAGTAAGCTGACGCTTCTTCCCATAATCAACATCCCTAGATCTTGAACTGCGATCCCTAGATCTTGAACGACGACCATCATCTTCTGGTAAGTGTAACTTACTACGAGTCCTTGTTGACCGCCCCCTATCATTTTCATCCTGGTGGGCAATTTCACGATCTCTGTATTTATGATGATCAGCATATCTTTCTCTATCTTCCCTGTACCTTTCACGATCGCGATCGCGATCTCGAGAACGTTCACGTCCCCTGTCACGCTCTCTGTCACGTTCTCTGTCCCGCTCTCGATTAACATCTGCATCATTATGATGCCTTCTTTCAGACCATTCATGGTCATGGCCCACATCTTTCTCTCTTGGCATATCTCTTTCGAACCCTTGATCCCTATCTTCCCGATACCTCCTGTCAGAAGTTCCAGACCAGTCCCTCTCTGAACCTCTATCTTTCTCCTTCATGGTATTCTGCCACCCACCTCTATCATGACTAACCTCACCATATTGATGATCGGAACCAGCTTCCTCACCATAACTAGACTCCCCAGCTCTGCCAACACCATGCTCCTCACCAGGCCATCCACCCCCCATACTAGGATCTGGCCACATTCCCATATTAGGCCCATCAACACCTGATGTTGGCATCATTCCCATTCCAATCATGGGCATACCTCGTCCAAAAAATGCAGGATTCACATGAGGGGCTACTCCAGGCAGCCCAACACCCCCTACAGGTGGGAATGAAGGCATCATCCCAGAGAAAGGAGGCTGTGGAGCTCCTGGAAAGCCTCCATAACTCCCCATTCTTCCCATTGGAGCACCAAAAGCTGGATCAAAGCCCTGACCCATCATTGACTGAGGGTGCATCAAAGGAGGAGTTGCACCAATACCTTGCCCAAACCCATTTCCACCATTCCCCATTATACCTCTGCCACTCATTCCACCCCTATTCCTCATTGGACCACCTGGACCTCTACCTCCCATACCCTGAGAATTACCTCGGCCCCAGTTAGCCCTCCCATAACCTCTGTTGTTATTATCCCCACCTTGATAATTCCCACCAGTCATAATGGCACTCCCACCAGCTTTATTCCCAGCCGCATCATTAGGCCCCCTCCTTGGTTGGGCTTGAGCAGTTTGGGATACCTGCTGGTTTCTATTCACTTGAGCCTCCCCCATTCTCTTAACACTATACGGTGTTGTTAAAGCAACAACACACGGCCGTCCATTAAACAATTGCCCATGCATTCCATCCTTGCAGGCCGCGGCAGCACTAGGATCATAGAAATCTACCTGGCAATATCCCTTTGACTTCCCACTGGCTTTCTCTTCATAAAACTTCACTTCCTTCACCTGTCCATACTTGCATAACTCCACCTCCAGGTCTGCATCTGTTGTCCACCAGTGCAAGTCCCCCACATACAATGTTGCCCCTCCTGCACGGACTCCCCCCGGACCACTATTCCCACCAACACCGTTCACATTCCCCCCTTCGACACCACCAGGTTGCCTCATAAAACCCTCGTTCCCCACATTCCCAACAGCACCACCACCACCACCATGTAACTGTTGCTGCTGAGCTTGCGGTTGAAATTGTTGCTGCTGAGCCCCAAGACCAACACTGTCCCCAGTGCGCTGCTCAAACTCATTCAATTTACTCGATGCTTGCCCTAATTCAATCCTCATCCCACCTCCACTGCCAATCGGCCCTTTCAGCTCGTTCCCGCTAAACCCTAGATTCTGATTACCAAATCCAGCACCCCTACCCTCACTGCCTCCGGAACTAGGTATCGGAGCCCTATGATGTGACTGCACCGCCGAGACCTCCAGCAACTCCACCTTCTTCTTCTCCTCCGCCACCACCTCGTTTTTAAACCCCAACTCCTCGTTCTTCCTCATAGACTGATAAAACCCCTCGCCGACATTGACATCGTTGTAAAGGTCCTCGTAGTCGTCGTCCTCCTCAGCAAAGCCGTCGTCGGCGACGGCGGAGATGGCCTCGTTGTGGTGGAACTGATCCATGTGGTCGGGTCCGTCGCCGTCGTCCATTATTGGAAGGTAGGGTTTTGTTTTTGGGTGAGATTCCAAGTTAGTGGTGGGAGTGAAAGTGTTTTGTGTCTAGAATCTAAAAGGAAGAAGCGTTCAACGGAGAGCAATTGAAAAAAAGAAACAAGATTTGAAGGAGTCGGAGATCTTACCAGGGAAGAGCGACAGAAAGCAAATCAAATCTCTCCGGTGGAGTTGAGAATTTTGGTGCCTTGGTTTATACAGAGTACGGGCCTGGAGTGTGGATCTGGCACCAGAGTTGCGATTTGCGCGTGTATCACACGCACTGCACTGATTAACGTATACCGGGTTAAAAGGCGTCAGTCAAACGTCGATCTGCTTCTCCATTCTCCAAAAGCAACGGTGAAGATAGGTTGGGTTTGGTGCAGCTGGGTTTATAAGATATAAGTTGACTTTTACTTTTTTGCAGCTTATAAGCAGAAGGTGAGTGTTTGCATCTTCTCCTTTTTCCTTCAAAACACCTTCTCCTTTTTTAAGAAGTAGCTTATTTTTGGACTTACCAAACACCAAAACTTTTGGTGCTTAAAAATAAAGGAGCTTATAAGCTCTCCCAAACCCAGTCATAGACTGATCTACTTCTTCTTTCTTCTGTCTTCCTCTGTCACGAAGCTCTTGTCTGTTTGACGTGTACCGAAATCAGGACTAATAATAATTGAAGAACTCTTTTGATAATCGTAGTATAAAGCAAATAAGTTTCGATCAATCTGAACACTAAGAATACTCATGTCACAATGGTCAAACAAGTTAATAAATAACAAAATAAGTATATAGAAGTATTATTTACAAAATAATTATTTACAAAGTACAAATACAAATATTTACAGATATTTATTTACAAATTTACACATGATACAAGGTGATCAACGGGGGTTTGGTTTGGTTTTTAACATCCTAAAAACAGAAAATAAAAACTAAACTAATATATACAGGTGATCGGTTCATTCAACACTTCCACATAGAGAGACTCAAATCCTAACCACACATTATGATTACATTTCAATCTTAACAATCTAATTATCATGCCAACTCTAAACAAAAGAAATAATCTCGAAACACAAGCCTAAGAGGTCATGCATCTCTTAAATTCTACTTACTTTATCACCTAGGCATAGAGAAGTCTAGAACCTAAGATATTTCATGCAAAGGCTGCGATCAATACTCAGCGTCGACTCAAAGTACCCGTCCACACAACACACATGAATCATTAAGTGTAAAAGAATTGAGATTAAACAACAACACACATCCGAGAAGTCATAACATGTAATTGATGTAGTCTACGTTCTTAACTATTATTATAGCTTCCACCACTTTAAGAATCATACTCACTTGAAGAAGATAAGCACGAATTGTCACACCCCGAATCTTTTGAAGTTAATAAAAGTTACCTTTCACAGAGATTCACGAGTTACCGAGGACTTTTAATTTCGATCGGTAATTCGATAAGTTATCGCTCGAGTAATTTTCGAGTTTTTAAAAGTACTCCAAATACCTGAATTGATGACTCGATGTTGTAGTACGTGTCGACACGAGTCTCCCGGTATTTTCGGAATATTTTTCGGAGCTTCCGGCTAATTTCTGTGAATTTCTGAAGTTTATGGTAATTTTGGATTTCTATTCCGGTAAAAAGGAGATTTACCATTTAACCTTGTTACTTTTTACCTTCTTTAAATCTGGACCGTTGGATCTATTCCAGATTGAATCAGGACCGTTCATTTCCCTATAAATAGGGGGTGAGTTTTGACTCGGTCAAAACTCACTAAACCGGTCAACACGAGCTCTCCCCGAGCTCTCTCGCCTGTCTCCCTGTTCTCCGCCCGGCGTCGGCGACTCCGGCCACCCCAGGCCGGCGGACTACTGCCATTCTCTCCCTCTTCTCTTCCTCTACCTAGCCCAGCCTCCACAACCACCATACACCCACCACAGCCGGAGATCGAGCGAGGGGAAGGCTCGGCTGTTTTCCGGCAAGAACTCGCCGTCCAGGCGGCGATTCGGCGGGTGAGAGGTACTGTTCTTCTTCTCTTCTCTTCCTCTTCCTTTTCCATGTTTCTGATCAATCGATTGGAGCTTGAATCGAAAACTCCTTAATCCACTGTTTTCGGCTTTTTCTGGGTTTCGGGTTCTTGGGCTCCGGCGAGCAGTTTTTCGAGCTTCAGTGAGGCTCTGGAGATAGAGAAGAAGGAAGGAAGGTGAAGGAAGAAGAGAAGCTGCTGTTGGATCGATTTTGGAGGTGAGGGACAGATCTCCTGGTTTTTTTTTGAGTTACTGTTCTTTGTTACTGTGTCTGATTAAATGTTGCTGTGTTGTTGAAATGTTGATAATTTGGATGTTTCCTGCATGTGTTGTCGTAACTTGGTAAACGCGGAAAACGAGGAGGTTATGGCGAATTTTCGGCAAGTTACCGGAATCCGGTAACGATTCCGGAGATGCAGTTAAACCGGCAGAAATGCCTAGAAGGTAGTCTTCGAATCCCTTCAAAGGTGTTGTTTCCGTTTAGGGTTAAAGAGTCGTAATCAGAAATTACGTAAGGAAACGTATTAAAAAACGGAAACTAACCGTATTTGGGAACCTTCCATTTTGGGAAACCTTCTAAGTTTGGAAACCTGTTAATTTGGGAAACTTTCCATTTTTGGAAAGCCTCCTTATAGTGTTCGAATCTTCCTCTCCACCATTGATTTAAATCTGATCCAATGACCACAAATAATAGCACAATTTAATCAAATAATATTCTATATATGTCTTGTGCATTAAGTCTTCGAATTTGGCTTGAAATGTGATTGGATGCATTGCTTGTTCTTCAAATGGAATCGGCTGAATATCCTTAACTTTTACCGATTTTATGATGATAATTCTTTCCTTGTTTCTTACCGATTTGGTGATGATAATTCTCATATATATGCTCCAATTAATGTTCCTGAAAAAGAATAAAGAATTCAGATTTAATCTCTACAAATATTAATAATTGATATGGAGAAATAAAAGGAAGGAAATTCCCTTAATTTGCTTGATTACAAATCAGTCAACTATCTTTGATTTGAGAAAGATTCTTATCGAAATTTGCTGTCATAATCTCCATATAAATTTGGCCAAATCCCTTGGAAATTTCTGATTTCCATATGTGCATCATCGTCTCCATTTAATGCTCATTCCTTCTTCGGCAATTTTCTGAATTTAAGAATAAAAGGGTTCTCAAAATGGATTAGGAAAGTCAGAATAGGAAAGTTTCACAAGTAGTAAGTTTCTTAAATCAAAATAAGAAAGTTTCTTAAAATAAAATAGACAACTTTCCCAATTTGAAACACGAAAGTTTCCTAAACGATTTATCCTTCTTAATTTGTAAGTTTTAGCTTCCTTTTCCGCTCTTTTACCTCTACAATCATAAAACATGTTAGAAATGACATTGTTAAGAGAATGACATAGCTAAATAGAGTAGGAAATGCATTAATAACATGGCATAAAATGACTATCACTGCTCGTTGATGGCGGTGACATCCCAGTCAGAGAGAAACATCCCTTGATATCAAGATCAAGACTAAGAGGGGTGGAAGGAGCAGGGGCGGAACTACTATGTAGACTGGTAGCCCTACCGAAATTTAGGTTAATAAACCGCTAAGATTACAAATGTACAATAAATCAAGTTAGTTCAGTTGGATATGAGCTAACTTAGAGTTTGGTAACTCATGAGTTCGTGTAACCTAACTCTCATTCTTTTTTCTTTTCTTTTCTTTTATCCTCCGTTTTCTTTCCTCTTCAATCTCTCATTCGGTCATTCCCTTTTTTCTTTCTTTTCTTTCTTCCCAGACACGACCGCCGCGAGGCCTGCGACTTCTCCTGCTCTTCACTCTCCAGTTTCCTCCCTTGGTCCGACCACTCCTCCTTGCTAATAGACACCGTGCTCCTCCTCATCTCCTCCGTGGCTTTGCAACTCACTGCTTCTACCTTCCTGGCCATTGTTCCCGTGATTTCCATTCCACACCGTATGCTCTCTTTCCCTCTGCAAAGTTTGTTCCTTTTGTATTGCAATCGTGTTTGTTTGTTTGGAGTGATAGTGGGTTGGATCTGCGGTTTTGGGTTTGATCTATTTTCATACTTGAATAGGAATTGATGCATCTCTAAACTTGAGCTTTTAGGGGAGTTGTATGTTGAGTTTCTTTTATGTGTTTGATTTGTTGTAGTGGCAATTTTGATTTGTTGCAGTTGCAATTTGCAAAGGTGTTGCCCCAAGCTGTTACTACTGTACTAGATGTTTAGGTCCGCTACTCTTCTGCTATCTAGTGATCGAAATTCAGAAATATTGGTTATCATGTTCAGATAAGAGATTTGTATTATTTTCTTGTTTTAATCAAGAAAGATGTCTTATCAACCCAATTTGTCATGATTATTAATGAAAATTCTGATGATAAAAGTATTTAAACAAAGATGTTGGTGGAATATGATATATATGACTCGTTTGTATTATTAGATGATTCCTTAACAAATGAAATGGGTTCAAGTCTAGGGAAGATGGCGTGATTGGCGTCGTCGTTGTTGTTACAGTAAATGTATGTTCTGAAGTTTGTTAAGTGATGAATTATATTGGGGAAACTGATAGCAGTTTAAATTTTTTTATGAACTTAAAAATAGCCCTACCCATTTTGAATTCCTCGTTCCGCCACTGGAAGGAGTTTTTCTTTTTTGGATTGCGTTCTCCAAACTCTACCAAATCTTTTCCCGACTGTTCACACTCTTTCATCGCTTTGAAGCTTTTTTGTTCAGATCTCAGATAAGAAGAAGGTTTGATTGGAAAGCAATAAGAACATGTACGGTCTTCCAAGTCCTTACCTGTGATCTTTGTTATAGTTTTTGGGACTTTTAATCTTTGATTTGATGCATGATTTCCTATTCGGATCACTACTTCATTCTCCATCAGTCTTCAATAGATGTTAACAGCAAAGTTCCATTGTAGCCCAATAGCTGCAGATTGTTTTCATATCACTTTCCACAATTTCAACCTTCAATTTCATTGTTTTTTATCTGTTTTTGGATCATTATTACATAGCCCCGCCTGTTCCTATTGTTATGCTGCGTTGATTTTGAGCTTGTAGGAAAAGATACAGAACAATATATGACCCCAGACCGTGAGCCAAATCATGAACTTGAAGGATTGAGGTCGCGAATATCAAATGTAGAGACGACCACGTCAACTATGGTATCTGACATAAGCTACATGAAAACAAAATTGTCTGAAATGGAACATCTGATGTTAGTTGGGTTGACCAATGGCATCCAATCGACTGTGAAAGATGTTTTGAAATTGCAATCAGTTCTGAAAGATGTGTTGAAATGGAGTGGTTCGAATCAACTAATCGAAGTAGATGGCAAAAAGACTGAAAACGTGGTTCTTTTACCGGCAGATGATATCATGAGTGACACATTTGATTATGAAGGGAAAACAAAGGTTAGTAGTTTAATTAATCAATATTATGTTCAGATATTGTTCTTAAGAACAGTTATGTTCAATTTTTATGAATGGGAAAAATTTAAATTGCAGTATGTGTAATTTAGAACAAAACAATTTAATTTTTGTTGATGTTTATTACCTTATTTATGAAAGATACACGAGGAAGAGGGAGATGTTTTTTGTCGAGAGAAGAAGGTTGGACATGAGCGGAAGGCAGAGACGTTTTCTTGGAATGGTAGGATTTCAAGAATGGATACCGGTCTATTGGCCTACTTGAATTATGGAAATGTTGAAGAAAATATTAGGTAATTTCTATTATACGGAATAACCTAAATTTGAATTTTGTTTTTTTGAATAAACCTAAATCTGATTATAGGTTGTTTAAAAAGACATGTTTTAAACTTTTGTTGCTGGTGTTGGTGTTTAATTTACTTGAAATGAAGTCAACCATCTAACGATATGTTATGGCAGGAAACAAGTTGGCAAGTTTGGTGATTATGTTGTTTCACTTATGGAGTTTCATTCTTTGTCACCAAATGTTGCTATTGCCTCCAGTGTATGTCCATACAATATTTGATTGTTTAGTTGAATTATTCTTTGTCCAATATTGCGTATGTGACTCGTGTAACCATTTGATGTAAATTGGCAGGTTATTAATGTTTGCGCAGCATATCTTAATGAAGATGAGTCTGATAACTGGTTTTTCACTACATCATTTGCGGTAAAGAACGCTTTTATTATGTATTGGGCCAATTTTTATGGTACGAGGACATAAAGTTGTGGCATTGCTTAGTACACTTATCTCTTTTTCAGTTGACAGCCAATTCTGAGGATGTTGCTCTTGATGTTAATGTTGGTGACTTTAATAATTCAGAAATGAGGCTTACGACAGTTTAATAGGAGACTAAATAAATGCTCCAAGGTACTAGTGAACGCCAAATATTATCATGATTGTGTTATTTATATTATTCTATGTCTAAGTGTGTGTATCATGTTTTGCTAGATTTTCATACCTATCATAGACCAAAGCTGTAGACATTTATTTCTATTGGTGATGAACCTTGTTGAACAACGTGGTGAACTGTGGGATAGCACACCAGATTATGGTTTCCTAGAAAGACATTTGAAGCTTGCAAGATAAACCATAACTAAATTCCGTTATATGTAAATTATAAAGTATTTTTGTGTTCTACAAATGATGTGTACACATTAAATTTTTGTAATGTATGTTAACGCTTGCAAACAGATTAAATTGTTGCAACTTGTTTTTTAGAATGACATGAGAAGAAGTGATGTGTATTATGATTTCCCATTGTTTCCGTTGAAAATTCCGGCAACAGATCTCACACACGAAAAAAGTAATGAAAGTGGATATATGTAGTACATCATATGCAGCATCATTGCACAAATTGGTATAAAGAGGTATGTAAACCAACAAACTTTTCGTTGTCTCTTTGTTTTTTTGTATTGTGTTATGAAGTATAAGAGAACTAAGTTAATGACCATTTGCGCTTCCATATAGTAGTTTATTGCTGAAGATCACAGGAGAAGCATGTGCATTGAGATTGTGAAGCATCCCAGAAATGAAATGTTGAAGAAAGTTATATAAGCAGCAAAATGTTTTGGGTTTAAATCAGAGGTTGATCCTCTTGTTACCAACAAAAGTAACAATTTTCCGTAGTTCTATGAAAGCAGAGAAGGACATGTCGACCACACTCACAGATTCGCTAACCTTGGCAAGGAAAAAATCCCCCATTCCAACGGGGCGAAAGTGGCGCAGCCATCAAAAAATGAAAGATCATGTCTGAATTCTTCATATACCTGCAGATTATAGTGGCTCTGTTTTTGTATTTTAAATTTTGGATATCAAGTCTGACTATTCTGATATGACCATTATAATAAAATACATGTATGAGAAAAAATTCAACTTCATCCGACAACGTTAAAGGCTCAATCCGGACGGTCAATCCAGTAAGTCAAACCCCTAAACGCACGAAAACGGTCATTTGACTGTCTAAATTACGTATTTTGACAGGACCTTCAACACAAAATAGTTTCAAATCGATGAGATGCAACCAGTGATATAAAAATGAGTTAAACACTTGTATTCAATCAAACTTTAACAAAAAAAAACAGTTTTATCCTCTTTTTTCAAATTAAACAGGTATACCCTCAAACTTTCAAAATTCGACAGTTTTATCCAATCCGTTAAAAGTTCCGTTAAAACTAACTGAATAACGTTTTTTATATATATAGCAAGCTCTTGTATTTAGGATAAAATACAAACTAAAAAAGTTGCATTTAACATGTCAAAACTTCACCTAAAGATCTTCTATCTAAATGGTTACTATGCTAGCGGAATCACTACTGTCTTAAGTTGGAAGATTCATAAATTTTAGTATGCAAAAATATCTCAAATACAAAATTCAAACTAGCAACTGAAATTAGAATAATTCAAACAAAAATATTTTTGTGACAGATTTATGGGCATAACATAGAATTTATTTAACATAACATAACTACAAATACATAACTCAGAGTCTCGCTCCTAGGTAAACAACTATAAGCTGTTTAGCTATTCATGATTATAATTACAAGCACAAGATACTTGTAATAAAAGCACATCACACAGAATACGGACTGAAATTTTCACACAGTACTCACATTCACATTATACTAGAGATACTGTTTACACACACTATTTCTCTAGCTTTCTAACTTCGTGAGAAATGTGGAGAGTGTTTCTAACTTCCGTTCCAAGTTTTTCGATGTCTTCTCTCGGAAGCTTGAAGCTCATCACATAGCACACGGACTCCAAACCTGAATCAAACACAGCTAAGAGAAAGTGAGAGATAGAAGAAATCACGTTTTACTTTAGCAAAACTAAAGTTATTTGTTTTCATGTGTCGGCAGTAAAAAACGCACTAACTTTAACAAAAGAAAAGTCTTTTGTCGTGATGCGTCAGCCACCACTCCTTTCTCTAACATATGAGCGCACTAACTTTAACAAAAGAAAAGTATTTTGTCTTGATGCGTCGGCCACCGCTCATTTCTACATCATGTTTACTGTATTGTAGTATTCTTCATCAGTGCAATCATAATCATCTAACGAATTTTGGCCCTCTTGTTCCCATTCTAATGCTTCTAAAAAGAAGTATAAATTCAGGAAAAACTCCTTCAAAAAGGGCTCTGCATGGGAAATATCTCCTCACATGAAGAGATTTTTTAAAAGAAAAAGAATCAGCTCCTCGGATTCCTTTCAAGAAGTGAAGAAGTGCAGATGCTGGTTTTGCAAGACAGAAGGACATTATGCAAATGAATGTCTAAAAAATACAAGAGATTGTGAGACCCCGCACGTTTTAACCGAGGTTAATGGCGAGTTACTGAGGTTTAAGTCGCATTCGGTAACTTCGCGAGTGAACGACCACGTTCATTTTTGAGTTTTAAAAGTTCTCCAAATACTTGATTTAATGACTCGATGCCATAGTACGTGTCAACATGAGTCTCTCGGTAATTTTAGAATATTTTTCGGAGCTTCCATCTTTTTCCTACGAATTTCCAAAGCCCATGGTAATTTCTAAATTACTATTTTATGATTTTAAAGCCAACTTTCAATCTTGGCCCTTGATCTTCATCCTTTATTGTGAGCCCTTGGATTCATGTTTTTAACCCAAAACTTATCTCCCTTTCTCTCATTCTGTCGAGAGAAGAGAGAGAGACAGAGAGACCGAGAGAGACGACTGAGGCAGTCGTGCCGTCCAGCCACCGTCGCCACCACGTCAAGCCGCGCCTGGCCGTCACGCCACCACCGTCGAACTCGCCTCACTCTCCTCTCTCTACCCATACCCACCAATCTAACATTCACTCACTCTCTTCTCAAATTCAAAAGTCAACCTTTAGCCCCAAATCGGTTCTTCCTCTGATTCATCCTTCTCCAGCGAGCTCAAGTCTTTCCAAGGTGAATCCATCTCTTTTCTTTCAATTTCGAGCTCGATTAATCCTTGCTTTTCAGTTTTGTGCCCAATATTATATTCTTCTCTTCTTTCTGGGTTCTGCTCCTCCGAAAGTCCTCCCCCTTCGTTTTCGAACCATTTCTCGGTCACGGTGGCCTGCATGCATGAGGAGGAAGGAGCCACAGCCGCCATTCAGACTAACAGTTGCTTGGAGAGGCAGGAGACTGTGAGTTAGGACACAATAGAGAAGAGGTGGTGTCGACAGAGAGGTGTTGGACGAGCTAGGTGTGTTCTGGTGCAGTATTGGGGCAGCTGCAGTGGTTTTGGGGCAGAGGGTAAGGTTTTTCCCTCTATAACTGTAATAGCTGCTGCCTGTGTTGAGATTATTGTTGTTGCTGTGTTATTGAATTGGTGATGAGTGGATGTTGACTAAATGTTTTAATTGTTGTTGGAGATTAAATCTGATGTTGATTTGTTGTTTTCCTTGTCTTGTTGTCGTAACTTGGTGACAAAGAAAACGGGGAAAATTTGTCGAAATTCAGGCAAGTTGCCGGAATCCGGTGATGCAGTGAAACCGGAAGAAATGCCGAGGAGGTAGTCTCTCAATCCCTTCAAAATGTGTTGTTTCCTTTTAGTCGGGCTAAAGTATCGTAATCGGAATTTACGTAAGGAAGCTTACTAAAATACGGAAACTAACCGTAATTGGAATCTTTCCATTTTAGGAAACCTTCTATGTTTGGAAACCTTCTAATTTGGGAAAATTTCCAATTTTGGGAAAGTTTCCATTAAAGGAAAGTTTCCATTTTGGGAAATTTTCATTTTCAGAAAAACGGTTTAGTAAAGAATTGAAGTTCAACGAAGTTTGACACAATTTGGTTAAATTGGTAAAGTGTTGAATTGTTATCGGAAAATGATAACTGGAAATTCTGGGAAAATGTCAAGTTGACCATGTTAAGAAAATTGGTGTTTCACGTAAATCGATGTATCGACTCTTAGTAAATAAAGTGGTTGATGTGACACGTTGGGTGTCCATAGTAATTCAACGAATTATTATGTGACACCCTAACGTCATTAAAATTGTAAAGGAAAGTTCGGAAGCTAAGTCGGACTTCCGGTAAATTGAGTGAAGAATCGATAACCGGAAAAGGCAAGTTAAAAAGGTTAAAGAGTTAAAAAGGAAATTGGTTGGTCAACTTGGTCAATGTGGTCATTCCTGGTCAAACTAGGAATGCTGTGGTCAACTGAATTGTTATTGTATCTTGGTTGCTAAGCTACACTATTCTGCAGTGATTATTGGACGAGGTAGCTTACGCGGTGACCTCGGTTCACCGAGGCAGTCCCTGGAAGCTTGGAGCTTACGTATGGAACGGCTATTCCAGGTAGGGAAGCTAAACCCCCTTTGGTAGTGACTTTGTATATATATGAGAAAGTGCATGATTTTGTATGCTCATGGTCGATGTCTCGGGAAAGTTTTCTTTATATTAAATGATAAATGATTTATGATTGGGCCAAGAAAACCCGAAGCTAGACGTAAAATATTTTTATACGATGATGTGATATGTTGAGCACCGTTGTCCTGATTTCCGGTGCGTGACCTGAGAGTGACAGGACCTAGTATATAGCACTCCCACGGTGTCGATGACCGTGAACCTCCGGAGGGGCAATGCCCTGTTTATTTTAATTATCCCACTTACGCTCGTCTCGTACAGAGTCAAGCGAGACGTAAGTGCGGTGTGCTGTTACGAGAGATTTGTTGGGCATTAGCAGTAAATCCGAGATTCGGTCACAGAGATTCGTGAAGCCCTACAGGCTGTATTGTTCATTGAGCGCTCTGGCCCTTGTTTTAGCATACTGCACTGTTTTCCCGAAAGATATGAAATGATGATTTTGTGTGCCAAAGATTTTCTAAATGATTTTCTTAAGAGCTCAAATCTATACATATATATATATGGTTTTATGGTTTTCAAACCTATCATTGGTGGGCCTATATGTGAGCACGCGAGGACGACGCTCACCCCTACAACAGGTTGTTTGCAGGTACTATGTACTGTGACAGGACAGATAAAGAGAGCTGTGTGTGTGGAGTCTCATTCCTTCCTCGATGCTTGGTCCAAGTTGTACTCACTTTTCTGGTTTTACCCTTCGAGTCATATACCAGAGCATTTTACATATACAGTAAAGGTGTCATCCCGATTTGTTAACCTTGTTTTATATTTTCATTGTTGTCGCTAAAGTTTTTAATTGACCCTTTAATTTGACCACCTTCCGCGAAATTAGAAAAACTCTGATGAATGTTTTAAGAAGTTCTTGTGGTGCCACTCAAAGTCTAAAGTTTAAATTTTATTTTACTTACTAAAAATCCTACGACTTTAGGTTAATAAGTTGTTGGCACGTCCTTCGGACGTGTTGGCTTCTTATTGGCTTAAATTCGTGGTCATTGTAGTTTCCCCTCCCGGGGCGCTACAGAGATCTACAAAGGTTTTAATTCAAGAATATAGAATATGCAAACCTGAAGGGTTTTGAGATAGCATATTCTGATGAAGTGAATGATTCAATATATTCTTTTGAGTACCCTTCAGAAAAGTGAAATATATCACACTTCAGAAAGTTCTGAAGAAGAAGAGGACGGATCTCGTCCTATGTTTGTCCTAAAAGTCCTAAATTGGAAGGAATAAACTATTGATATTATCAGTAACTTTCACCCTAATCCAGACTGCAATTACGATGATAGTAATTCAATTCTCATGTACTGTAAAAGTACAGGTGAAACCTATCATTGAGAATGCTTCATTGCAGAATTACAAAGAAAATCTAAAGACAATGAAGTTCACATCATGGTAGAATAAGAATATAAAGAGTTCTACGAGGCTAAAGGGCAACAAGGACATAACTTGGAAGAAGATTTGAAGAGAATGAAGTTAGTAACTTCATTAAGCTAGAACAAGGAATTAAAGGAATTTTTTGATTCCATCAATGATTCTGTAAGAAGGCAAGAAGAAGACCTTATCATAGAACTTGTTATACAATATGTTAATCCTTTTGATTCCATCAACAAGCCCGATGAAAGAAAAATCAATCCTTTCATCGAACTGCCTGGCAAAACTACAAAAAGTAAAGAACAAGTAAAGCAGGTCCAGACAAACAGATTCAACAATTATATCACTGTAGGATTGAAATTTTCTAAATATAGGAAGTACCATCTACATGACTTTGTAAATAGTAGATTAGGGTATACTCGTGCCACAAGTTGGCGTATACAAATCACAAATGCCCAACTTGTCTAGTGAGTCATAAAATTTCTTACTAGAGATTGTTTTCATAAGAATGTCTGCTAGATGCTCTTCAGTAGGTACATATGGGAATGCAATAATCTGTTGATACAACTTCTCTTTAATGAAATGTCTATCGACCTCCACATGTTTCGTTCTGTCATGCTGAACTGGGTTATGAGCAATTTCAACAAGGTAGGCGGGTTCATTGGGGACTGGTCTTGGGTATGGGTTAAAGACTAGAGGGGGTTGCATTCTGGCATTGCCTACTTGAAAACGATCATTGGTTATGGTCGATCTTAACAGGGATGGATTGGTAGTTATGGGTTGAGAAGAGGAGCACAGAAGGGCAGAGGTTACCACTCCACGTCCATGAACTTATCTGTAACCTTGAAAAGGACCAAGCGCATGCAAGTGATTTTGAATACCAATACAACCCAGAATGCAGTCTATATTGCATTCAATAATACTGTAATAGTCTCATCCGTTTTGGTGTAATCCATCAACGATTTAGATTGCTTGTTTATTTTTCTAAGACCCAATTGATCTCTTCCAAGGCACAAATTGGAGAGTCTCTTAGCAGCTTTGCAATCTCTTAGCTTGAAGAATCGCACTCGAGTTTTGGGGGAAGGCGCGTTCCATTTTCCTTCCAACTGTGATTAAGCTACCATAACATTCAATCATTGCATTCCACGATGCAACATTGTTTAAAGGAGTCCATTCACATACATATACTGAACTCAATTCGGAGTTGAGATCTCCTGAGAAGGAATGAAATAGAGATTATGCGTTCAAGCTAACCATGATTTTGATATTCAATGGTGTGGAAGCAAATTGTCAATATGCTCTACTTCATGATTAATTGAGGGCCACAACTTCCACTTGATCAAGAATTACTAACTCAAAGTTTTTCAGAGATTATATATGTACGAGGACTGGATCAAAAGTTCTTCTGAATTTTATGATGACGAATCCACATCTTGGTATCCTTAATCATATGAGGGCATGAAGTTCTCACATTATTTCGATATTATGTATTTTTTGCAATTAGAAGGGACATCTCACATTATTTCGATATTATGTATTTTTTTGCAATTAGAAGGGACAAGAAAGATTATCATATATGCGAAGTCCTGAAGCTCTGTGCATTTTCTTCATTTATGGAACCACAAGTTTTTTCTGTTAAATTTATTTATTTTCTATTTAGTTATGCATTTTCTTCAAAGTACTTTTCTTTTCAATTTTTTGTTATTTATATGGGCTAGCAGCCCTATAACTTGATATAAGAATTTCGAATGTAATATTTTTAGGCCAGAAGTTTCAAAATATTGTATTGCATGTAGAACCTGAAGTTCTTACGATAAAAACTCAAACATAAAGTTTTTGAGTATATAAAATATAAGGTGAACTTGAAGTTTCACTTGAGATACTCGACCCTGAATTTTCGAGAATTAAAATTATTTGAACCAGAAGTTTGACATGCGAAATCTAAGAAGCTGAAGCTTTGTCTTACACATATGTTCGATGGCTCCGGATGGGCACATATTATTTCATCTTTGCATTAAATGCTTCAAATATGGTTCGAGAAGATTGATGTTTAATTTCTTATAAGTTTTGTATCAGATTCTAAAGTAAATTGAGGTAATGTCACAAACATGAAGTTCATTGAACTGAATACATTATTTCTTTAATGATATGTTACGTCATCTTTTGTCTACCATGTTGTGTGTAATCACATACTTACAAATTGTTTATTCACTACATAGTGCTAATTGTCACTTTAAATGAGACACTCTCTGTAACAACTCGTACCTGAAAGTTACCTTTTTACATGAGTTATGGGTTACGAGAGCTTTTAACTGCGACCGATGAGTTAATAAGTTATCGCTCGAGTTTATTTTCGAGTTTTTCTCGAATCAACGAGAAATAGATTTATAGACGTGAAGTCGTAGTACATGTTGAGACGAGCTCACCGGTATATCCGGATTATTTTTTGGAGCTTCCGTCTATTTTCTACTAATTTCTGAAGTTTCTGGTAATTATTAATTATCATTTCATTAAATATTTTTTATCATTTAACCATTTACTTTTTTATCTTCTTTAAATCTGGACCGTTGATCCTTTTCAAGATCTGATCAGGTCGTTCATTTCTGTATTTAAGGAAGGAGACCGGTCAACCCGGTCAAAGAGACCAAACTTAGGTCGCCTCTCTCGACTATGTTCCTTCTCTCGTCGCCTCTGGCGTCCTCCGCTCAACTCAGCCATGTCTAGCCACCCCACGTCAGCGCACCACCACCGAAACATTTCTTTTCCTCTCCTGGAGAGAACCCCTAAAGAAATTTCATTGGAGAACCCACGACGAGGGAGATTGCCCGAGTAGAAGCACGGCTGTGCTCGTCGGAGTTTGTCCAACTCAGGCGACCTCTTAGCTCATCAAGGGTAGGTTTACTTTTCGCTCCTCTTTTCCTTCATTCATATGTCTTGTGTGTCTGATTTGAAGCTTTAAGCGAAGGGTCCTAATTCTAAATTTTTCTAGGTTTCAGGTTTTTTTGTCTCTGACGGCTTTCTCGAGCTCCAGCGAGCATCTTGGAACTCTGGTGAAGCCGAGGCAAAGTTTTTTTTAAAGCTTTGGAGGAGTTTGGAGGTTGTTGTTGTGGGTTGAGCTGAGGTAGAGTGTCGGTGTGATGCTGGTAGACAGGGAATATGTGTGGGTAGCACCTGGTGGTGGGTAGGCCGAGACAAAGGCTCTTCCTATGAAGGAAATCCATCGAGTGAGCCACTTGATTGGTGAATCAAGGTGGGGTTCAAGTTCTAGTTTTTTGTGTTCCACTGTGTTGTTGTTGTTGTTACATCCCGGTCCTAAAATCAATTTACGGTTGGTTACTACTTAGTTTACTTTAATCTTTAACCATTTGTAGTAACTGTTTTACCGTAAGAGGTCACAAAGTTGACTTTTCGTTAAGTCGAGAATTTGGAAAAACTTTCTTCATGAAAGTTGTAGAAGGCGTCGTTACGATTTCGTGGACACGTAGTACGCTCAAATTGGAGTTTGTATGACAAAGTTATAAATAAAATGTAAAGTTACTATGTGATAAAATAACTATAAATAGGAGTTACCGGGATGAAAAATCAGATTTTCACCCAGCCATTTCTTTCTCTCTCCCTGAGCTCTCTCCTCTATCTCGTCCAAAAACCTGTCGGACTTTCTCTCCGCCACCGCTCTGCCGTAGCTCCACCCCAGGCCGCCGCACCAGTCTCAAAAGGACGACCTCTGAGTCTACTTCAATTCTAGTTAAGCCTTTCTACCTAACTAGTCTTGAATTGAGCGAATTTTCTTGTTGAATGCCGAGTGTACAGTAGAAGTTCTAAATCGAAATTCTCCTTCCTCAAGCAACCAATTAGGGAGTTCTATATATGGATAGGATGAGTTTTAGGAGTACTAATCACCCCTAAAGTATGGTGGTTTGATTTGGAGTGTGGAGGGAGAATCGAAGATTTGAAGTTTGAAAATTTCGAGTTTTTGTATTTTTTGTTGATTGACCTAGTTAGAGGTCGAATTGGCCTTCGAGTTGAACTAGGAAGTTGTTCGGAATGACGAGAGGAACAAACTGTGAAAATTTGGTGTCGATTAGTGGTGGCCGGAGCTTGGCTGGATTTTCCTGCCGACGGCTGGCGGAGGCGCCACCTTTTGGGCAGTTTTTCTTGCCATTAAATTGTAAAAATTAAGAGAATGCCATTAAAGGACAGTTTTAATTTTTTTTAGAGATTTATTCGGTACGTTTAGTTTTTTTTGAAGAATTGGAATTAATAATTGGAATAATTAAATGGTAACCGGTCATTTGAAAATTATCGACTAGGCGTGAGAGTATTTTTAGGGGCTTTTACGCTAGCGGGGTAATTGAGGCCGACTCCCCACGTTTTTCTAGAGGTAGTTAAGGGTGAACGTTAAGGGAGGATATTTAATTTTGTTGTCCTTTACTTTAATTGTGCAATTGAGACTTTAATTGTATATTTTGAACAGGACGTGGCGGAGCTCAAGCTGAGTAGTCATCTGATAGCCGGCAGACTTAGCGTCATTTTTGTGAGTGAACATTTATTTTTAAGTATAATACATGCAACGAGGTTTTTGTTAAGTTTATTTTTTAATTATGAAAATTTCCTCCATGTTGAGTTTTTATGGTGATTTTGGGAAAATTGGGGATTTATTATGTTTTTTTCAAAGATAAGTGACCCGGGAAAGAGGTTCATACCTTTCCCGTGAGTTTTAAAAAATTTCCCTGGAATATGATTTTAAATCGTTTTCACCATTTTGGGTTATGGAGGGGGATTATATTTTAAATGGAGAAATTTGGCTCTTGGATTTTAATGATTTAAAGTAAAGTCAGGGAACCAGTTTCGGATGCTTGGAAAGTTTTAAATCCAATGTATTTGGGGAAAAGTCATGGGTGTTTTAACTTGAATTTTGATTTATTCATCACGAGGTTTTTAAGGATTTTCAAGTATGTATGTATACATACATACATACTTGAAAATCCTTAAAAACCTCGTGGTGAATAAATCAAAATCCAAGTCAAAACACCCATGACTTTATATATACATACATACATACATACATATATTGCTAGCTAGCATGGACCCTCTTCAGATGGAGATGGTACCCTCTTCGGATTGTAGCTGGTCAGGCCCTCTTCAGTGGTAGCTGGTCGGAAGGACCCTCCCGGATAGAGCCGGTCAGGACTTTCTTCGGTGGTAGCTAGTCGGTTGGACCCTCCCGAATAGAGCAGGTCAAGGGACCCTCTCCAATAGAGCTGGTCAATAGACCCTCTCGTGGATTAGAGCTGGTCAGTTGTTTTCTCGTGGTCATGGTGATATTATACCCCACTTCTTTAATTATGGATTTAAGCCAAGGGAATCGTTATGTATTTAATCGTTTTCTTATGGTTGTGTGGATAAGGATTTTTGGAAAATCAAAGGGAGATCATTAATGAAATTTGGCTTTACATATTTGATTTTTGTCCACTCACGCTAATATTTTCAATGTTTCTCCCCTAGGCCCTTCATTTTAAACGCTCAGATTGCAGTGCTCGATCCGACTAGTAATCGTGGAGGCCAAGAATAGTTACTGACACTTCTCAATCCATCAGTAGGTTCTGAGTTAACCTACTTTATTTTTTTCCTGCTACTGCTGTAATTAGTCGCTCTGATACACATCGGGTTGTATTTAATCATTCGGTGAACTCCTAGGGATCTAGAACCCATTGTAAGATTTAAATTTGGGACTGATGTTGAATTGTTGTGTTAGCACTTGATGTGATTTATTATGAAATATTTAGATGTGTATCTTGTTGAGGATGTTGGATATGGGAGCAGGATGGCTCCAGGAGTAGTGGGTGATTGTTGGTTATTTAGAAGTGTTCTTTTTGGGTTGTTGTAGATTAATGGTTGTCCACTTTTCAAAGTAGACTATGTCGAAATTTCGGCAGAATCTTCATTGGGGGGTGGTCCCCGCAAGATTTACTCCGAGTTAAAGGGATTAATCAAGAGTGGGTCTTGATAGTTGTGGATGCGTTTTAGATTCTAATTTGTGGTTGTTTTGGTGTTTGTGTCGATAACTTGGTGATTGGAGAAAGCGGGGAAGCTATGCCCATTTTCTGGCAAGATTGTCGAAATCCGACAGAATATTCCAACCACTTGCCAGAATCCGACGAAGTAGCAGTTTTTCCGGCAGTGAGCCGAAGAGGTAGAAATCGATTTCTCCAATAACATTATAGTCGTAAAGTTGTCGTTAATTATTAAGTCGGGTTAACTACGAAAAGTCGTAAATTAGGAAGTTTCCATTTTGGTAAACTTTCCCTTTTTGGAAGGTTTTCATTTTTGGAAAGTTGATCAGTAAAAAGGAAAGTGAATCTTGGTTAACCGGTTAAGTTAAGTTAATCAGATATTTAAATGGAATTGGTCAAACTGTCAACTGTTGGTATACTCGAGAATCTTGGTCAAACTAAGAAAAAGATCGACTTGAGAAGTATTAATTGATACTATTAAAAAAGAAATATTTGAGTTCGAAAATTTGTAATTTATCGAAGGGTTTCATAGTTATGTAAACTCAAGATAGAATATGAGTATGACGTCCATATTAATTTTCCGATTGATATTACGACAATTGGACACCTGATAAGTTATTTAAATGAAGTTTAAGTATCAATAATTGTTGGATCAATAATCGGGAAGAATATTAATTAAGACAAGTCGATATGTTAAGGTTTTGGTTTCGGAAACTAAACTTTGAGCCGTTTATCAGAAATAAAATATGTTTGTTGATAAGTCGTTAAAGGAAATAAGTTTGGTCAACTCCTGGTCAAATTAGGAAATTCTAGTCAAACTAGGAAAAGATCAAGTCAATGGTAAATAAGACTGATATGTTGGGTTAATTTTACAGCCTACGGTTGAACGTGAGACGAACTCGACCATGTGGGTATTTCGTAGTAGTGCTCGAGGAATATTTCGAGCAATAAGGAGGTCGCATTAAGTACTGTGAGTGGACTTTGTTTTTAAAACATGCATGCTCTAATATTTTATTAAAAATTTTAAAACATATCATTTTATTCGTTTTATTGAGTCGGTGGGGCCAAGATGGTGGGTTGCTCCCTTCCCTTAAGCTTCTTTGTTATGTCGGCTGAAATTTATGTTATGATGATCATATCTGGAAATGATTTATTTATGACCATTGTTTTGAGGGCGGTCAGGGAACCGTGTCTTATGCATGAGATGCATATTTTATTTACGGGAGATAAGTCATTATTGACTTTTCATATTTGTTTGTTTTCTTCAGTCGTTATATATATATATATATATATATATATATATTATATCATTGCTAGCTAGCCATTCGGCCCCACACTTAAGGAAGTGAAGGGTCGTTTCATTACTTAGCAGCCTCTTGAAGGCTCCGACCCTAGTCTAGGAGACTCTCTATCATGGTGAAACCTCTTCCCCTATATTTTATATTGATTTTTAACCCAATGAGATTGGCAAGTGATGTTTTGTTTCTCGAAATGATGATTTGAGATTCTTTCCTAATGAGGCATGCATAAATGATTTTTCAGAACAGTAAGAGGGAGAACATTATGATTGACATTTTCTCACGCTTGGATATTATTTTTGTCCACTCATACTAACTTCATGTTTTTAAATGTTTTCCCCTAGACTCTTCGTTTTCAAATGTCCAGTATTGCAGGGTTACTAAGAGGAGATCATGCGTACAGTAGATGAGACATATCCAATTAATCTGCTGACGCTAACATATTTATTTAGGTAGCAATTCCTTGTAGATTTGCTCTGATTACCCCAACTTAGCTTAGTTTAATTTTTGGTGAAGCGTAGATGTGATTTGGAGAGCATGATGACTCTAGGTGTTGGGGTTGGAATATATATTACATGGAAGTGTTTAGTAGATTTGTAGGAATGGTTGTCAATTTTAAGAGGATTTCGGTAAGAAGTTTCATTGAGGTGGACTCTGCAGGATTTACCTCGGTTAAAGAGGTTAATCCGGAGTGGGTCTTGACACTCCTTCCGTCATGAGAGGGAGAGAGATTGTTCCTGAAACATGATGTAAAGTGATGTGAGTAGTTTATCGACCATCTCATTTTGATTTTGAGAAATGTCTTAATTAATTTGATAAAAAATCTTGACAATTGTATATGTTATACAAATTGACATCGGCTTGGATTAAAGTATGTCAGATCTCCTTTACCTATTTGATTTGTGAGATGCATGTGTAACCAAGTGACATGGTTTCCCTGAAAAGAATGTCATTATACAATATTAGAGTTCCTCATGTGGTTGGACATACAAAGGTTGTAGGTAAGCCATAAGAGTGATATCTTGCTTAATACTCATGAAATTAATGATGTTTTTGACCTTAATCTTGGTTTCAGTTCGTCACCAACCAATGAACATCTGTACTCAAAAGATAGTGATACATCTTTAAATGCATTGTGCGCATGGTCATAGTAAGACAAACTTTCTTTCGTTAGAGGGAGAGAAAGACTACTGTCATTTAAATAACTGCATGAATTTGAGTGAAATGATTATGCATATTCTATAATGTTCTATGATATTATAAATAAAAAATCTACATTTGTTAAATATTTCACTATTTGACCGAGAAGTGACATGGTAACGAGTAAATTTTTGAGAGAGAAGGATAAGGACGAAATTGAGCTCAAAAACAAGATTGAAACAAAAATAGGAAACTGAGTTACAAGTAGTAATCCAGTAGAGAAGAGGGTGTTTGGTCGATGGCAGTGGCTGAGAATAGTGGAGTTGTCTGCAAATGCTCACCCAGGAGGAGCTTCCGCGTCCGCTTCAGACAGCACAATCTCCGAAACATTTCCAGCATTCCTCTCTTCAAACACGCCCTCTTCACTTGCTCCCCACTTGTGGCCGGAAAAACTTCTATCCTTCTCAGGTGGCATTCTCTTGACTACCCTTTTCATTTGGTTGCAAAGTTTTTGTGTTAATCTTTTTTTGGGGTTTACTTGATAATATCTGAAAGGCCAAGGTTCATGCTGTTGATGGATAATGCCAAATACAGTAAAACCCAGAACTTGAGTTATTGAAATTTCTGAGCTTGCTTATTGGTTTTGGAAGTTGAATTGGATTGGTGACTGTTGTAATTGGGAGTTTATAATATAATGGCACCAATTTGATGCTACCTAAATGGTGACTAATAAGACAGGCTGTGCCTGTCTATTGTTGTAGCATGAGTGCACACGAGAAGTTGAGGCCTTCGATATTCTCGTCTTCGAGACATAAGAGAATTCCCATTTATGTGATGATGCCTGTTGATGCATTCTGCATAGATGGTTCTGGGATTCCAAGGAGCAGGAGGTAAACAAGTTTATTTCTTCTCCTTTTAATATCATGTTTTCAAGAGTGTTGAAAAAGGCCAAGTTAAGTATTACACATAAGATAAAAAGTGTGTCTCATATAAGTAAGTAACATAGGACCGTTTTGCAGGATTTTGCAATTTACTATTTTGATCCCTTTCTTTCCAAATTTGATTATTTCCACATTTATCTTATTGTTACTTCAATTGTATATTTGGTTTTTAGATTTTCTCATCTGTCCTATCGTAATTTGTTGGTGATAATTAGATGTTCCTAAACTTTTTGTTGTTTCAGACCCAAGGCCTTGACAGTATCTCTAAAAACACTCAAGCTGGCAGGTGTTCATGGAGTTGCAGTTGAGGTTTGGTGGGGTCGTAGAACGTTTCTCTCCCCTTGCATATGACTGGTCTCTATATGAACAGCTATTTAAGCTGATTTCTGAGTCAGGGTTGAAGGTGCATGTTGCCCTGTCATTTCACTCAAATGTAATCTCTTCTTCTAGCAGATATGTGGGTGTAAGGCTTCCGCTTTGGATCATGCAGGTTTGTTACTTTTCTATTCTGACTACACGCTGGTCATTGCAAAATTCTCCATAATGCAAAGTACTTCAATTATTTAAAATAAAATCCACTTATTTTTCTGGAGTCCTGAACTAAAGAGGGGCAAATAAAAAAATAGTAATCCATTTGAGTGTTCAGACTAGCAATTTTTTCTTATGATCTCAAAGTTATTAGATAGAATTCTCGTAATCCCCCTCTACCAATTCAAATAGTGTGGTCCAATTTTTCTCTCAGAATAGAGATAAAAGGCTAGGCATCTACGAGAAACCACTTTGCTAATATGCTTTGGTACTGAGTCTCTATTGACATTCTTCATCTCACATCTTTAGTGTGCACAAAAGTTTGGCTCACAGTTAGGGGTGTGAAAGAACTATTACTTTCCATTAATTACATGTCACCTAATTTGCATCATGAATTTAGATGTTTTTCTTTGGTTGAAATCCTGAAGTAAGAATGAGAAGCTGATACTCTTATTTTTGCTCCCACACCTAAACAGATTGGTGATAGCAATAAGCATATATACTATCGAGACAAAAATGGGTTTTCAAGTGATGATTATCTTACGCTTGGGGTCGATCACCTTCCTCTGTTTTTCGGCCGGACTGCCCTTCAATGTTACGAAGATTTTATGATCAGCTTTGTTAAGAAATTTGAATCCCATATTGGAAGTGTGATAGAGGAAATTTGTGTCGGTCTCGGTCCTTCTGGCGAACTTAGGTAATGTGACAGTTACCTTAGAGCTACTAGTGTGAAGCCAGTACAACAGTTTCTTATGGAATGTTGCCTGCAGGTATCCTGCACATTTTGGTGATGGTAAATGGAAGTTTCCTGGAATTGGCGAGTTCCAGTGCTATGACCACTGCATGTAGGTTGAAAACTCTTTCAATTTCTAATTGAAATTTGGTTGATATTGGATTTTCTGTATTTACTGCCTTGTCTCCATTTAGGCTGGACAACCTAAAGATGGCTGCATGCGAGGAAGGGAAGCCTCAATGGGGAGAAAGGGGACCACCAAATACTGGCTGTTATAATAGTATGCCATCTGAAGTTCCTTTCTTCGAAGAGGTTGAGGAAAGCTTTCTTTCTGATTATGGGTGTTTTTTCCTTGTATGATACTGATGGAAGTTTTCTGCTCCTCTACTTTAATATATTCAAGTACGTTTCTTATATATACTTTCAAATTTTTTGCATTATTGAAGCCAAGGGTGCCATATAAGTTCATCTTAATTTGGTTCTTCTACCACATAATATATATGCAAAGCACCTTATTTTGTAAATACCGTGGGATAGTGTTTTCTCAGTGCATATGAATAACTTAAGCCTGCAATATATCATCCACCAAATATATAAATGCAAAAACACTTTATTTTGTAAATACTTTGGGACAGTGTTTTCTCAGTGAATGAGAATAACTTGAGCTTGCAATATGTCTTGTCATCGTTTTAGAAACTCGAATTGTAATTTCATTTTCTGCACAAATAAAAAAACAAAAAATTTTTTTGGTTAGTGTACCAAGAACTACTACAGGAGTATAACCAAGGAAGATGTCATAGGCTTTTATATCATCTAATTATTTCATCGACATTATTATGCAACTCATTGAATAAAATAGTGGTGGAGCTTTAGAGATCTAACAGCTGCTTAAGTCATTGTAGGAATGGTATAATGGCTGTTTGCTTGGTCATGCAGATGCTATTCTCGCAAAGGCAGCCAAAATTTTGAAAAAGTATAAGACAAGCGAGCTTCTATTATGTTAGTGGCTAAAATTGGTGGAATATATTGGTGGTACCATACAGTACCACACCCTGCTGAACTCACAGCTGGATACTACAACACTTCTCTTAGGGATGGTTATGATCCGGTTGCCTCACTTTTGTCTCATCATGGAGCTGCTTTGCATGTTTCGTAAGAACTCTTGCTGTCATGTTTTTTGTATTATCTTCATTGATTAACTTTATGACAATTGGATCTATTCTGAAATTCTCACGTACCTGTTGCAGCTGCTTGGAGATGATGGACGGAGAAACACCAGCATCCTATCTTGCAGCCCAGAAGGATTACGGAAACAGGTATTGGATGCCGTTTAATAATGTTAGCATCGTAGCTTGTGTTAGAGTACGGTGTTCCAATAAGGAAAGGATATCCTTATTGATGATAGTATACCTGTAATCTTTGTTGATTACAGAGAAGATTTATGTGTACTAATAGGAATAGAATTTCCTATTTCGTTTAGGGTTTCTGATATCCTATATAAAGAGGGGTTCCATTCTTGGTTAGAAGGTGAGAGAGAGGGCAGAGAGGAGAGAGATAGGAAGAGAAGAGAGTCCTTGTTTTCTTATTCTTTCTTGTATACCCATTATTAATATAGTGGAGAAGAGTGTTTTTCCTGCCGTGGACGTAAGCAAACGTTTTTGCTGAACCACCTTAAATCTGTGTTCTTTGTGTCTTTTATCTGTGGTTGTTTCTCTTGGTTTGCTGTGTTCTTTTGGGGTTCCTTGACACACTTAATTGGCCGATATCACAACAGCTTGTTGCCTCATTGACGTTCTCCTTAGAATATTTCTGCTAGTAGCTTGATTCTAGTTAGGGTGTCACTTCTGGACAATATAATAACACGAGGAATTCTAATGTTGTCTAGTAGCCCCTGCTAGTTTGGGTATCGACATTTCAATATAGTACAATGACACAATTCCATGATACTCCTAGCATGACTCATGGGGGGTTTTTAGTATTGTAGTTTATTATAAGCCAAGTCTGATTATGATTTGAATTCAACTAGGTGTTAATTGAGAAATTGAAGAATGATGATAGATCAGATAAAAACAAGATCATGGACTGATGTTCTCCTTAGAATATTTCTGCTAGTAGCTTGATTCTAGTTAGGGTTTCACTTCTGGACAATATAAAAATATGGGCAATTCTAATGTTGTCTTTGTAGCCCCTGCTAGTTTGGCTGTCAACATTTCTATATAGTACAACGAAACAGTTCCATGATACGCCTGGCATGACTCATGGGGCTTTTAGTATTGTAGTTTATTATTAGCCAAGTCTGATTATGATTTGAATTCAACTAGATGTTGATTTTTCCAGATATTTTAGCCTAGCATGGGTAGAACCGTAGAACTATTTGTGCTTAATCTTTAAAACATGCCAGACCAATGCCATGATTATGCTAGTGTGGTCTGTTTTAGACCACTTGCTGGTGTGGTAGTGGGGGTGAATATTGTTGTGATCATCAGTTACTCTTCAACTGTGTATGCCCGACTCTACTTGCTTTGACATGATTTTATTTGACACAGATATGGAGTGCTTCAAAGAAAAGGATAATACATTTGACTGGAAGAAACACCAATGAACAATGTGACAGGCTATATCTATCTTTTGTGCACGAGTAAAACTAAGCTTCATCTTTTAATCATATCTAGGATAACACACACACAGACAGTAGATACGCACTAAATATGATGTATAAGTGTGTAAGTTGGCTAGTTTGGATTCACTTATTTAGGAGTAGATTGACCGATTTAAAACTAATAATATTCACTGCTCTGCTTTTTCACATTGCAGGTTAGATTATGGCAAATACATGCCAACTGTTACCATTCACAGGCCGAGGCTGTGAGATCATTTACTTATTTCAGGATGAATGATAAGATCTTTAGCTGAAAACTGGAGTAACTTTGTACCTTTTGTTAGAAAGATGAGCACAAGTTGGTGAGGCACCTAATAAAATCCGATTTAACCATTGAATTGTACTGAACGTTTCAGTAACAGTCACTCATGATACTTGATCCTTTTTGTTTCATTTTGGTTTTGCTTTTTTTTGAAGGGGCAGATCAGCTTTGTAACTCTCCAGTATAGTGAATGCAAATTCTTCTAGGTCTCGTGTAATTGGGAAGTATAGCTCGAAATTATAAGGGTAACCAAGTTTCAATCAATTTTGATAAAAAGAATGACCATATATTCTATTTCATCTTCCTCTCATCCTACCTCTGTTTTCCATATTCATATAATCCCTTTCCTATTAGTACCTAAACTGACACCCAAATGGAGAAGTTATATCAGTAATGTGTCAAATCTTTTTTCTTTGATCATGTGTTGTCTTCTTAAACACGAAAGTCAGTTTCAAAACCTTCTCAAACACGAAAGTCTTGGTCAGAAGCCCTAGCTAAATGGGGCTTCTCTAGTTCCCTTCATTTTATTAGCTCTCAACTCACTCCAGTAGGGTTACTCCTACTGAGCTATTGATGATGGATTCAGAGATCCAGACTGACAATACCTCTCTTGATGAAACCCCTCAATCTTTAGGAAATCAATTCAGCCAGTCACATCAAGGGTACGTACGTATCATCTTCTTTCACATCACTCACTAGCAGCCTGCTTTGATCTTGTTTTGTAATTCTTGTTTGATTGATTGAAACAAATAATCCTAAGAATGTGGTTTACAAGATCAAAATCAAGAATGTGGGAATGATAGGAGGAATGTTATGGCCAAAGACGACGGAGGAGACTAAGAAAGTGACACTGAAGGGTGTGGCAGGAATGGCAGAGCCAGGTGAAATCCTAGCCATGTTAGGTCCATCCGGAAGTGGCAAAACGACTCTCCTAACCGCACTAGGAGGCCGTCCCAGTGGCCAACTCACCGGAAGCATTACCTACAATGGCAAAACCATCTCCAATGCAATGAAAAGAAACACCGGATTTGTTTCCCAAGACGATTTTCTCTATCCCCATCTAACCGTCACCCAAGCCCTAGTTTTCACTGCCCTTCTCTGGTTGCCAAACACTCTAACCAAGGAAGAGAAGGTATCGCAAGCCGAATCGTTAATAGCTCAACTCGGATTGAGCCAGTGCCGAAACAGCATTATAGGTCATGAGTTCCTGAGGGGTGTTGCAGGAGGGGAGAGGAGAAGGGCAAGAGTTCATGACCTAGCTTGCTCTTATTGGACGAACCTACCTCCGGCCTTGATTCCAATTTCCACCACAGCTCGGATGATCGTTACGACATTGTCAGAGATAGCCAGTGGTGGAAGAACAATAGTGATGACAATACACAAGCCCTCGTGTAGGCTGTTTTACATGTTTCACAAGATGATACTGTTATCTCAAGGAAATGCTTTGTATTTTGGCGAAGTCTCAGCAGTCATGGACTACTTTTCGGACAAAGGGTTTTCCCCATCTGTACCCATGAACCCTGCTGATTTCCTCTTGGACCTTGCTAATGGAATGTATCCATGCATTTCTTTATAGTTTCATCGAAATTCAATATTTTCTATATATATAGTTTGGTCATTGGTTCCAAGTTCCACGTACAAAATTGAATGCTATGTTTTGGTAGGGTTGACAAGTGAGGGGGAGGATGCAAATGAATCCATAGATGATAAATAAAGAGAGGCTTTCAGAGAAACTGAAGGAGGAACTTGCAGAGGATTAACTATTAGATGGTGCAGAAGATTTTGGGAGGTGGCCGACAACATGGTGGCAGCAATTCAACGTGTTTTTGAGGAGAGGGGTGAGGGAGAGGAAGCACGAGACCTTCACTCTTCTCAAGATTATAGAGATGCTTGCAGTTTCTCTGCTTACTGCCCTACTGGTGGAAATCGCATATTTCCCTCTTACAGGATCAGGTTGTTAACTTCAACTTCTAGTTTTTGTTTGTTTCTTCTAATTAGTTCATAATTAGTTAGTTAATTTGTCTCAGGGTTAAGTATCTCTAGCACTTGTGGCCTACAGCTCTCTTTTCTGACCTTTCTCCACTTGTATAAATTCCCAAAAGAGTTGCGCCTCCTCATGTAACCCTAGTTTTACTTTCAATAGAGACAGTCTTCATTTTCAATTCTTCAATATCAAAGCTATCACAGGTAACTAACCATCACTTCAGATATATCTAAAGTGAGAATAGAAATGAAATGAATCTGCTGCCTATTTTTGTGAATAAGAATCTACGGTTGCTATTAGTATTCTGCTTCTGCTTTTGGAGAAAAGAGATGAAATAATGGATCTGCCTGATCAATGATCTAGCTCCCCCTTTAAGCATGCAATTTAGGGCCATTGAATTTCAAATACTGGTTCTCCTAAACCTGATTGAAATTGTTCATTCTTTACATTCATATACGAGAATCACTGAAACACTTGTGCCAAGAACAAACATAAGTCATAGCATTACCATCATCCCGTTGCGGTTTTATTATTTGTATGATCTCTGCACTATATTTGTTTGCGCAGTTCAATATGATTGTCAAAATAAGAGAAGTGAGCAAGTTCAAATTTGAGGGACTTAGAATGTGCACATATATAACTACGCATAATATATAAAATTCTATATGAATAAGCTAATAGCCACAATTGCTTATATAATATGCAGAAAATTTGACTGAGAATCTATATTTTAAGAGAGTATTCCATGCACCAGTAAAAGATAAAAAAAACAAAAAAAAACAAAAGTAAACCGTACATACATCTGACGGTGAAAAGATAATCGAACAGTATAGGTTGGATAGGTCACCGGTTGTGACGGTGCACCTAATAATTTTCTCTATATTTTTGTACTTATACATGCATTACAGATTTTTTTGAGCGGATTTTGGGGCTTCTTTTCTTTTTTAGATACAATCGCTACATTTCCCAGAACACAAGATGCTCGAAAATGAGCGCTCTTCTGGCACTTACAGACTTTCCTCCTATTTTATTTCAAAGATTGTCTCTGACCTACCCATGTAACTTGTTCTTCCTACCATATTTCTCACAATAACATACTGGTTCACAGGACTAAAACCATCAGTCGTACACTTCTTGCATGCCTTGCTGGTTCTGTTACTCAGTGTTTCAGTCGCTCAAGGCTTAGGACTTGCTCTTTGTGCTTTGGTGATGGACTATGAGTTGGCTATGACACTAGGAACAGTCTTCATGTTGTCATTCCAACTAGTCGGTGGGGCTTCTTTGTTCAACAAGTGCCTAGATTTATAGCTTGGATGAAGTACCTTTCATTCGTACACTACTCTTACAAACTTCTCTTGGGGTCTCTCCATGTGACAATGGAGGAGTTTGCGTGATTGAAGATTATCCAGCTATAAAAATGGTGGGTCTTGATGGACAACTTATCTCTGTGATTGCTTTGGTTATCATGCTTGTAGGTTACAGACTAATTGCTTACCTCGCCCTCATGAGAATTGGGGTTACAATAAACTGAAGAAAGTAATGCTGGGCAGGAAAATCATGGTGCGTGGGTGGCCTAGATTATGTGAAAATTTGTCATCAGTTTACGTATTTCTCTCTATCAAGCTAACAATTTAAGGACCCCCAATCTAACTGTTTATAAAGGTTTTGTTCTAATAAACTTCATTTTACACTCCATTGTGATTTGAACTCCAGAGATATAGAGGGTTTCATTATCATTGCATTACCTAAATCATTCTCTAAACTTTTAGAGAGATACAAATATTAGGAATTTGGAGTTGCTCTTAGTACACAAAGAATACAAGTTTTGTCACAATTTTCGTAAAATGTCATTACCCTTGCCCATAACATTTGGTCTTTGGTAAAACCCTGCTACTCTGCTGATCTTGACAATGTCAGCATAGCTGCTGTATGAGTTTGGCATTAACAAGCAAAAAGGGTTTTTTTTGCTTGGGAAGTTGATCTGGCTTTAGCTTATGATCAATGTTCTAAAAATCCCCACGCGCTAGACGATGCTTCATCGTTTCCATCTAGAGAGCTAGAAAACCGATTAATCCTTGACTAATCACCTGATTAACCTACCTAGGCTCTAATCACCAACTGTCTACCCAACTAGAACCTAACGTTTTTTAGTACATTACTTAAGATAGACTTCAGAGAAAATCACCTACGGGAAGAACTGAAGAAGGGAGAAACTATGGAGCTGATTTTGCAAATGTATTACTACAGTGAAGTGCAGAGCCGTTTTAATGGCAAATTGATGAATAGACGGAAGAAAAAATAATTGAGAATTGATTAATAGGTAATTGTATTTCTTGTCCGCACAAAGTCTGAGCGTAATCATGATATATGAAAGAAGACAAAGCAAAAAACATAAAACAGGTTGCGTCAGGATTTAACTTGAAGTACCTCTAAAAATACAGTTCATTCTTCCTCCGGTTCATCAAATCCAATACCAGACATAGGTACTTGACCAGTAATTTGACCCTTGTCACTTCCCCCAGTGCCATCAGTAAGATCCATGGCAGATCCCTTCTTGACGTAATCAACCTTAAAATCATAATCATCATCTTCCATAGCATCCTTGGAAGCTGATTTGGTCTTTTTCCTCAACTTCTTCTCCGCTTTCTTTTTCTTTGTATTAAGCATACCTACAATTGCATACAATTTCTCATTCTGCCTGCTAGTTTTAGTAGTCGTCTTATCTTTTACCTTTCCTGGTTCATCCTCTTCCACTGCCATGGACTGGTCATCGTCTTCATCAACCATATCTTTAGGACTTCCGTCAGCTTCACTTGGTCTCTGTACAGCATCATCCTGATGCATGAAAAATCAGGTTGTATTTACTAATGATAACCCTCCACATAATTTAAATTCATATTCAAATTAGCTGGCTTCCTACCTAGTTCCTAAGAAACAATTGAACAAATCAATTCTATGCAAAAGCAGTTCCTTTTTACATAATCTGAAGTTCTGAACAAAGAAAATCAGAATGCGAACAGCAAAGACCATTTTCCGTACTTTGAACCAAGAAAATCAAAACCAATAGTTTGTATATTTCCATAAATCTAATAAGCATATCATAACCATAAAACAGTGGTCAAAAACAGAAGATTAGTTGTTATAAAAAATTTCCTTGTTCGAATTATATTTTATTTGTGATGTTCATGCAGCCCAATTCTTGTTAAAAAGTAAAGAAAATAAAACAATAACAACAAAGACCAGTCATTGGAAAAGGATTTTACAGTATAGCTTAAGATAATATCAGTACAGATTACTAACCTCTACCATACTTTCATCAAAATTGAGTGGGCAACTGGGAGGAACTTCAACAGGAAGGAAATCATTAACAGATTTGAGGCTTCCGATGAATGAAGATTCTCCATTGTATACTTCGTCAATGTTCAATGCCTTCCCCAGCTCCGAAACAATTTTTGCTTCTGAAGGTTCTTCCTGACTCCTAGCAGGTGGCATAGTGTAGTATGGAATTTTACCTGTAACATGATGAACATATAGCATCAAATTTGACGTTTTCAATATAACATTTATCTACAAATCGCTTTTTCTCCATTTAGTCTTGGCCGTGGCACATATATGAAAGGATACAATGGCATACCCTCATTCCAGTCATGCAGAACGATTCTCGCTGCAGCTCCAATATCTACAACACCACCCTTTTTCAGCTTACCCCTAACAGTAGCCACCTTCTGTAGAAAGTCATCAACAGTATCAAAGCTTGGGAGCTTGTATATAGATACCAACAATCTGGCCGGGCAGAGCTTCAAAATTTCCTTCACTGCTCAACAAAGGAGATTGTTGTAACTTTGTTTTAAACAAATTTCAAAAAGCATTGCAAGGGTAGCAATATGCAGCAATTGGAACTTCAGCTAAGTTTTTAAACGCGCTTAAATGAAAATGGGGCAGTAGCTCAGTACCTGGACCAATTGGATCCTCTAACTTCTCGATTCTTTTGCAATTTCGAAGAGCTATAGAGGCATCATTTTCTGTAGATTTGAGCATGACAACACCAGGGCAATCTAACAATTTGACATTATTATCCAGCTGAACTTCTTGTAGTGATCTTGTTAACCCTGGAGTGGAACCAACATTGACGACACGGCATCTCTTCAAACTGTTAATGAGACTACTCTTACCAACATTAGGCAGGCCAATAATACCCACTGTAATCGACTTCTTGATCTACCAAAGACAAAGGCTCACAATTATACTTGGAACAATTTGATGGCTGGTTAAAACATAAAACCCAAGTTCAAGTGACAAGCCCAGATTAAATAAGAGAAATGATTTCACTAATCTACCGATGATATACCTCATGACTTCTTGAATAGTTCTTCAATAATTTAAGAAGAGTTTCAGCTCCTAAACAATCACTTGTCTGCAAAACGTTGCTAGGATTTGACTTTTTAGAGGAGGATTTCCACCCTAAGTTTGATTTTTGTTCTTGGGTGCTGCACTTGAAGGCAACAGCCGGCAACTCTTCCCTAAGATATGTGAGCCACTTCTCAACAGCTTCACGAGGGATAAGATCTGAGATTCAAGAAACCATAACAATCAATTAAGGATTCAAGTTAAGATGCAGGAAAACAATTTAAAAATCAGACTGGTCATCATAAAAACTCAACCCCACAATTAATAACTTTCATGATTTAATTAGTCTATGCAAAAATGATAAGGGAAGGTGGAATTCATGTTGAGAAGACTGAAAATTCTCCTACTTCACTTCACATGTCACTTGTGTTAGACATCCCTATTACTTCATATTTAATAAGTTTGCTCAAAAAAAAGAAAGAAAATCCATTACTATCTTTCACGTAATTTCTGCAGCTAAATATATCCAGTACAGATGTACTGACACACATATATAGTACATAGTGCAATTCCTTCTCCACAACTTTCCGAGGACAGTCCTCCGCAAGTAATCAGATAAGGGTATCTACATAGGTGCACAGAGATTTGAGAGAAAGTACCCAACCAATGTGCTTCGCTTTTAGATTGATTTTCTGTGGATTATTTAGTTAAAAATTATATAAAACACTCAGAAAACTACCCTTATGCCACTTAAAATTGGATAAGGTTGGGCATCAGAGATTCACAAGTAAGTCTCAAGTGAGGTGATGGTATACTGGGTTTTTGACCGCATCTGCCAATAAATTTCCGTCCCTGTTGCAAGACAGGGCCTAAGAGAGCGTTTATAGCTCAACCACTAACTCATACATACTGACATACTCATCTAACATACCTACTGTTAAGACACTCAGATCGGTATAGGTGACAGGCTCAGATGGCATCCATAAACTATTCATCTTTTTCCCTTTGGCTAGTTAAGGTGGCTTATACATGCCCCTATAGCTTGACCGGCCATTGTGTTTCAGGTCTTGCTTTGAACCCTATGGACTGTACTATTTCTGGTTAATGGAATTATTGAACACGCTTTACCCCTTGACCAATATAATATTCCACATATTTAGGAAGCTGATATTTTTTAAGCAAAACATTAAAACCAAGTAAGTTGACTCCTTAATTTCATTTCATACATATATATTGAGCTCCTTGAGTGCTTCTCACTCATAAAGGCTCTTCTTCTTCTTCTTCTTAAACAATTAAAACATCATAGCTTCCATGTTTTTCATAATCCTCTGAAAAAATATGACTGGATCTAAATGAAATAAGGGTTCGCTCAAACGAAATTGTGGTCACTCTCCTGGTTGAGAAAACTGAACTTCTAATTCCCCATTGGTTTCCTTCTTCTGGAATTGCTAATTGAGGATGGCCTTGTAATGGTTTGCGGATGGCTATGCTTTCCCCAAATTGGTGTGGAAAAGGTTTCCGATCAGGCTATCACTTAGTATATAATAACATGTGCATTCAAAGGGAAGGCCTTTGTATGCTGGGAAATTGCTGAAGTAGGGATATAAGAAACTCATCGCTTCTACAGTCTGACAGAAACCAGGCACATATATTTTCCTATTAGAGTATTCACACACAAAGACAAAGGCATACATGTTGCGTGTGGAGAGAGAGAGAGAGAGCACATTACCGATTTTGTTCAGAAGTAACACAAGATGCTTGTTAGGACCTGACTTCCTGACCATCTTTTCCATATCAATACATCGTGTACCCAGGGGATCCCGAGCATCAAGAACCTCCAAAATAACATCTGATGCTTCAATAACTTTAACCAACTCCTTGTAGAAAGCCCTATCTGAGCTATCTGTATGTAGGGAAAATTGAAAACCACCAATAAAAATACAAAAAAATGTAACAAACTTAACCTGAATCATCAGTAAGACATCTTCCAGAAACAACCAAGTAAAAACATACCCCTATTCTTAGAAAATCCAGTGGAATCATCAGTACTCTTTTCCTCTACTACTTCATCCAATTTGGAGTTGTTGTCATCCTCTAACTCTCCCAGCTTCCTCTTCTGAGCCTGAATAAGCATAAAGAATTTTACTATCAATATAAAAACTAAAACCAATTACTAAAATTAGGTATGCTGTTCCATCTAAATGGTTAAAGTGGAAAGAGCAACCAACATCTTTGTCATAAATATCTTCGCAAGCTCACAATCAAAATGTAAAGATACATAAACATGATAGAAACATCAGTTCAGGCCCAATGTCAATTGATAAGCTGAATGTTAAATGCATCAACAGATAACAGTTGTAGTAATAGTGTGACTGAACCTACTTAACAAACTAACTTAGAGAGCCAAAATGAATACCCTTTCTTTGCGGGCAGCTTTCTTCTGCTCGATTTCATCAATAACACGAGCACGGCGAGCTTCGAGGGCCTTAAGCTCCTGCTCCTTGAAGGGCCAGTCATTGGGGATACCTGGGTCCTTCTCAACCTTTTTGTGCTGGAAGCCGAGCTTCTTGGCCTCCTTGGCCTTCTTCTTGTGGTGCTCTTTCACCTTCCTTATCACCTTGTACTTCTTCTTCAGAGGCACTCTCTTGCTTTTACTCTCTGCATAACCCAGTTCCCAAATCAATCAATCCAATACAAAAAAGATAAATGCTTTGCAGTGAAATTAAAGAACCCAATTCCCAAACCAATCAATGAATCAATCAAAAACAAAAAGATGAAAGCTTTGCAGTGAAGGTAAGGAACCCAGTTCCCAAATCAAACAATGAAAGCCTTGCAGGAAAATTAAGGAACCCAATTGTTAATCAATCAATGAAAGCAAGAAAAGAATAATCTTTTGCAGTGAAATAAAGGGCTTCGCCTACTTTTGCTCTTCTTCACCATCTTCGATGCAGCAGGTATTCAGAGCGTTGGGTTAATATGCTAGCAGAGTAGCCGCTCTTCTGGGTTTTTGGAGTATTATTAGGGTTTAAGGAGAGCTGAGAGGAGTTGGAGGGTAGAGTTGGTATTTCGAAAGGCTACATTATATATTTAAAAAGTTGGGGTGAGAGAGGCTCGAACTCTCGACCTCAGGATCACTCAGAAGCTATGAGACCTACGCGCTAGCCAACTGCGCCACCACCCCGATGTTCAGTTCCGTCCAACACTTAGTATATTATCATAAATAATTGCCAAAAGAAAAGTATATTTGTGTACCTCCATTAAATACATACCTTTTTCATACATCACATCTTTTTAGTAACGTTTTTGTTCAATCAAGATAATAACTCCATTAATATAGGCTCAATAGAGCATAGTTACAAAATAGAGTTTGGTTACATGCTAATCGAAACACATCCATATAACATACATGGTGTGTTTACGCAACATTACTAGAAATTTTTATTAGCTTAAAATCAAAGTGATCATTATGTATCATTCAACTGCCTTGTACATACTGAACAAGAAGTAGTATTACCAACACACAGTAATATGTGTACATTTAACCAGAGTTGACTCTCACAGCTATTTGGTTGCCCCCGCAATGGTCATTGTTGCTACGTCGAGCCGCACACTGCCACTCCAAAACCGGCAACCACTGCTCTCAGTCTTTAATTCATCCCAACGTCAAGTAAGTCAACCGTGATTGGTACACATTGACGAATTTGATCCACTTAAAGGCTAGTCTCCGAAATTTGTTTTTGTACTTTCAAGTTTCAACTATGACTTAAAAGTTTACCTACATTGCCTTGTCTTATGAGGAGTTCTTCGGTTTACAGTGAAGATTCACTCACGGACCACATTAACGGCGCGTGGATCCACACGTAAACAGACTGTGTGAAAAGAAAGAGGTTTTCTACTACTGTTGTAACTGGAGGCTATAATCGGTAGGGAGCCCTTCTAATGAGAACCTCTAAGTTAAGGACTAGTTGAGGACTTTTGAATTAATTGTTTATTAGACCAACTTTTTGATCAAATTTTGGCATCTTAACCGTTGAAATTGTAGATTTATATAAGTAGATCAATCATACAAAATTTCAGCCAAATTGGTGATCGTTAAGAACTAGTTGTAGATCAAATCAATGGACGAACCAAATCTGTCAAACATGAACCGTTCAAGTTTGTAATTGGTAAATCACACTTATGAATGCCTTAACGATTTTCAATTCAGTTGAAAATTTACATAAATGATCAACTCATAAATATTTATAAAATGAACGGTTAAGATGTGGATATAAGATCAAAAAGGAGGATAAATTAAAAAGTCCTCAACTAGTCCTCAACTCAGAGGTCACTAAAACGCATAATCGGTACTCCGGTTCAAGCTCCAAGTTTATGTAACAGACGAACCAGAGAGCTCCGAAAACCCAAAAACACAAATCGTCAAAACCCAATTGAATCAAATAACATATACCAAGCAAAATCAATATGATCTTGAAGAATGATATCTGACCAGCCCATCAATTAGAGTAGTGAGATACAATTTGGGGTTTTGGATACAAATTTGGCAGAAGATGTTGATAGGCAACTCGGTTTGGGTTTAATAATTCAAAAAGAATAAGGAGGCAGCCGGAAAACACGTCGGAATTACCGAAAACTTTTGAGATTTAATACTTGCCCATCGTTCAGATCTGATCCAATGGTATCGGGAGGTAGGCGAGACAATTCCAATTTGGTCAGGTTCTTCGCCGATCTCTCTCGGAACTACTCTGATCTTGTGAACACCGTCGTACCGGGGCCTTTCTTAGTCTGATGTCTGTGTTTCTTATTTTCCGATCGATCCGTATGTGTTTCTTCTTTTCAATCAACTGAATGTTCCATTCATTTGGCTTGTAATACCATCCTTGACCCTGCACCTAGTTGCACCTACATACTATACAGGGATAGAAATGTAATTGAACATGGGATCATGTTTCCTGCCCGGCTGCACCTAATCAAAACAATAAGCACCGTACTCACTCCAAAAACAAAAACACTATCATAATAATTGTTGAACAAAAAATATCATAATAATTAGATTTTGTACTCCATAATACATATTTTTATATATCGGGTGTATTCCATAATATTTTTGTGTTGCATTGCCAAATTATTTTTCCTCCACCTTATTCATTTTGAAGTGTATACTTTGTATAACCCATAAACATGTTATACGTCGTGCTTATTTTTTAGTAGATCACATGATCAAAAAATTTACCTTATATTCTTAAGCTCTCAAGGAGACGCGTTCCGTCAATTGATGTAATTTTTTTTAAGATATACATGCCCTAAGAAATATGAACACACTTCAGGTTGTCAAAGTTGATCGGGGTTAAGATATTGTCAAAAATATGTAAAATAAGATATTACCGGAATAATAAAATATATCTACGGTTGAAAAATCACTTAATTCTGATAAAGTCTCGGTGCCGATAGTTGCAGTCAACGTAATTTATCATTCTTTCTCCCTATGACAACCTTATCTTTGGTGATTATTTTTCAGTAAATTTTTATACCGCTAGTTGCGTCTCATCGATTTGAAACTATTTTGTGTTGAAGGTCCAGCCAAAATACAAAATTTAGACGGTTAAATGATTGTTTCGTGCGTTTAAGGGTTCGACATACATGATTAACCGTTGGGATCGAGCACTTAACTTTATCGGATATAGTTGAATTTTCTTTTTCAAACATGTATTTTATCATGATGGTCAGATCTTCGTTTCTCAAGTTTGATCATCAGAATCTCGATGTGGTCACTAATATTGTATAACTTTGTTACTAAGTTTTAAATAAATGTTATATTACTATGTTTTAAATAAATAACTTAGTTACTAAACCCTAAACCCTTCAACTGTATATGTATTTCACCATTTCGGTCATATTTTATTTCACAATTTTTTTTGAGTTTGAAGATTCTAAGTAGATTTTGTTTTTGAAATTGAACATTTACTTAAAACTTAGTAAAAAAGTTATACAACATTAGTAGGCATGTTGTGATTATGACCATCAAAATTCAAAAAAGAAAATCTGATCATCTGATATGACCATGATGATAAAATACATGTATGAAAAAAAATTCAACTTGTAACACCCCGTCCCGAAATTAACATTATTACCGGGATTAGGCGAGTTACAGAGAATGGTAACCGCACTGTTAATTTTCCCTGAATTAATATCGAGATATCCTCGGTTCTGGGGGAAAATAGAATTAATGTCCCGAGGGGTAGATTATGTTAATACGAGTTCTCTAGTATGTCCGGAAGATTTTCCAGAGCTACGAGTTGTTAATTACGAATTTATCTAATTTACGGAAGTATCAAATGTTAAATTACTTTATCGTAGAAAAGATGACTTTGCGATAAGTCAGGAAATTGGAGAAACTTCCTTCGGGAAAGTTGTAGAGGACGTTAATACGAACTTGTGGGTATATCCTATGAATTAATCGGAGTTCACATTCAAAAGTTATGCTCGATAATGTGTTGTTACCGTACGGTAAAAGTAAATAGCAAAATATCTATTTACTGTTCACGGTAACTATTTTTGGTAGATCTGGGCCGTTGGATTCATGAGATCGAATCTGGGCCGTTGATTTTCGTTTAAATAGGGGCGTTGACCAAACAGTGAGGGGGATCTCTCTCTCTCTCCTCCCTCTCGATCCCTCACTCACTTTCTCTCTCTACTCGCTGTCTCTTCCTCACCGGAGCCACTGGCGCGCGCGTTGCGTCTCACCGCCGCCACAGGCGGACTCGCCCTGCTCCGGCAACCTTGTTCTGACCCTCAGCCGTGCCAACGTCGCCGTGAGCCTCGTCTGGCAGAGGAGGGAGCAAGCTCGAGGACTGTTCACTCGGTCTCGAAGCAAATCCAGGCGAGATGAGGGGGTAGGGTCGTCTGGGGAGCTTCCTGGAGCTGCCATGGGCATGGGGGAGGGAGGAGACGACGAGTGAAGCTTCGCCGGAGAGGGGAACCGGAGCGCTGTGTTCTGCACCTTGGAGGTATAAAAACCTTCTCTTTTCCCTAAACTTGTAGCTTGTTATGTTGTTGGGTAGGTGTGGAAACTGACAAGGCAGGCATTGGAGGCTGGTTTGGCCGGAAAAGCTTCGTTTTCCGGTGAACCAGCCGATTGGGAAAAATCAAGGGTAAAAACCCTGGTTTTACCACGGTAGATCTGGATTTTTACCGATTTACTGTGTTGGCAAAATGACAGAACTGCCCTTGGCAGGTTAGGGTAATTACAGGGGGTGCCACCCGGGTTGGAATCCCAGAAATACCTCTGGTAGTTTTGTTTATTTACAAAACAGCCACTGAGACCAAAATGACAGAAATACCCCTGACAGATGTGTATATTTACGGGGCTGCCATAGAGGTTAAAAAGACCAAACTGTCCTTGGGTGATTTGTTTATTTACAGGGGCTGCCACTAAGGCAAAAATTCCTAAAAGGCCCCTGGTAGTTCAGATTAATTACGAAACTGCCATTAAGGCTAAAATGTCCATGTTGCCCCTGACAGTGTTGGGCTAATTATAGGAATGTCGTTGAGGTGGTAATTCCATAAATACCCCTGGTAATTATAGTTATTTTCAGGGATGCCATGTAGGAGGAAATATCTTAAATGCCCATGGTTGTTTATAATCGTGTGATTGCCTTTATTATCCGTCTTGTTGTGTATGGATGTTATTGATATGAATGGTAGAATGTTCGGTTTAATCCCGAGGGTTAGTTGGTCGGTGGATACCTCATTTGAGAGGTTAACTCAGGATATGCGTTAGGTGTATGCTATCCTCAATTATAGAGCAACCGATAAATAGAATAGCGGGATTCGCCCGGTTAGGGTGTTAGTTAACACAAGAGCTACGTGTGGCTTGATCCCTGAGGACAGGGTACGTAGGCAGCCTGACCGGGATTCAGGTGCAGTCACAAATATTATTAGAACCCCTAGGTTCTTTAAATGTGACGAGGCCGTTTGTCAACAACCTGCAATTTAAAACCCTATCGTGTAGTATTAGTAAGTAGGGTATCGTTCTAGCCGGGGCACTAGGGAAGGACTTATATTCTGTAAAAACAAATCGTTAGTAATATTCACATATTTTATACAAAATACACATATACATAGCATATACAATTATCTGTCACATAATATACAAGTATACACAAATGCAAAAGTATAAACATATTTACGATTTTAAATGGGGGATTTATAAGGTGGTTCGAAACATAAAGAAAAGAAGTAAAATATTTACATACATCGGTCAATCAATACTCAAGCATAAAGTATGGCAAACACCGATTAGAAAACACATAAGTTTTATGACAGATTAAGTTACTACATTTATGTTATCATAGATGCAAATTAATTCCAACTTTTATGACTTCTCATGTAACTTAGAACTTACGACGCTCATCATCCTAAGTTTATGTGTCATCTTGTTCAATGCTTACGACGCGCATCACATTAACACAAAATACACTTACCGTTCATGAGTCGTTGGAGACATGATCCTAGGTATGTCGTCACTCATCCTATTAGCATGTAAATCACTTACCCTAGCAACCCTATGCAGCAACTAAAATTGAGAACCCGACGCTGTGAACTCAACCCTAGATTACTACGGCATATTAAACTCCCCCCTTAGGAACATCTGACGTCTAGACTACCCTCAGGTTCGATTACGTGATCAGGTAAGCAATAAATCAATTCAACATCTACTAAACACAAACATACACAACTTAAACTAAATCAAAATCCTAACATGCAATCTAAATCGTTACACAACAAACATATTCATATGCAAATCACCAAGAAGAGTTCATAAACATGCTTATTATGCAAAACCAAAAACCAAATCATATATAAATCAATAACAACTGTCTTTACACAGAAAATACATACACAAACCCTGAAATTATTCATCCTTAACCTACCTATAAGGTTCGGCAAAGATGAAGGGTGATTCGGCGGAAGGATGGCAGTTGGCAGCAAGGATTGGCGGCGGCGGCAGACTTTGTGTTTTTCTGTGTTTGAGGGTTTTTGGTAGAGCTTGGCTATACTAAGGCTTAGAGCAATTGAAAGACACTAAACTAAGAGCTATACATGTCTATTTATACAGAAAAATTTCGAACAAAACCCTAGAGAATTCGGGAGCTTCAAGGAGACACAACCTTTTTTGGACTTGGAATCCTTCTTGGACTTGGTTTCCTCCTTTCATCTTTAGACAAGGATTTTGACTTGGACCTTGGATTTCTGATTTCTTGGACTCCTCTACATGTTATTGGATCAATGTAGGCCTCATACACAAGTTCTTGGGCTCATAGGCAGCCGAAATCATTGGCAAACTCGGCAAGGACAGACTTTCCCGGTTTGACCGGAAAAGCTCCATACTTAGTTGTTTCGGCTGCCATGATGACTTCTTCGAATCTCCTTCTTCAATGCAACTTCCCATGACTTCATTAAGCTCTTCTTAAGTCCTTTGACATGCTTGGGAAGAATTTTGGTGAAGAAACATCCTCCCAAACTCGTGTGACAACTTAGGCAGAAACTGTCCAGTTTTGCAGCTTGACCTCCGTCCATTGTTTTGATCATAACTCCTTCATCTGAACTCCAAATGCTGTGATTCAAGAAGATCTGAAAACTAGACTTCCGTAGCTTTCCATGATATATGGCTCGTCCTCAGATTCCTCCTGGATATTTATATATGATTTTCTGAAGTTGATGTAAGGTTTCTGTAAATTTCTGCTCGGATCAAAATCTTATGTTTCGGAGTTTCTTCTTTTCCATGGCCTCTCTTGTTGGCTTCCATGAGTCCAATCTTCATGATTCTTGTTCACATATGTCCATATACATGTCATCTACACATTAAACCAAATTCCTCAAAAATGACAATGTAAAGGTACGGTGAATCATAAGAGAAATAACCAAGTCTTTATCCAAAATCGGTTTTACAACACTTAAGCACAAATTTCTGTATAAATACATGTTTTAGCCATTGCTCTACAGAAAAACCCTTTTGACTCAAAATAAGTAAAAACAACATTACTAAGGAATAAACAAGGTACAAATGAGGGTAAAAACACATTAAAAACATATTGTAAAATGCTCTTATCAAAATGGTTGATTTGAGATCCAAATGTGGGAATCAGAATAACCTCCGGTTTGAGGTCTATTCCGGCGCCGTTTGGACTGTTTGAATAGGGTTATCCTGGCTCAAGGGAGATTTCGAGTAAATCTCTCTTGTGTTGGGTCCCGCACGTCCTAACCCAGGGTTAGGGAGGTAATCTTGGGTCGGGGCGTGACAATGGTATCAGAGCCTAGGTTCAAATCTTGGACCAAAGGATTGCGAGAATCAAATAAATTCTTTCTTTGATTTATGTTGTTGGGGGTACAGTATGTTGTGGATTGTGATGAGAATTACCACCGGCTTCGGATGTTTAATGCGTTTATGATATTGGAAATTGGATTTATTCATATATGACAAGGAATTGTTTTACTTATTTGTTTTGGGAAGAGAATTTGAGTAAATTATTGTTATGAATTTTATTATAAGGGTTGACCAATGAGTATGCTAGCTAGAGTAGCGTGATGGCGCTACTAGAGCTCTTAGCTCCGACCCTAGCTCGATCCGGACGGTTAATCCTGTAAGGCAAACCTCTAAACACACTGAAAACGGTCATTTGACCGTCTAAATTACGTATTTTGGCAGGACCTTAAACACAAAATAGTTCCAAATCGATGAGACGCAACCAATGGTATAAAAATTTACTGAAAAATAACCTCCGAAGATAGGGCTACCTATAGGAAGAAATAATTGTAAATTGCGTTGACCACAACTATCGGCACCGAGACTTTACCCGAATTACGTGATTTTTCAACCGTAGACATATTTCACCATTCTGGTCATCTCTTATTTCATAACTTTTTTGAGTTGGAAGGTTCTACGTAGAGTTTGTTTTTGAAATGAAACATTTACTTAAAACTTAGTAAACAAGTTATACAACATTAGTAGACATGTTGTGATTCTGATGATCAAAATTCACAAACGAAAATCCGACAGTCCGATATGACCATGATGATAAAATGCCTGTATGGGAAAAAATTCGTATTGATTTGACAAAGTTAAAGGCTCGATCCGGATGGTCAATCTAGTAAGTCAAACCCCTAAACGTATGGAAACAGTCATTTCACCTTCTAAATTACGTATTTTGGCCGGACCTTCAACACAAAACAGTTCCAAATCAATGATAACCAGAGGTATACAAATTTTCTGAAAAATAGCCCCCGAAGATAGGGCTACCTATAAGGGAAAAGAATGGTAAATTGCGTTGACCGCAACTATCGGCACCGAGACTACCCGAATTACGTGATTTTTCAACCGTAGACGTATTTATCCATTCCGGTCATATCTTATTTCACATCTTTTTTGAGTTTGAAGATTCTACGTAGAGTTTGTTTTTGAAATGTAACATTTACTTAAAACTTAGTAAACAAGTTATACAACATTAGTAGGCATGGTGTGATTCTGATGATCAAAATTCACAAACAAAAATCTGACTGTTAGATATGATAATTATGATAAAATACATGTATGGGAAAAAATTCAACTTGATCTGACAATGTTAAAGGCTCGATCCGGACGTTCAATCTCGTAAGTCAAATTCCTAAACGCACGGAAACAGTTATTTGACCTTCTAAATTACGTATTTTGGCCGGACCTTAAACACAAAATAGTTCCAAATCGATGAGACGCAACCAGTGGTATGAAAATTTACTGAAAAATAACTCTCAAAGATAGGGCTACCCATAGGAAGAAAGAATGGTAAATTGCGTTGACCGCAACTATCGACACCGAGACTTTACCCAAATTACGTGATTTTTCAACTGTAGACGTAGTTATCCATTCTGGTCATATCTCATTTCACGTCTTTTTTGAGTTTGAAGGTTCTACATAGAGTTTGTTTTTGAAATGTAACATTTACTTAAAACTTGGTAAACAAGTTATACACCACTAGTATGCATGTTGTGATTCTGATAATCAAAATTCACAAACGAAAATCCGACCTTCTGATATACAAAACTGAGATTTTTCTATTGTAGCCCTATTTCAGTGTAATGATCATATCCAACGGCCGATTTTACAAAATTTTATTTGAAAGATCTAGTTGGTTCAAAATGATACACACTTGCATATAACTTCACTAAACTAATTATAACTTCATTAAATACATACCTTTTTCATACATCACATCTTTTTAGTAACGTTTTTGTTCAATCAAGATAATAACTCCATTGATATAGGCTCAATAGAGCATAGTTACAAAATAGAGTTTGGTTACATGCTAATCGAAACACATCCATATAACATACATGGTGTGTTCACGCAGCATTACGAGAAATTTGTGTTAGCTTAAAGTCAAAGTGGCCTTTATGTACCATTCAACTGCCTTGTACATACTAAACCAGTAGTTGTAGTATTACCAACACACAGTAATATGTGTACATCTAACCAGAGTTGACTCTCACATCTATTTGGTTGCCCCATAATGGTCATTGTTGCTGCATCGAGCCGCATACAACCACTCCAGAGCCGGCAATCACTGCTCTTGATGTGAAGCTGATTATGAAGAATTAAATGAATTGGCACATTTCTATTGGTCTAAGGAAACCCTAATCAAGAAGGATTGGTTGAAAAAAAAACAATATAAAATCACTATGCTATCATCTTGAATAGCTTATTCTCTCTTCTCTTCGGTTTCTCCTCTCCTCTTGCCCATTCAACTGTGTTCAATTGTTATTATGATTATTTAATTTGCTTTAGTTAGGGGCTGTTTGAAGCCCTAGACATGAACTACAAGATGATTTGAGTTAGGTTTTTAGTTTTTTTTTTAATCTGAAATAAAATTTGGTTTACTTCTTCTTCATTGATGAATTCTTTTCATGTTTACTTTGAGTGCACGTTTAGTATGCATGCTAGGGTTCTATATCTTGGATAGTTTGATATCAATGTCAATATCAGACTCCTCAAACTTTCAAGTGAAGCAATTGTTAGGTTTCACTAGCAAATAAACTAGGTCCTAGGTTTAGCAAGACGTTTTATTTATTGCGATGTTTTGTGATGTCTCAAACTCTTTTAAAACTTAATGATCTTTGCATGTTTAATCTAATAAGCGTATTTTTAGTTGCATTGCTTGAGAATAGTTTAGGTGTAGAGCACTTCCTGGCTAACGTACAAAGTAAGAAAGGGTAATAGGTTGTGTTTCAAGCGTACTGAACCAACAGAAGCATCTTCATCTAGATTAATTAGATTAGAACTGAACAAATTGTCTTGTGTGTGATTATCGGGGTGAATTGCATCTTCCTGACGTGCTCGTTACCAGGCGCGTAACAATTTAAAACCCTTTTTTTGTCATATTGTAGCATTGATAAATAGTGTCCGAATCAATCCGAGGACTTAAGATGCTCATGCGGTAAAAATCAATTAAGTTAGCATCTACAAGTTAGGAAATTATTTACAATATTAACAACAAATACATTTTACAAATTTCATGGGGGGTCAGTTCGATTTCTATGTTCCTACAAAACAGAAATTAATTTATTTACAATTGATCAACATCATTCCACTTCCAAATCAAAATAATCAAAGTCATAAAAACAATCAATTGCATGCTTCAAATCAATAGCCGAATTAATGCCAAGTAATAATGATAACGAATCCTAGATACATGTCTGAAGAGATCTTAGCATCTAATAAACTTTTCTTAATCCACATCCATGTTGGAGAAGTCCTAACACAGAATATTTCTAGATATGAGTGCGATCGATGTAAATGTAACAAGAAAAAGTTGGATTCGAACATGCTCTCAATCCTACAAGAAGTTGCTTGACTTAATAAAATGTAACGCAAAAGTTCACAACCATTATTACATAGTTTTTGCTACTTGGATGACAAACCCAAAACGATTATGTGAATCGAGTTCATGACCTAGCATCTTCTAACCTGCAAAACATTAATATGAACAGAACTAAGTATTTGTCATATCATCAAGACATCAAAATGGCTTATTGAAAATCATCAACATTCAAAATCATGCATAAATAATTTTGAAAATTACTAACTCATATTCTTCTACCAAGCAACATGAAATCCAATCCGAAAACAAACTACATTAAGTTTATGAGTCATAGTGTTACACTTTTTGTCGATCTTCGAAGCCTTCTTCGAGATCACAAGGGTGCGGCTATAGGTCAAAAACTCCAAGGCAACGACTTGAGGAAGCTCTAAGGGATGCCGTCGGCTTGCTTCTTCTTGAGGAGGACGCACCACTATTTGAAGACGCTAGAGAAAGAAGAGAGAGATAGAGAGAGAGAGAGAGAGAGAGCAATTTCTGATTTTTCTATGGAAGAAGTGATGTCGATTTTTGTTGTTCTTGTCCTTCTTTTATAGTTTTATGTCGCATCCTAGAAGTTCTCATAGCCATTGATTTAATCTTGATCTAATGGTTCAAGAAAATTGACCAACAAATTAATAAAAATATGTTAGGAAATTTTCAGAATTTCCTTATGCACAAAGGTGATGAATTCAGCTGCATTGTAGGCTAGGTTCATTACTTGTTATCCAAATCAAATCAGCCATTTAGTTTCATTCCTTGTTTTACCGAAAATTAACTCCTCCCTTTTTAATTTGATGCGCCAATTATTGTTCCTAAAAAGGGAAGAAATTTTGTTAACAAAAATCAGAATAATTAGGATTTTTAGACAAAGGAATTTAATAAATTAATTTCATAAATTTTAGATTTGAATTACAAATTATATCCCTTAATTTAGACAATGAAAACTTGTCTTAAAAAGCCTCAGAAATTTGGCAAGAAATCCTAAGGTTTGGCCATCCCTCTCCTTGTTTTATGGCAACATATCTTGGCCTAATCCATGTAGAATTTGACTTATTTGCTTCATGTGAAATCCCTGTCTCAAAAGGAAAGAAAGTTTCCAAAATAAATTAGGAAAGTACCAAAGATAGTAAGTTTCTCAAATCAAATAAGGAAAGTTTCCCAAAGTGAAATAGGTAACTTTCCCCTTTCCAAAACAGGAAAGTTTTCTAAATGACTTATCCTTGACTTTTTCTACTTATTGAGTTTCCTAGTTGCATCAGGAATCCTCCTTTGATTAGGAATCCGCTCAATTTCCTCGTTTTAGCCTTCTTTTGTGTAAACCTATCTTTATTGACTCTAAAATTCAAAACCTATTAGAAGTAACTTTATTAAGGAAATAACAAAGCTAAATAGGATAGAAAATATGTTAAGAATGTAGCACAAAATACGTCTATCACTTCCCAATCTAGTTTTATTTCGTTGTTTTCAAGACCAAAAATCGAAAATCAATTTTCGTCACTATTCTGTCTTCTGTATTCCCGTATTTATTTGACATAGAAAACGAACTCTAATTGATCAAAATTTTTTTGTGAGTCTGTATGTGTATGTCGTTTGTATATGTAAAATTTAGTATTTTTCTGAATTGTTTAGATTAGCCAATTAATTAAGTTTTTGACTGCTGGACGCTATGATCAGTAGTCACTTTTATGACATCTTTTGAGTAGTTAGGTTCATTTAGTCCTCTGCAGGAATGACATTTATTTACCCATACTATAAACCGAAATCTAGTTGTGAATAAGGAAAATTAATTGGTTTAGAAATAACCCATTATGTTTTTGGCGCCGGTCGTCTGTGACTATTGTATTCTAATTACTTGCTTTGTTTGTGTTTGTTCTTCTTTGTATATATTACTAACTTGTTTTTGTTTTCTTTATTTTTCAAATGTGGCAGCAATCATACGAGATATGTTTCATATGCTCCATGGTTGGTCATCAAAGACATATCCAAATATGCAATATAATGGTTACTACGATCAAAGTAGCATGTTTAAAGAATATCAAGCAAACCAAGAACATTATAATGATCATTATGTGACTGCCTACAATTCAGCTTGGGAGCACACACATCTTATTCTGAGCGGAATGACTACATAAATGCTCAACAAGGATTCTATGATCCGTTTAAAGCTCCATCATTTTCATAGTATGATTATCAATCGCCAACACCTGAACGTGAGAGTCTCTTGAAGATTTGATTGCTATCATAGCTAATAATAATTTAACTCTGCATAGATCACTGCTTCATTTTTCAAGGACTTGGGGTCATATAAACAAACCATGGATGAACTTAGCCAAGATATGAACAAATCCATTGAGAAATTTAGGAGACATATTGACACAATTTTGTCTTACTTAACTCATGAGTCAATGGAGCAAGAAGAAATTCAAGAGCATTCCATGACCGGTGAGATTGATTGGTCAGCAGTCAACAATTCTTCAGAGATTATGACACCTCCAGAACACCCTCTTACACATTTGGCAGATCGGTGGGAGTTTCCTACAACCACCTCTTTTCTTCAATCTCATGGTGCATCACTTGACTCAATCGTAGATGAGGAAGACGACTCAAACTTCGAGGAACCTTATGAAGAAAGATCTTTGAAGAATCTTATAAGGTGGAACTTGAAGCTAAGCTTATTGACAATGAGTTTTATGTGTTGGAGGAGATCACAATGCCTCATGAAGCTCAAACTTGTTTCAAGCATGATGTCAGTAATTGCTTAAAAGAGGAGAACATCAAAGCTTCTATGTTTGAGCCTCTATTGCCAACGCACGTTAGACCACCAGATTTTCCTTTGCTACATTCAAGTTCTCTACATGCTTCATCCACCCAAGCACCATATAATTTCCATGAACATGTGGAGATGGTGATCAATGAGCGTCCAATAGCTGATAAGGAGATTCTTTTATCTATGCTTGGTGGATTCCAAAAGAGAAAGAGACAATGGAAGGAGAAAAAAAGAAGAGTTTCAAATCATATCTTTCCATTGATCTTAAAGTACCTAGGTTGCTATCAAGGGAGAGCATGAAGCATCATTGAGGAAATTCAAGCATCTTGTGGAACCAAGACCGAAACCTCCTGATTATCCTTGATGAGGAGTTTTCAAGTCAGGCTGAGGACTTTAAATTAAGCACTATTGAGAGGCAACCAAATGATGGCGGATTGGAAGCGGCATCGACGGGTCGTCAAATCAGATTTGCTTTCTTTAACTCTTCATCTTTGCTTCATTGTCATTGATTTGCTTTGTGTTTGTGTGTTCTGTGAATGTTTTCTCGTCTCTATGCTTTATTCTAGTTATTGCATGCTTAGAAATTGTTTAACATTGTGGACAATGTTAGAAATAAGTGTGGGGAAGGAAAATATTATTTGTTTTTGTGTTCTTGTTTTAGAGTCATTCTAGTCGTTCAATGTTGAAAATGTGCTTAAAATTTCAACTTTTTCATGTTTTGGTCAAAAGAGATCGATCTCTACCTTTTTAAGATCGATCTTCTCAATGTCCAGAAATTCATAGAAAAAAAAGATTTCAACAATTATGGAGATCGATCTTCGACAACTTTTTTTTTAAAAGAAGTCTAGTTTAGAATTTTTATTTTCTTTTTGTTGTGTCTTAAGTATTCTTCCAAACATTGAGTTCAAATTTTTAAGGATTGATATTATGTTAACAAAAGGATTACAAACATGAGTTAGATTCTTGATTTCAAATAATTGCTAATAGATTTTCATGACTATTATGCTTGAGTTTTGTCCATTGATGATTAGATTAATTATCAGGACCCATCCTAAATTTCACCTTGCACTACCAGAATAGAGTGTTTGGACGACGAAGCAATTTCGTCGCCCTGTTAAAAAATTTCATCGCCCAAGATCTTAGGGGACGAAGCGTCGTCGCATAAGGTGTTGTCGCAAGAAATCCGTCGCCTAAGATCTTAGGCTACGAAAGAAATCTCTGTCGTCGCCTAAGAGTGAGACCTTAGGCGACGACACAGGTGTCGTCGCCTAAAAGTTAAGTTAAGGCGACGACACACATTTCGTTGCCTAAACAGCCGTCGTCGCTTAAACCTTAGATCTTAGGCGACGACGCCGATTTCGTCGCCTAAGTGTTATATCTTGGGCGACGATACGTGTATATTCGTCGCCTTATATTTTTTAAAAAAAATTTAAAAATTCTCTTAGGCGACGAAAGTGGTATATTTCGTGGCCTAAGTGATCTTAAGATGACGAAATGGTGCAAAAGTCGTCGCCTAAACCTTCTTAGGCGACAAAAAATACCTTATTTCGTCGCCTGAAGTATTTTCTGTATTTTTTTATTCAGTTTTGTAAATTTTTATAAAATATAAATAACAACACAAAAATTTCAAGAACAAAACAACAAATTTTTCATTACAAATTATCTAAATTGTTTATAAAAGTACAAATATATAAATTTAATCAAAAGTAAATTCGATATCATCTAATTCGATCATGAAATCCGATGAGTGAGGGATAGGGAGGCGGATCAGAGAGGTAGAGAAAGTTAGGGAGGCGTGATTTTCCTTAAGAGGTAGGGTATCTCTCTTAAGCGACGAAATACTTATGTCGTCGCCTAAAAGAGACCTTAGGTGACGAAATACTTATGTCGTCGCCTAAGAGGTAGGGTATCTCTCTTAGGCGACGACATAAGCATTTCGTCGCCTAAGAGAGACCTTAGGCTACGACGGCCACATTTCGTCGCCTTAGAGATGAATATAGAATATAGAACAAAAAGTACAAAGAAGAGGTAGGGGGACTAGACTAATACCTACCGACCTCAAGAATGAAAACATGACGTACCCTAATGCTCAATTAAAACGATGATTCCAGAAAAGCTAAGGCTCGTAATCGGAATCATCTAATGAGTCCTCGTCAGTGTCAGAATTAATCTCTGGTAATCTATGCCTTAATTCATCGTCAGAGTCTTCGTCTCTTTCTTCATTTGGATCAACATCAATAAGGGTTGACTCTTCACGAGTTCGCATCGAGCGACCTGCTGGAAAATTATTTTAGCAAACAGTAGAGACGTCAGGAATACCTATCGTGCTGAGCTCCTGATACACATCATCTTTGTCCTCGTAAATATGGAACCAACCAACCATTCAACTGTAAATATGGATAATATGCACTAAACGGAAAATTATTGCATACATATTAAATTACGTTCCCAGGTAAGAAAATAGTCTGCGAACGCCCTGTTGTGGTACTCCAAATCACCATCAACTTCTGGACAATATAGATGCTCATTTTTTCAGAATTGAACTTCTGGACAATTAATCAATACCCACTAGTGGGCGATGGCCATCTCGTGTGGTCGCATGCTGTATTCGCCTGATAATATTGCTCCACCAACTTCAACATCACTGGAGAGTATGGAAAGATTGAACTACGGTGCACCTTCCTCCATGGTTTGCGGAGTCTCCTTCAACGCTCCTAAATACAACTTCATGTAGGTGACGCATTCGTGCGTAATATAGGCTTCAGCTATACATCCTTCAGGCGCGGATTTATTAACCACATAATCTTTGTAGTCTCCAAGTTGCCTATAAATATAAGAATGCAAAGTGTTATGATTATTGAACATGTATATATATTGAAGAATTTAGGTGATTAAAACGTACATTTTCATGGGATACATCCTAGTGAAGTGTACTGGACCGGTAAGCAACAATTGCTCGGGAAGATGGATCATTAGGTGAGGCATGATATCAAAAAAATTTGGAGGAAATATCCTCTCAAATTTACACATGATATAAATGATGTCCTCTTTCATTTCTCGGAGGTCGGATTTTTTCACTTCCCGTATGCATAACTTCTGTAGGAATCTTGCCAACGCTACTAACGGCTCCACCACCTGACGAGAGCCACAAACCACAAATTACCATCAAATCCAACACAAATTTTTTAACTAACCAATTGACTGTTAAATTTTAACAAATTTAGCTTTAAAAATTAAAAAATTACCTGACTATTGAGGAACGGTCGAATGAAAACAGGGTGGAGACATTGTAGCAGGATATGACAGTCATGACTCTTCAAGCCATACATCTTATTGTCCCGGAATTTCACACAGTTAGCTATATTTCGTGCATAGCCTGAAAGATATCTCACACAAGTCAACCACTTGAAGATTTGGTTCTTCTGATCAGGCTTCACGGTGTAAGGAGCCTGAGGCATCTTTTTCTGTCCTTGTTTCAACCACAGATGTTTTCTTAGCTTCATATTCTCAAGATCAATACGTGCCTTAGAACCGTCTTTTGTCTTTCCCTCCAAGTTGAGCACTGTACCCACCACACTGTCGCATACATTTTTCTCTATGTGCATCATATCTAGGTAGTGTCTGATCAATAACTTATTCCAGTACGGGAGTTTCCAAAATATGCTCTTATGTGTCCAGAATTTGTACCTGTCGGGTCTTTCAGGTATTGAGGCCACAATGTCAGAATGATTGCTGAACCGTCCAAAATCATACTCATTAAACACTGCTAAAATCTCTTCCCCCGTCCATCTATGCGGCTCCACACCCATTTCTACGGTCTCATCAAATGCCCCGGTATCTTCCCGCCATGGGTGATTATGTGGAAGGCGAGTACGATGACCCATCCGGACTATCTTATTGAATTACTGTTGCTCCCCTCCTCGCTAAGACACTCTGGACAAGCCTTGTATCCCTTAACAGTGCTGCCCAACAACATCCCATGTGCAGGAAAATCACTGATGGTACCAACAACCATGACATGCATCTGGAACATCTCCTACTTGTAGGAGTCATAAGTGGGATGACCAACCTCCTAAAGGAACTGACACTCTTTAATCACCGGTTTCATATACACATCGAGACACTTCCCTGGATAACCGGGTCCCGGAATCAACAAGGTCAACATGTTGTATTCTTTCTTCATGCACATCCATGGAGGAAGGTTGTAAGGTACTAAAATCACCGGCCATATACTGTATTGAAGACTCATGTTGCCAAAAGGGTTGAACCCGTTGGATGACAGCCCGAGCCTCACATTTCAGACCTCTGACGCAAAATGAGAAAACTCCCTGTCTATATGTTTCTAAGCCTCCCCATCAGTAGGGTGTACCATGGTGTCTTCGTCATGCAGCTCCCTCTCAGCGTGCCATCTCATAGCTTTAGCTGTGTGTGAAGACATGTACAACCGCTCCAGCCTATCCCTCAACGGGAAATACCGAAGTACCTTCACAGGTTTCCTGTTACCTACATGAGTCCGCTTATACCTGTCGGTCCCACATACCGGACAACGATGACGGTCTTCAAGGTCATTCCCGTCTGCATCTTTACCCTAGAAGAGAACGCAGTCATATCTGCATGCATGAATCTTGATGTAGGAAAGCCCGAGATCTTTCAGGATACGACAGACCTTATGATGAGTGGTGGGATGACGATGACCGTCGGGCAGCAACGAAGCAGCGTACTGTAGATACCTATCAACAGCCATCATGGTCGATTTTTCCTCAACTTTAATCTGCATCACCTCCATCACACACTTAAGAACCGTCTTCTTAGAACCGGGGTACAGAGGGGTCTGTTGGAAAGCAAGCAGTTTGTTGTACTTGTCAATACCAGCAGTGTTGACAGCTCTAGGGACGGCCTGCACCGACGCCTCAGGAATATACTGTCCTTGAGCGCATACACCGCGCTCATGAGGAAACATGTCGTTGATGAATGTCGTTGTTGGATCGTTTGATGAACAACCCCTCTCATAAAATTGTCCATGATCATGTAGACCCCTTGATGATGTTTCACCGTGATATATCCAACATGTGTAACTGTCCCAGAATCCGCTATTCTTCAGGTGCTCACATACTGTCTCCATCGGAAATCGATGCATCTCGCTGCGACACTGACATATCTTGCACGGGCAATAGAAAAGTGTACTCCCGCCAGCATTGTCCAACACATATTGCACAAAACTTAAAACTCCTTTAGCATATCTTCTGTCCCATCTTAGAAGCGAAATCTAACTCTTATCCATATCCTGAAAATACCACAAAAAATATATATATATATAACAATTAATTAATTAAATTTCATATATACATAAAATCTCAATCAAATTCATTTATATATATATATATATATATATATATAATATACTACATGCAACAAATTATTAGTAACAAATTAATTAATTAACACATGCATATATATACTTAATTATTAATTAATTAAATAACAATATTCTTACATATATAAATTAATTAATTAACATATATATATATATATACGTACTAAATAATTACATAATAAAAATATTATATATCAACAACATATATATATACACACATCCATCATATCACAAAATTATCATCAACAACTTCATAACATCAACACAATATTATAAATTAATTAATAACATCATATATATATATATATATTCAATATAACATTAATCAAAATATAAAAATATATCAACCAATTAATGCAACTACATCGAACACAAATTCATAATCAATCAACATACTCAAAATATTAATCGATCAACTAAATCACACACTCAAAATCTATCAATTTATCAACTCAAATAAAATTCAAAATATATCAATTCAACTCAAATAAAACTCAAAATCAACATATATACAGGTACATATACGTACCTATATATAGCACCAGAAACTGAGTACGGACAGATTTCGACAACACCCAACAATTTCGACAACACCCGAAATTTTTTTTCCTTTTTTTCCCGAGTGAGCTGCTGTCCAAATTTGGGAATATAAGGACTCTTTGATAGACGCATTTTATGCTATGTTATTAACGTATTTCCTACCCTATTTAGGTATGTTATTCTCTTAACGATGTCATTTCTAACTTGTTTTGTGATTGTAGAGTTAAAAGAGCGAAAAAGCAGAAATGGAAGCTAAAACCGGCAAATTAAGAAGGATAAGTCGTTTAGGAAACTTTCATTTTTTAAATTGGGAAAGTTGTCTATTTCATTTTAAGAAACTTTCTTATTTTGATTTAGGAAACTTACTACTTGTGAAACTTTCATATTCTGACTTTCCTAATCCATTTTGTGAAACCTTCTATTCTTAAATTCAGGAAATTGCTAAAGAAGGAATGAGGATTAAATGGAGAAGATGATGCACATATGGAAATCAGAAATTTTCAAGGGATTTGGCCGAAATTATGTGAAGATTATGGCAACAAATTTTGAGAGAATTATTCCTTGAAGATTGAAGATAATGGCTGATTTGTAATCAAGCAAATTAAGGGAGATTCCTACATTTTATTTTCTCCATTTAAATGCTTAATTTTTCAAGATTAAATCTGATTTTTCTTCCTCTTTTTCAGGAATATTAATTGGCAATACATATGGAAGGAATTATAAGTATGAATTCGAAAATAATTAAGAAATGAAAAAAGATTCAAATCGGCAACAATCATGCAATAATCAGCCGATTCCATTTGAATAACAAGCAATGTATCCGATCACATTTCAAGCCAAATTCGAAGACTTAATGCACATGACATATATGAAATATTATTTGATTAAATTGTGCTATTATTATCAGATTTAAATCAATGGTGGAGAGGAAGGTTTGACCACTATATAAGGAGACTCTATACATCAAAAAAATTGTCATTCATTTACGCAAAAAGTTAGAAAAATACTAGAACTCTACAGAGCACTCTCCTCCTCCATTGCGAGCTTTCCTCCATTGCTAAAGCCTTGTCGGACGCGTCAATGAGCAGCCTCCTTGGAGTGTAAAAGCCTTGAAGCCGTGTGCAACTCTTAGACATCATCAAGCTTCTTGAAGACCGCTAATGTGTAAACTATGCCTTTACTTTTGTTTAGTTTTTACAAATTTGAAAGCATGAATTCGGATTTCAACCTTAGATTTGGATGTTTGTTTCCCTTGTTATGGTATTAGTGGATTCATATTTTAGTAAAGCATGTTAAAGTCTTGTTCATGATATTTTAATAATCTGATCATGTCTATTCATAAGATTAAAAAGTGTGTGATGTTGTTTAAAGTACCATATGTAGAATGCATGCTGACTAGTGTTATGATTTATGCTAAGCCTCGTAGGTAAGTATAGATCTCTAGTGGTGGAAGCCGTATCCAGCTAAGTGAAACCAGGAGCACAGTCTCGCACAGCTTTAACCTCAAGTTCTATCCAGCTAAGTGAAATTTGGCTATGGCATTGCCGACTAGGGCATCCATCTTTTAGCCTTATGAAAAAATTCATGTTGTTTTTATTTATTGGTCTGAATGTGTTTTCTTTGCGTTGTACATGAAACATGTGTCATTTCTAAGAGTCATCGAGCTACTAATTATTCTAGTTCTTCTACAAGTGGTATTCTTTTTTAAATAATTCATTCTGATGTTTGGGGACCTTTTAGAGAGCCTATAGTGTCAGGTATGAGATGCTATGTCTTATTTATTGATGATTGCACAAGATTGTTATGGGTTGCTCTCCTTAAAGCCAAAGATGAAGTCTTTCTAACTTTTCAAGTTTTTTTGTACTCTTATTCAAACCCAATATAGTAGCACCATTAAAGATCTTCGTTCAAACAATGGGGAGAGTATGTTAATCGTGCTTTCAAACATTTTTTTTCAAACACATGGCATTGTTCAACAAACTACATGTCCACAAACACCAAAACAAAATAGAATGTCTGAAAAGAAAAACCGCCACCTCCTAGACATGGCTTATGTCATTCTCTTCAGTGCTCATATGTCTAAATATATTTGGGATGTTGATGTACATGCTTCCGCTCATCTTCTCAATAGTCTTCCATCTAGTGTTCCTCAAGGAAAAATTCTTTTTGAGATTCTTGCATCTCATGTTCCCATTCTCACATTTCATAATCTTCATGCTCGTGTCTTTGGTTGTGTTGCTTTTGTTCATGTTTCTAAAAACTAGAGGTCTAAATTGGATGTCCAAGCGATTAAGTGTGTATTTGCTGGCTATAGAGCACATCAGAAAGGATACAAATGTCACATCCCGCTTCTTAATTTATTTTACCGTTGGTTACTTTTATGTTGCTTTGACCATTTATCGTTCGTAGTTACCGTTTCCCCATTTAAGTTCCCGAGAGTTGAATTTTTCTATGATCTCTAATTTAGAAAATTTTCTTAAGGTTTGTGGCAGAGGACGGAATTACGAATTCGTAGACATACTATATATGCGTTTTAATCGGAGTTAGTATGTGGAAGTTATGTATGAAAATGTAAAGTTACTGTGCTTTAAAAAGTCTATATATATATATATATATGGGTTTTACCGAAGGTGGATGGTGAAAAGTCAAAAAATCAGAAGAAAAAAAAAATATTGTTTCCCTCTCCCGAGCCTGTTTTGGATGAAAATCTTCTCCTCCGTCATGTGTCGTCGTTAGCTGTGTTAGGCTATGTTCTTGGTCTTATTTTGAAGCTCATACATCCACCTACAAGTCTGGGTTGGTGATTGGAGTCATCTCACCATCGTTTGAGAGAAATATGGACGAGAAGTGGCGTCCAAAACATTGTTCATTCCTTTTTGAAATCTCCCTCCATTGGCCACTAATCGGTGAGTCTTTTATATGGGTTTGAAGGTCTCCATTAATACAACAACCCTTTAAAATGTGGTAATCCAATTTAAGCTGTGAAGGGAGAAATCTCAATTTGAAATTTTAAGGTTTTAAATTTGGAAATTTTTGTGTTCGAGCTAAATTGACCTGTTTAAGCTTTAAATTGGTCATCGACCCCTTCTTAAAAGTTGTTCTAAATGATGAGAGGAAGTTTTTTTTCAAATTTTGGTGAGGATTGGAGGTGGTCGAAGTTTGGCCGTCGGTTAGCCGCCACCAGCAACGGAGCACTTTTTAGAAAGTTTTTCGTGTCAAATATTTTGTATAAAATGAGATGAGTCATTTGGTGCGAAGAGGTTAATTTGTGGAGGAGTTTTGGGTTAGGTTATGGATTTTTCAAGATTATAAATTTTGACCGAGTTTATATTTGAATTTGGTCATCGATTATTTATCGGTTAAGTTTTAGAAATATTCTGAGGGCTCCTAATCTAGTGTTGGAGGCCGGGTTCAATGGTTGATAAAGTGTGAGGAGTTGGGCAAGGATAAGTGTGTCGTACGCTCGAATGTTTTTATTGCCTATTTTAAATATTTGTCCTAAGAGACTCCTTGGGACACCTGATTCTCACGGCCGCCAAGAACCTTGGTTATGCAAATGTTTTAGTTGCTGAAGCTCAAGCCCTTCGTGATGGCTTAATTCAGTTGCAACAGGTCACAACCTAGCCTATTCTTGTGGAAGGTGATTTAAAAACTTTAATAGATGTTCTTCTTGGTCGTTCAGAATGCTCATGGCGGATCAGAGTCTTAGTCCATGATATCCAAACCATTGCTCGTAACTAAAAACTGTTTCTTTTCACCATATTTGGAGAAGCAAATTTCTTAGCCAATGCTTTAACAAATGTCGGTCACACTGTTTCTAGTTCTTGGTTGTATCAGTTGCCCCCCTCAAGCTCAACCAGCTTACCACTTTGATTTGTTAGAAGCTGGTTGTACTCGAGGGTTCTTGTAATTTCTTCGCTTCTTAATCGAAAAAATAATAGTAACAAAGTACCAAAAATAGGCCAAGTAACTAACAAGCCAAAAGAATCAAGACTATAAAGGGCAACAAACAAAAGAACGTGATATCAAATAACAAGTTTTACTAGTATATGTAAGCCGGGGCCACTGAGTGCATTATCTACCAAAATTCACCCAGTTCCTCCTAATCACACTATTTTTAGTCCTAATGAACACTACCATATTTACACATACTCAGTGGTTCGCATTTTCTAGTACCACATTTAAACATGTTGCAACAATTGATCACATTTAAACCTTGAATGATACTAATGACACTGTCAGACTGTCGTTTAAATGCACATAAACTAACACAATCATCTGTTTCTAAAGCCTAGATTTGCGCCTTTTGCTCTTTTGATCGCTTCTTAGATGTTGCAGGACCATTTGCATCGTCTTTCCGCCGTTTAACCCCATTACTTAGAGTGCCAGCTTTCACAGCTTCAGTTGTGGTCTTCTTATATGTGACAACATTGGTTACAACGGCATACATAAGAACCTCAGTTTTTGGGCTAGTGATAAAATTTCTCTCAATAACAGCATTCTTGCCGCAGCATGATTCATCAGTTACTGCATGTCTGAGCTTTTGCATTGTGGCATCTTTATCAATCTCCAAATGGTCTATTGAAACCTGCACCATAATCAGTCAAAAAATATGTCCAATTTTCCTCAAGAGAACTGAGGATATTCGATACTCTAGTTCTTGCAGAAATTATTTCATTATTATCCACAATTTGGGCATGCCTAATGCCAGTTCAAAACCAAGACAACACTGCAACACCAAAGATGGTATTGATCCCTTTAGACAAGGTGTATCACCATATAAAAACAAATACATGCACGATGTCTCACCTCCCAATTGACAGACAAGTTAATTTTTGTGAATCGACAACCACAACCATCAATGAAGTTGAATTTCAAAACCATATCAATTGATTTTGAGTGTAAGGTTCTCCTGATACATATTGAACAAAAGAATGTGAGAACATGTGTTAGGTAATAAAGCTGGCTGGCTAGTCATAATAATTGCTAAGCAACTGCATCTCCAAGAAAATCATGAAGTGTCAAGAAGAAAGCTATTTTTCATAGAAATTTAAGCGATTATTTCCATACATAATTAACTTGTATGGATCGAACAGCTTTCCATATTTTGACTGGTATAGTTTTACGATTTAGCTTCAAGTACTTATGAGGCCTATTTATATATTTATTGAAGCATCATATGCAATACCTTTTCAGTTGAAATGGCTCATCCTGTAGAATAGCTGATTTATATTCTTTGTTGTCTACAAAGGATATCTGTGATGCAAAACATAATAGGAAGGTTAGCATCAAATATGAGCAATTGAGTGGATCAGTTCTGGGGTATGACAATAAACAAGTACTGGTTCATAGTGCTAGAATATAAAGGTTCCAGATAATTGAGTCCTGTTATATGAGTTTTATTGGGTCCAAAAGTCAACTGCCCCGAAGTTTAGTCCAATTGATTTCTGCTGAGGAGTACATCCGTAAATTCCAAAAGAATGAGCCCCAAAAATACCTTTTCTCAGTTTTACAATACAAGTTGAGAAACATTTACCAACAACATGGGCTTGCATAATGCGCTACATTCACTAAAGTGGATTTTTTAAGCAAAAAAGTAATGTCAAGGTTTACATTCAATATAGTGGATTTTTTAAGCTAGAAGAAATTTGTCGTTCAGATGGTCAACCTCTTCAATGTCTGCAATTATTTATTGATTTCACACAAAAAAACTGTGCATTCTTACGATGACAAGAATGCAGACCTGCATCTAGGTTATTTAAACTAAGAGCAGCAAAATGAATTTCTTTGATGATCACCTCAATAGATTTGATGAATGGCAACGGAGCTTTAAGTCCATGTACACTTGCTACCCGGAGGTTCCAGTTGACATACTTTTCATCTGTAATGCAAGTGAATGAACTATATGAGAAGTTGTGTCTTGACTTATCGGTATATAATAGAATGAACGCCTGGGAGTTGTTGCGAAATAGAGCGAGCAATCCATTTAATATACAGCCATACAGGGCCAACTATTTAGAAACCACCCATTTTTAATTCTATATTGCACTAGTATATGTATGCTAAATTGTTATTAGATTTACTAATGTCATTTTTTAATTCTATATTGCACTGGAAAATTCTCTTACAAATATTTTCATAGCTTCTTCATTTAGTGGTGGATCAGATCCAGTCTGCTCCTGCAAAGTTGATTTGGAATGTCAAGGCCCCTACTAAGGTGAAGATTTTGGGATGGCTTGTGGAACACAGGAGGACGAATGCATGTGATGTTTTTCTCTTCCCTGGTGCATTTTATGCAAAGCTCAAGGGGGAATGTGTTGATCATGTCTTTGTGCACTGTGAAGAGGCTATCTTATGGAAAAACTTGAACAGGGGAGGCAAGAGTAGATTGGACAACTCCATCAGAAAGGAGTGCCTGCTTAAAGAGACAGCTTTTGGTAATTGGAAAAAGGACAGAATCCTTTGGGATTGTGGGGTGCTAGCCGTAGTTTGGGTGGTTTGGATGGAAAGAAATAAAAGTTTATTAGAAACCTATGGTGGGGGTGGAGAGGGGAAGACCTGTGGGAGAAAGTCAAGTTCTGGGGATCCTTTTGGGCTTCTACTTCTTGGAATTAGTGATTATAAACCTTCTTCCAAATATTCTTAACTGGGAAGCAGCTGTAGCCCTTAAGCTTTGATATACCATTAAATGATGAGCTGCTAAGCCTTTAGCCATAGCTGCCTTTTAGTTATTTAAGCGGATTCCTTGTCTGTCTCCTTGTACTTTGATTTTTGTTTTAAAAAATTTGGATTCACCGATGAAGCAACTTATAAGGTAAGACAAAGATGGCACGTTGCCAAGCAAACTACAAAAAAAATTGCAAGTGTCTTCAGTTGAAGGTATGTCTACATCTATGGTCTGCTGAGCAAAGATAAAAAATAAAAACAGGCATTTGGTGATAAAGCAAAGACATGTAGCAATCAGGCCCTCCAGAACAGTAATTCAAGAATAAACTCAAGGCTTACCTAAACTCAAGGCTTGAGTTAGAATGATCTGAAAAAGATCTATCCGAACAAATGGAGGAATCTGTAGATTTAGAATGTCCAAGACACCTGAAATAACCTGTAATGCAAATGAATAGATAATATCACACTGTCTGAAAAATAAATAAACAAACCAACTCGACCTCAGCATTCTGATTATACCAGATCACTAGATAAGACCCAAATGATACCAGATACCAGATAACTAGTAATTAATAAATTACTCCATCAGCAAGGCAGGCAATTAAGGTTTATCCGATACATCCAATAAATACTACACTTTCATCAGCTAAAACAAAATAATAATCACCCGATATACCTTATCTACAAGCCCATGGATCAGTAAAGCTGCCTTCTTGTCCTTTGGAGTTTTCTGATAAATTAAACAAATCATATAATAGACAACCATAAGTTCAACAAAAATATATGTAATAAATGGGTCTTTACATAGTTTAACTGTGGAGGGGATCAATCGATGAAATAAGTTCTTAATAACAATTTTCTATATCTACTGAGATAGTTTCCCATAAACAACAACCATTATCTCACGAAGTTGGCGAAGTAGAACAAAATATGATATTACCTGAAGGTTAACAATTATAATCTTTCCCCCACCACGGAGTGATCTCAGAGGTAGGTTGCATGCTGGAGTGATCTGCAAACTGCAGAATAATAACAATCACAAAGTCAAGTCTTTGGTAATGTATCCTGGAAGATGCTTCATGATACAATAGAAATAACAATAATGACATTTTTATAATTATAATTTCAAACACTCTAATATTATAATCACAAAGTCAAGTCTTTGCTAATGTATCCTGGAAGATGCTTCATGATACAAATAGAAATAACAATAATGAGATTTTTATAATTATAATTTCAAACACTGATATTTCTACTAGGATGTGACCAGAACTTTCCCTACAGACCTGAAATTCATTTCAGATCTCAATTTGGCAGTTTTTTGCAGATCACAGACCATCAAAGTAAATATATAAAACGATTAGCAATGCTGGATTCTATATTATCGACAACCCTTGATTCTCTGCATTTAAATTCATCAGAACCAACAAAAAATTATTTGTCATATATCAAAGCTATATAGAATACACGAGCAAATTAGTGAGTGGGATACAAATGAAAAACATTTGATTGGGATGACTACTTGGATTTGTGTGGATGAACCATCATAAAACTTTCGAAGTGTACATCAATTTGACTTCTTCAGGTATCTCTATTGTTACTGTTACCTTGTTCCCAAACACAAAACAACATCAGCCATTCTGCAGTGCTTTTCAGCCGGATTCATCTCCTTTTTAGGCAATGCATCCTACATTCAAAGAGAGAGAGAGAGGGTGAGGGTTCCTCAAACAAATCTATCTACTTTAAGAAAGGATAGTCGATTTCCCACTCCATTTTCACTCACGGTCACTTTTGTTTGATGGTTTTCACATGCTTTTAGTAGTTGGAACTCAAAAATCAAAATACTGTTGCACCTCATTGGCATCCAATCGACAACAAAGTAAAAGCAATACCTCCCAGTCAAGAACTGTATCCTTAAGTCTTGCTCCACACCTTTCATCTGAGCATCTTCTAGAAGTCTCCTTTAGGCCAATAGTGTCTACCTCAAAATCCCGTATATACCTTCAGATGTTTAAATTGTTATATGAGATATCATTAAATGCAAGTTAGATATTAACATCATTTAATAAACAAAATATTTACGACATTCTGAGAGAGAGAGAGACACACACAGAGAGAGAGGCAACACAATATAACAATACAATAGGCTGATATGTAGAGCAAGCCTTACTCGGTGCCACAAGAAGGGCATACTTCCATGAAGGAGTTACCATGCAACTCCGCTAGTTTCTTCCTTGGTATTCCGGATCGAAGATGGAGGCCGTCAACATTCTAGCATTAAGTAAATAGCTAATAAGAATACAGAAAAAATATATGATATTTGGAATTGGCTTGCAAGCACGACAATATAAATAGTTACCATAAATTTGATGCGAATTTCCTTAATTTGACCCACTTTTCGATCAAATTTTCTCATCTTAACCGTTCATAATCTAGATATATATGTATAGATCATCTCTGCAAAATTTCAACTGATTTGGTAATCGTTAAAGTCTTGAAAACGTACAACTACAATGAACGAACCGAATTTTTTCAACCAGAACCGTTCGTGTTCTTCTCTGTAAATCACAGTTGAATGCCCTAACGATCACCAAATGAGCTGAAAATTTACAGAGATGATCTACTCATACATATCTAGAAACTGAACGGTTAAGATAAGAAAATATGATCTAAAAGTTGGTCAATTCAAGAAATTTCTTAGGACAACCTTACCTAAGAAAAACTATATATATATATATACATATATGAGGGATCAAGGATTACACTAACTTTTTGATCACCAAATCACATCTCCACCGTCCAATATATAGATTTATATATGTAGATCATCTCTGCAAAATTTCATCCAATTTAGTGATCGATAAGGTGCTAAAAACTGCGAATTAAAATTATAACCATGGATGGTTCATGTTTGGCAGATTTGATCCATCAATTGATTTTAGTTAGTTCAAAGCCTTACCGATTACCAAATTGGATGAAATTTTGCAAAATGATCTACATATATGAATCTAAGTATTGAACGGTGGAAAAGTTGATATGTGATCAAAAAGTTAGTCTAATGCTTGATCCCTCATATATGTCAAAAAAGAGATCCCTTAATGAAATGACCCTCTATATATATAATAAAAAATATAAAAAGAAGAAAAGAACCGAGTGATGGAGTCACTAAAAAGTATGAAACAATTATTTGATATTCAAGATACTAGAATTTTCAGAAACAGCAAAATACAATAACACATACCTGGCTAATAACAAACTTCAGTATGCCAGCCCTCTCCAGAGCAACCAAAGCCATATGAGTCATGCTTGGCCTTGCACGATGAAATGGTAGTGATGCTTCTGGCAAGGCTTTGCCTTCACGCTGCACTAGTAAATGGAAATCAGTTTCCCATCAATTCATCAAAAATGGTTAATGAGATAGAGGAGGAGCCTACGAAGGACAATCTTAAGTTCATTCAAATAATTTGCCCCTCTTTGAGTTAGTTCATGCAAAATGGGTGATGTAGCAGAAGTCTTAAAGATTTATCCTGCTAATACACTCTTTCTAAGTGCACAGAGACTTAAGCAGCCTAATGACTTCATCCAAGGTTTAACCACAGTAGTTAACATATAGGAGAAGCAGTAAAAGGCACGGGGGCTTTTGGAAAGGATAAGAACTAGAGTAGATAGCTACTAATTTTACATGGATGAAACGGAAACAGAAACCCATTTATATCAAAACATCAAAAAATGACAGTTGCCATGGATGTCAAGTAGATCATATTGAACATAAGACCTTGAAACTCAGACACAATTCCATGCAACACTTGCCTGAAACCAAGAAGTGTAACAGAAGTATGTTTTTGGTGTTTTACATAGAAGCTCAATAAGAAGTTAACCCACAATATGAGGGTCCTGACCTGAAGAGTCCAGATCCCCTTTGGACCTCGAAAATCAGGTATACCACAAGAAGTTGATATTCCAGCACCTGTAAACACCACTAGATGCTTACTCTGCAAGAACGGAGAAGTATCGTGAAGAACTGGACTAAACAGATGATATAAACAAACAAAAAACACGTAAATTAAGCAGATCATGACAAGTGTGGGTTCAAACCTTCTGTACAAGCAAAGCAAGCTGTTCAATCTGCAAATAAAACAGGTGATGTAAGTACAACAACCATCCATATAAACAAGATTTCATGGTAGCAAAAGTCAACACACAGAGAAAAGATCATGAGGATAAGCAACTGCAAAAGTGAACATATATGCAATGGAATTTGCAATTAGTACACATCTCAAGACATTTTGAGAAATTCTTAAGAATAATTTGAGCCAAAATTAACATAAACCAGAAAAGAGTTGAATAACTCAAGTATAACAATTTTCTTAACTGCCAAACCAAAATAAATCAATTCTTTAAATGAGGCATAAATCCAGGACTCTCAAATTGCTAATGAGGTATGTGTATCCTTAAAAACACAACTACAGAAGCATATACACACCAGAGAGAAGTTCACATGAAATTCAATATCAGATCACATTGAAACTCCTAATCGACAACAACAACAACAACAACAAAACCTAACGGACAGACTGGAATTATTACCCACATTGCATTGAAACTCTCATAATTAAGCAAATGAACCCGATATTTGGGATATCATGTAAATAGTACAAAAGTTGGACAAACAGATATTCTCCTAAACAAAACAATTCTCCTTAAAAAGACAGCCACACTGATGCTACCTATGTGCACAAACCCTACCCCAGAAAAACTACAAGGGCAAGTCAAAGATTTTGACGTTGCTGAGACCATCGGAATACTTCAACTACGTTGCATCTATACATGTCAAACTGAAAATTACAGCTTTATATACGAACGTTTCTGTGATAAACAATGGCAAAAGTATTGGAGGAATGCCGCAACCCAAAATTGACTCAATGCAACTCATTGATAAAGAGAGCAAGTAAATTGGATCAAAGTGAAAACTAACACCAAAACCCAGATACCAGATCTAACTAAGCATAAAGATATATCAAAAACAAGTGTGTTCCACATCCAACTAAAGCTAGAATTGCCTGAATTTATGCATAAACCCCAAGTACCATTCATGGGTATCAAGATTGCAGCAGATCAACGAAGTCATGAACATTAAGAAGAGAAAACATGGCTGAAAAAATAAAAGGAAATGAGGGAAAGGAATATGAAACCTTTTGTTGCAGAACGTCAGGTGCGTCGAAATGTTCAGACATTCCGACGCTGCCGACATCTTCTATATAGGAAAGTTTCTCTGCATAACCCAACGACATGGTCAATCCTCTGGAGAAGTCTCTGTGTGTTTCGAGTGGTGAGTTGTGTTCCTCTCGGTTGCTCAGTTTTAGGACTCCTTTTAGAAATTAAATAAAACCAGATTGAATGATTTTCTTTCTTTTTTATTTTTATGAGCAAACGACTATCGTGGTAATTTCTTAATCTAAGATTCGATAGTGTATATAATTTTAGATCTTCCACAAGTATTATCCTTTTTATTAAGTTTGGAGTCATCTTGAATTTATATTTTCTTAAAACTCTAACCAATATGACGAGACTTTTGAAACTACACACTATAACTAATATAACGAGATTTTTGAAACTACACTTGTAGCACTAGCCACTAGCAAAAAATCATGCTCTGTCGCAAATATTAACAAAGTTATAAGCAACTCTATTATTCAGACAACATAACAAACAAGGTGAATTTCACGATACTCATATATGTGGCATCTAGTTGATTGGGCATATTCTAACTTTAGCTTCCAATACTTATTACACAATTACTAATAACTACAATTTCAAATTGAAGTTTGCCAACAACAAACTCATATAAAAATTTTCTCATTCGCAAAGCTACACCAACGATGATTATTAATCTCGTCTCTCTCTATCTCTCTATATCATTAGAATCACCACCTTCAACAAGTTATCTTTGTTGTCTTCCCTCCTTACAACCTCAATGTCCATCGTACGTTGTCCTCGATCTGCCATCGACGGTGCCGACAAGGTCGACCTTCATTTGCGGTGAGGAGCACCAGATCTGGACAATGCCTCAGATCCAGGTTTTTATAGTTGACTATGAAATTGGGGTTTATATCCCCAAGGATGTGCTTATGGTGATTTTAGAGATTTTTAGACTTTAATTTGGTTGGGTTCCATTAGAACGATTAGATCCAATGCTATGTTTGCTTGTGTTAATCAAGTGTGGGTAAGAGTTGTATGGTTTGATTCTTCTTCGACTTCTATTGTATATATGAAGGTTCAGTAAGCTATTGATGTTCAGTATTACTACTTTTACATTTAATTGCAACGATACTGATAGTTAGTTAATAATATTGTGAAGATGAAACGAAAGGAATATATGCAAAGTTTTTTAATTGTACTGACCCTCAGTATACATATATTTGCATGTTACAACGCATATTTGCATGTTACAATGCCACAAACATTAATTAATAGCGTAAGAAATATCTATATATAAGGTAGGTTTCTTGATCATATTGAAGGTCAGTACTCATATATCGTAATGTTACTGACACTAAGTAATGTCGTACAGAGTTCCTATTGAAGGTTAGTACTTATATATCATAATGTTACTGACACTCAGTAATGTCGTGCAAAAAATGAAAGGGCAATTTGATAATTTACATGTTAACAGATTCTGTTAGTTAAAATAGATGAAAAAAGAGTTATTGTTAAAGTAAAATGACAATCGAATTGGTATGCTCATCTCATTACATATCTTCTTTATATAGAGATGATATTACAAAGGTAATTACAATAATCATAATGACTATTTGTAACATCCCGTACCTAAAAGTTACCTTTTCACAGAGGTTTACGAGTTACTGAGGACTTTTAATTGCGATCGGTAATTTGATAAGTTGTCGCTCGAGTTAATTTTTGATTTTTTAAAAGTACTCCAAATACCTGAATTGATGACTCGATGTTGTAGTACGTGTCGACACGAGTCTCCCGGTATTTTCGGAATATTTTTCGGAGCTTCCGGCTCTTTTCTGTGAATTTCAGAAGTTTATGGTAACTTTTAATTATCAATCCGGTAAAAAGGAGTTTTACCATTTAACCTTTTTACTTTTCACTCTCTTTAAATCTGGACCATCAGATCATTTGGGGAATTGATCTGGACCGTCCATTCAAGTATAAAAAGGGAGTTATTGAGTTGACTTGGTCAAAAGACCAAAAATCGGGTCAAACCCGAGTTTCTTCTCCCCCTTCCCCTCGCGACACAGCGTCGCCCGTCTCCCTGAACGGAGTCTCCACCGGCGCGTCCGGCCACCCCACGCCGGCGCACCCCCACCAAACTCATCCTCTTCCTCTCCACTACAAAGCCCAGACAACACACCCAACCTTAAGCCAATAACAACGGAGATCGGAGGACGAGGACGGTGACTGTCCTCAACGGAAATCCGGCGGCTCAGGCGGAGATTCGACGAACCGAGGGTATTTTCTTGCTCCTCTTGTCTTTCTCATCCTTCCCATGCTTCTGCAAGTCGAATTCTAGCCCTAATTTCATATCCCCTTTTATGTTTTTCTTGGATGAACACTGAGGTCCCTCTTGTCGAGTTTTTGGCGTCTCCGAGGATCTCGTCGAGTCTTGGAGAGTATTTTTATATCTTGTTGGGGACTAGGTGCTTGATGGTGGAGTTAAGAGTGTTAGCAGTTAGACTGGGTTGGTACAACAACCCTGCCGAATCGAGCAGGAAGGTACCCGACGCGGACCAAGTTCTGGTGAGCTTTGTTGTACATCGAGGAGGTCCAGGTACACCCTGGTGGAATTCCAGTTTGTTTTGGGTGAGGATGGAGCTACACGTTTTGATCCGGCAAGGATAAGGTGCTGAGTTCGTGTTTCAGAACTAGAGAAGGTAATTTCAGTTCCCTTTGTTGTTGTGAGCCTCTTTGGGTGTTGAATACTAAATTTTGGTGTGGTGGTGCATGTTTGTCGATAACTGGGTGAATGGAGAATAACAGGGAAGTTATGGCGAAATTCCGGCAAGTTGCCGAAATCCGGCTGAATATTTTGATCGACGGTCTGAATCTGGTAAACAATTCCGGCAAAAGCCGAAGAGGTAGGAATCGATTCTTTCAATAACCTAATTGTCGTAAAGTTTCCGTAAATTAATGAATTGGATTACGGTTAAATGGACAAAAGTAGGAAGTTCTATTTTGGGAAATTTCCCATTTAAGAAACTTTCTATTTATGGAAAGTGAATATTTGGGAAGTGAATTAAATGAAGGAATGTGAAATTCAATAGTAAAGGATTTGGGTAAATATGGGAGGCTTGGAGTAAAAGATTGTGTGACTACCTAGGTTGTTGTGAATGAGTTGGGTAAATTTATTATTAGATTTATCGACTCACAATTAGTAATTTGGTTTAAACCGTGGATTGGATGTGCATAGTAATTTCACAAAATTATTATGCGATGACCTAACTTCAAATGAAATAGTAAGGAAAGTCGATACGCTGAGATTACGAAGTCAGAAACCAAACTTCGAGTCGATATTCAGATTTAAGCGTATTGATTGAAAAGTTGTTAAAAAGAAAGGAACTTGGTCAACACGTGGTCAAATAGGATTTCCTGGTCAAACTAGGAAAAGACCAAGTCAACGATGAAATGACTAATGTGTTGGTTTGTTTGTACAGTCTCTGATTGAACGTGAGACGGGCTCGACTACGCGGTTAGTTCGAGGGTTTCGCTCGAGGAGCTTTCCGAGCGGGAAGAAGGTCGCAATAGTACTGTGAGTGGACCTTTGTTTTAAATTAAATTCCATGCCATAGACTTTAATTGATTTCTCCTGCATATGTGATTTCCTCCATTTATATGTTTTACGGTGATTTGGGAAAATGGGATTTAAGGATTTTAAAGGCAACAAGCCGGGAAAGAGGTTCATACCTTTTTCGTGATTTTAAAGGATTTTCCCGGGATATGGTTTTAATGATTATCACCGTTTTGGGATTATGGAGGGGGATGATTTTAAAAAGGAGAAACTTGGCTCACGGATTTAAAGGGGTTTCGATTTATTATTCCCACGAGGTTTTACAGGTTTTAAAGGGATTTTAAAAAGGGAAAAGGATATAAGGATTGTATGCTAGCATGGACCCTCTTCGGTGGAGCTGGTCATTAGACCTTCCCGAATAGAGCAGGTCGGGGACCCTCTCTGGTGGTAGCTGGTCACTAGACCTTCCTAGATAGAGCAGGTCGGGGACCCTCTCTGGTGGTAGCTGGTCATTAGACCTTCCCGGATAGAGCAGGTCGGGGACCCTCTTCGGTGGAGCTGGTCATTAGACCTTCCCGAATAGAGCAGGTCGGTTTTCTCGTGGATGAGGTTAACACCCCACATGATTGTTTATATTTGAGCCAAGGGATTTATTGAATGATTTATTTATTTAATGTCCATGATTTGTTGCATGCGGATTTTCTGAGAAAACTCTAAGGGAGAGCATTAGCGGAAATGTAGAGTTTTTATATTTGATTTTCGTCCACTCACGCTAACAGTTTTTTAATGTTTCTCCCCTGGGCCCTTCGTTTTCAAATGCCCAGTGGTGTAGGGTTCTAGAGCGGAGGTCGTGCGCGTACAAGAGTCGAGGCATAGTCGATCAATCCGTTGCCGTTGAAATTCTTTAGGGTAATCATCTTTGTAGACTGCTCTGACTAACCCAGTTTAGCTAGTTAAGTAGGTTAGGGAGCGGGAAGCCTTCATGAGTTAGGGATTGTTGTTAGATACTCATGGAAGTGCTGAGTTGGTATGTAGGAAGGGTTGGCCATTTCAAGGGGGTTTCTGTAAGAAGTTCCCTTGAGGTGGTCCCCGCAGGATTTACTTCGGGTTAAAGGGATTTAACTCAGGGTGGGTCCTGACACTATTGATAACTTATTGAGTAATTACATTGGTTAAATTTTAATTGCATAATCAACTCTTTGTCAGTTACTTTGACGAAGGCACATAATACATATTTCCTTTAACACTCCCCTTGTGCCAAATCAAAGTTAAATCGGTGTATGGGGTGTTGTCTCATTAAAAACCTTGCCAAGTAACAAAACCTAGTGGAACAAAATAAATCCTGGTCGAAGGGAAAAAAGAGCACAACACACCTATTGCATTTTGAGGGTGATGTGATGATGCTAGACTCCCCCAGAGGTCTACACCATCATCTTGATCCTTACATCAAATTAAGGGAGCTCGGAAAGTTTTCTCATTCCAATACTTTTCATGTGTTTTTCAAATGTAGCTTTAGGTAATGATTTGGTAAACAAATCTGTCACATTCTCCTTGAAATTTATTTGATTCTTGAGGAGAGTCTGTTGTTGCTAACTATAGAAGAACTATGACAATATGTGTTGTGTTATCACCCTTGATATAGCCTAGCCTCATCTGTTTGATGTAGGCCGCATTATCTTCATAAATGTATGTGGGCTCTTCAATGGTAGAACATAAATCATTGGTTCCTCGAATATGTGTAATGATGGATCTTAACTATATACACTCACAGACCGCCCCTCATGGATGACAATGATCTCAGAGTGGTTTGATGAGGTAGCCACTAGAGTTTGCTTGGTTGATCTCCAAGATATCGTCGTGTTCCCAATGGTGAATACAAAACCAGTTTGGAAACTTCCTCTATATGGGTCAAAGAGGTACCCAGCATCAGCAAAAACAACTAAAACATTGTTTGGGGTTTCAGTTTGTCTTTTGGGAAGTGCAATTCCATCTGTTGTCTCATCTCTGTTTTTATAGGGATAGAATAGTCTCATGTCAATGGTGCCTTTTAGGTATCAAAATATGTTCTTGATGTCATTCTAATGACATTGCGTTGGCGCTAAGCTAAATCTAGTTAACAAGTTCACTGAGAATGCAATATCTGGTCGAGTACATTGAGCTAAGTACAATAATGCGCTTGTTGAACTTAGATAGGGAATTTTAGGTCTCAATACTTCCTCGTCATCTTCCTTAAGACGAAATGGATCTTCATTTACATCCAAACATTGACCGATCATTGGGAGCGCTAATAGTATGCACTTCGTCCATGTTAATCGTCTGAGAATCTTTTGGACACATGCACACCAGTGGATTATTATTCCATAAACTCGTTGTCAACTGAGTTTCCCAAGGTCATTCATCTCAATTAGGATTTAATCTAGCTCGCGGTTTCTCTTATTTCATCAAGAGTACCTACTATTTTCGTATCATTAACATAGATAGCTATAATTGTAATTCTGGAACTCGTTTTCTTTATGAGTACGCAGGAGCATAGTTCATCATCTTGTATCCCTTCCTAACTAAGTAGTCACTTTTATAAAGTGAGCGTTTCAATTCCAATTGTAAACGCACTCCGTGGTTTAAAGTTACATGAGTTTGATCGTTTAAGGCCATGAGGCGCTTTTAGATATATCTCCAAAGCAAGATTCTCATGGGGATATGTAACCACATCTATTAACTGTATTTCTATTACTGGGAATATGTCCCCATGTAGTCAATCCAGGGCGTTGAGAGAAACCGTAAAGCCACAAGACAAGCATTGTCCTTTAGGGCTTCATTCTTCTCATTACGCTTTGTTAATATAGAGTTGTTTATATCCTACAGGTTTTACACTTGGTAAGGTTAGCATAGTTCAAACCAAATATACGTCTCTTTGCCAAAGAATCTTGCTCTTTCTGGATTGCATTTATGTAGGCCAATATGCTCTTTGTTGATATTTTTCAACAGAGCGTGGTTCGATTCCTTCATGCTTTATAATTCCTTGAGCAACAATATGCATCATCAATGTGTATGTACTCTCGTACTCCGGTGAGATTTTGTCTCTGGAATCATTTTAAACATTGGAGCATCATCCCGTATTGATTAATGGATATAATTGTTATCAGAGACAATCTCATAAGAGAGACTCTTTACATTGATGAGGTTGTGCCTATCTTTCCAAAATCATGTAGACAAGTATTCATCGAACCAAGTAGCCTCCCCCTTTTCCCTTAGGGAGCCACAGCCTCAACCACACCTTTACTAGGTATGGTTGCGTCGCCTCTATCTACGGCGACGTGCTCTTATTGAGGGTTTTTAACCTTGCAGGTATTTGCAGCTAGTATGTGTGATCTCGTTACTTTAGAATTATCTTTAAATGCATCAGGCATTGAAACTGTTACGTTCTAGATATCGATTATCTAGGGATCAAGATGAGACAGAGTGGTGACAAACCACGACAATTTCTGTCGTTCCTTTATAAAATCCTTTTTCTTATCCCCCCTAACAACGAGAAGACTGTCTCATCAAAGTGACAATTCACAAATCATGCGGTGAGATCACCTGTAAGGCTTCCAAATAAAGGATAATTATTAGAGATGCGTATCCAACACAAATACGTATTCGTTTATGAGGACCTATTGAAATGTGTTGTGAGGGCATAATAGGTACATATGCTATGCAACCTATTATGCGTATTTCTCATACTCATGTCCAGTTACAAACTGGTACGCAGGGAATGGTTGGCTTAACGATGGGCCTAAAAATGAATAAGTATGGTTGCATGCAATATTGTATAACCCCAAACAGATATAGGCATGTTGGTGGGCATAACCAGTGCATTAGTCACCATCTATAGCTTTGCTATGATTGCTTCCGCGAGACCATTTTAACTAAACATGTGGGGTACAAGGGCTCTTCATTGATCTTGATAGATATGCAACAATCATCAAATCATTTTGATGTTAACTCCTAGCATTGTCAATTCCTATATACTTTGTAATCAATGTGGTGAACCCTTATAATATACGACATCGCTAAGAGTTTTGCAAATGTAGCATTTATTGTGGACAAGCATTTGACATGTGACCAATGTGTCGAAACATTTTTCAAAACCATAAAGTACTTTTAATGGTCTGTATTTCTTGATGAATAAGTCCACGATAATCACGTTGTATTCTTTGCGGAATGAAATATTTTGGTTATCTTTAACATAGGAAGGTCTCGATCCTAAAGATTTATAGAGGTGTACACAACAAATGTAAAGGTGTAACTAGAATTCCTCATAAGTAGAATTACAAGTTTTTCTTTAAAGCACTGTTGCACCAAACATACATTAAAACAGCGGAATGTCCTAAAAATAAATTTGTAGCAAAGACTAAGATATCGGCAATCATGGAAACTTCGGTGCTTCAAAAAATAGACGTGGATATATCGAGAAATTATCGAATATCGATAGATTTTTTTTTTCAAAAATTTATTTATAAATTATATATTTAACAAAAATAAACTAAATATAAAATATCTGTTCAAGGATAATTGGACTTGTATGTGTGCCTTGGTCCATGCTATGTATGTGGGCTTTATGGGCCCTAGTAGAGATATGATCCATATACTAGTTTCTTAGTATGACTATGTAAAGTCCCTATATAAAGGGCTCCTATCATATGAATGAATAACAACAAGGAGCTGATTCTCTATTCCTAATCATTATAGAGTTTCTCCTAGAACACGTTATCATGCACGTAGCTCTAAACCCCAAAAAGAGCAAGTAGGCCACCGAAATTTTTTTTGTCGTGCGCACGCCTGTGCACTGCGCGCGCACTGCCGCGCACCACCGTGCACCGTGCGCACCACCACTGCGCACCTCCTGTGCACCGCTGCGCACACCACCGTACACCACCTGGGCACCGCTGCCCACCCCCCTGGGCACCGGGTGCACCCCACTGGGCACCGAACGCACCCCCTTGTGCACCCCCTGTGCACCCCCTGTGCACATGCGCACCAATAAACCTTATCTGCCTCAGGTTTCAAACGCCAATATCGACAGAAAAATTTCCGAATTGGCTTTCGTCACCAACAGAGAAGTTGAGGATATTGATCATACGCTTCCAACGCCGCCGGTCTCACCCCAAGAACCGGCCGCCGGAATCCACAGACCGGCCGAAATATTCAAGCAACCGGTTCAGAAACTTTCGGAACTCCGATTTCAGCGAAATTTGGAGAGGTTATGCACAAGGATGTTAGGATCCTTCAGACAAAAGAAAATCCCCAGAACCGGAGTAAAAGTGGGTAAACCGGTCCTCGCAATGGCTTCAACGCGTATATGAATCACTTTTCCTTGAGGAAAACGGGTTGTATTCCTAAATTCTCTTTGAATCCTTCATATGGTTGATGTTTTTCAATGATTTGCTACTGTTTTATGGCAAAATTAACTAACCATATGATTTTCATGTGTTTCATGGCCTTCACCTGCAACAATTCATGATGAAATTGCGCGAACGATCACCGAACGCGTATGGACTTGAGCATGGAAGCTTGGAACAGCTTATATAAATGCAGTCTATTTGACAGACTAGCAAGTAAGCTTTATGTTTTCTGTAATTTCAAGTTCAATAACCTCGGGGAGGATAAAATCTGTTCCTCCCTTTCTCCCATCTCCTTCTATGTTTGGTATTTGGTGAGTGCAGGTTTTGAAAATCCTGGAACTAAGAGTGTTCCTAGGTTCGTGTTGTCTGGTATCCAACGCCGGGTTTATTTTGATTAAAATGGTCGCTTGTTAGCACCTGCGTTGTTGGACAACGTTCAAACGGGTTGTTAGTATCAATCTGAAGGACAAACCAATAAAGCATTGTTTTGTGACCTCTATCGAGTCTCATCACAGCTTGGTTTTGTATGCAAGAGCAAGGTAACATTCTGCTCATTTGAGTTTTGACATACTTAATGCCGAGATTTCACATCTCACGCGCTCCCATTTGAGGTTTGAGACGCCATTGACATGTGCCAACGGGTATAAAGTCCTGTTGTGCAATTAGTCCCGTGGCTTGATTACCGCTGGTTTGACTACGTTGTCAATGATACACTTTGTGACATTGTCTAGAAGAGAGGGGGAGGCACAGCCAACCATAGTGGTGGTATTCCCGGCCTAGAACCCTAGACACCAAACTTGTCAAAACAAATCACGCCAGCTTAGAACAATAAAACGGTTGTGGATCTCAAGATCACCGGTTTCAAGGATTGTCGAGCTAATTCGTAAGTTGTGAATGCATACAAAGAATGTACAAAGAGTGTACGGGAAATCCAAACATGAATGTCATCCTAATGATTGTGAACTTCACCGTTTTTGGATCTAACTCTGGAAGCCTCTGACATTGATGTCGTTGAGGAACTACGTTTGATCTTCTTTCCAAGCAATATGTAATTTGAGACATCGATGAAATCGTTGGCACAATGTCGAAGAATTTTTCATGTTGGATTGAAAGTATTCTTCCATTGTCTACTATGGTTCGACACCACCCTTAAAAGCTTGACATGACTACGCCGCTCTATGTCTTTCACAAAGACATGAGACGTCGGCATGGCATCCTCATGTAGGAGTGCGCGTGTTTGTGGCTCATATTCCCCCCTATGTCGTCTTCCCATGGATGTTTAGACTTATGATGCCCTCTCACTGCTGCCTCCATACGTTGCCTTTGGCCTGAGAGTAGTAGTACTACAGTGTCATATTGAAGTTTGAAGCTTCGTCATGTCAAAATCTGCGAACACAACAAATCTGTCCCTTCCTGGGCAGTAACTTCGTCTGAGCATTGTGCACAGATCCAGATGAACTAGAACGCAAACCATATATCACTGGAAAGCTCTCTGAGTCTAGTTTCCAACGGTTTTTGTAGTTTGTTCATATCCATCCTGACGTGAGAGTTATGACTGTTCCAGTGTGCAAAGGTCATGCTGCACGGAAATTGAATTGCACTCGGGATTGCATCTAGTTTTGCATCTTCCCAAATAGATTATTGGTGACTCTTTGATTGTGTATCTACTTTGTTAAGGTGGATACATCTCATAGAGACACTGAGTGCAACGCAGATAGTGGACTTATTCATGAGATTAGGAACCAACACCTTATTCGGCCGGCCCTAATTCGAATTTTGTGTCTTGGGATCTCTTGTGAATAAGATGATTGGATCATCACCGATGACACGGATGAACTTAATTGTTGATGCCTTATGGCACCATGATCCAAGTCACATATGCCCTCCATGTGTTGAGAGACAAACGAACCTTGATATGTTTAAGAACATACACGCCAACGTGGTAAGAATGATGTGAACTTTTGTGTATACTTCTCATGAGTGCTAATGAGAGGGCATCATGAAGAGAAGTATGAGTCAATCTAGTGGACTATATGTCACTATGATTCAATGATCGAATCCTATGATGGATTTTGGAACATTGACTCAAACAAGCTAGGCTATGACACAAAAGATGACATTTCATCCTTACAACCAATCCAAAGAGGGATTGTGTAGACAGACACAACCAACGTACAGACACCGCTTATGCTTTTATGGTGTTGGTTGAAGTGTTAACACACAGGTCACGTGTTACACCGTCGTCTACTAAATGCTGCTTATACTTTTCTGGGCTCACTACCCATTGAGAAGTTTTATAACCTATTTGGTCCAACAGAACTCAACTACGGTAATAGTTTTGAGGTCGGAAGATGTGAACCAATACATTCATAAAGGTTATACCGTATGCAACATTACTCATTCGTCCACGACTTATCATCATTGAGTTATTGCACGACAACTTGTAAGTGTGTGCAAGGATTGACATGGAATTGTAATCCTTGAGCTCGGAAGGATTGAAACGGATCTCCAAGCCTTGAGCTCTACAATGTGCCAAATTGCACCGCCATAGTGCCTAATGATGAGTTGTGTGGGATGAATAAATTCTTAGGTTGGATATGAGTCTCCACCTAAAGTTCAGTTATGTTTACTCCTTGACATACAATCTCTTTGTCACTTTGAGACTGTCTTCCCGCCGTTAGGGGGAGATATGAACACCAGTGTTCAAATGGAACGACGTGAATTGTCGTGGTTTGTCACCACTAAGTCTCATCTTGATTGCTTAGAGGAAAGTGACGAGATCAATGCTGCATATATGTCTGTAAGGAATGATGTCCTATCAAGAGGACATGGCGCGACTAAATGAGGTGGTCTTGACGCCATCACCATACCAAGTGTTGGGACTGATTCCGAGTACTGCTTCGGCTGCCGAGTATCAGTTTTTCGAGCACTGTGGTGGGGTGATGTGACGCCATAATATGGAAACATGGTGTCACAGGCCTTGTGGCTCCCCAGTGGTTAGGGTGAGGCCCTTAGGTTCGATAACTACTCGCACTAGAGAGAAAGCGAGATTGGCACGACTTGATCCATTGATCAATGATACTCAAATCTGTCTCATGGAGTCTGAACTCTACAAAGTATTACACTAGTGTACATAGTGTACATGAGGACGTGGAATGATAAGTCTATCGAACCGCACTTTGTTGATGAACATAGGTTATTGGCCTAATGGAAAGATTCGATCCAGAACAATGAGATAGGTCCTTGGGCAGGTGATGCCGACACCGCAAGTGTAAACCCTGTCACGCACTGAGATCGACTACGATGAGATACGCTCTCGTAATGGATGTCATTGCACTCCACTACTTTGTCAGTTTAGTAGTTTCCGAAAAACTGAGCATGCAGCCTATGAATGTGGTCATAGTAACATCTCTATGGGATTAGAGATATGTATGAAGGTCTTGAAGAGACTTCATTCACCCAAATCAAGTGGAGCATGCGTTTGCAAGAGATTGAGACGCTTACTACATAACTCCTTGATTTGGAAGGGATATGATGAATAATGCCCTTGCGTGTGGACTCCGGATTTACATGGTCTTGATGCAAATGAGATGCCGACATGTATTGAACATCCGATGTTAGAATGAAAATTATTTTGGGAAAGACACAATATCGTAATGAGTCAATGATTGTGTATTGATGATGTTTTTCCATCAATCGGCATAGGTGCTCTATGAGGCCTATATATACTCCCATGATTAGTCAAGATCTTTATTCTAAAGAGAGAGTGATCTGTGTCGTCTAAAGATAGATGATAAAGAAAGACTTGACCTCTCATTCATTGAAAAGCTAAGTGTCGCTTTGCGCCCACACAGTGCCAATGGAATGGCTTAAGGACATCCCTTAAATACTTAAATATATTTGGCTTATTCAGTCCCTGAGTAGCATACGACATGATAGAATGATTCTGTCGATGCGTTTGCTTGCCATGCATGAGTAAAAGATGCATTGAGAGTGAAATCAGAATCTGCCAAGTTTCTTAGGTCGACTTCAACAGGACCTACATGAATGCTCACTCCCTGGAAAATGGTGAAATTGGTACCATTGGAAAGGTCTATGTGTCTAGTTTCCAGAGACACCAACCATGTGATCATATCTATCATATTGAGTGAGTTATGGCCATTCTCGTGAAGGATGGCGGATCTGTCCGAGAATCTGATTTTTGTCAAATAGTCAGCTAACTTCGATAGAGCTTTCTGGATAGCTCCGGACGAACTAGAGGGTGAGTGACCCAAATTTGGAAAGCTATGATTGTCTACTTTCCATAGCCATTTGCGGATTGTCCATATCTATTTTCTACATGAAGTTAGAGCTGATTTTGTACTCGAAGGTCATGCTGCCCAAGAATCTGAATCTCTGCGTGAACTTGTGTTTTAAGTTCTTGAGCATCCTTCTCCTCCAGGCCTAAGTGAGAGATCATGTTGAGGACAATACGGTATGATATAGTCATTGCCTAATGCCACATTTAGAGACATGTTAAAGAGCATTGATATGTCAAGTTATCGATACTTCTGTGGTTACTAAGAATCAGGAAGCTCCTTATGATTGATGTTAGAATCAGGAGGAGATGCAGACTTGAGAGAGAGTCTAACATATACATGTCATGATCAAATGTGAAGGGTGTGGTTGTTTGTGTCAACCATGTTGCACTCTTTTTCCCTTAGTCAATGTTTTTTTTGTCCCACTGGGTTTTTGCTTGGCAAGGTTTTTAACGAGGCAACATTGCATACACCGCTTGAGGTTCAAGAAGGGCCGCAAATGAGTGCGATGTCCCTGAGGATCTCGGTACTAGATGGTCACGGGACCAGGCTTCTATCACCACCATCGTCGACACCGCATCTGAGCACGATCTCCATCTCTGCTCACGGCACCACCGCTATCTCATATGCTGAAACTCCAAGACGTTCTCAAGAAGCATGTGAAGAGAATTGGAATGCGGAAATTGTCAAGTCTCACCGACTAAGTCATTCGTCAGGGGGAGCCTCACATGGTGGAATTCTCAAAGAAGCAGTTGGTGCGTTGTACTCTTTTGTCCTTCGACCAAGGTTAGTTTTTCCCACAGGGTTTTTGTTACTTGGCAAGGTTTTGATGAGGCAACACCGGATGCACCATTTAGCATGAAGACGCGCGGCACAAGGGGGAGTGTTCAAGGATAATTGGACATGTATGTGTGTCTTGGTCCATGCTATGTATGTGGGCTTTATGGGCCCTAGTAGAGATATGATCCATGTACTAGTTTCCTAGTATGACTATGTAAAGTCCCTATATAAAGGGCTCATATCATATGAATAAATAACAACAAGGAGCTGATTCTCTATTTCTAATCATTATAGAGTTTCTCCTAGAACAATATCAAAAATATATGAAATAAAAAATATTTTTTTAAAAAAAAAAATCAAAGATATTTTGGATATTTAAGACGTTGATGTGTTAGGGCTGCATCTGTTAGCCTGAAACAGGTAAAACCAGACCGATGCGACCTGAACCCAAATCGTTCGGGCCAGGCTTTGAAACTATAATTTTCGGGTCAGGTGAAACTTGGACCATTTCTAACACTCTTGGTTCGGGCCAGGTTTAGGGTTTGAAGGCCTGACCCGGACCAAAAAAAACCTGGATTAACAACATCCTACCTACGTGTCGCATTTTGTTGTCACATATAAAGCCTAAAAACCCTAATGCGCCACTTTCACTCCTGTCTCGCCTCATTTTCACACTTTTTTAATGTGTTATGGGGTTGATATTGATACTGTGATTGAGTATGTGAGATGTAGTCATTGTGATTTGCTTTTAAATGATGTTGAATTGTTGATAATATCTTCATAATGGTTTTGAGAATGTGGAATTTTTACCTTGTCATTTGAAGCCTGAAAACCCGCAAAACCGGCCCGGCCTATCTAGGCCCGAACTTGTTGGTTTCTGTAAAAAATACATGAAAATTCCGGTTCGGGTTTCATATATTTTGGCCCGACCTGGCAGGAGAACAGCCCAGATGTGCAGAAGTGGACTTTGATAGTCGATGCAATCGTCTCTGTGGTCTACTTTTTTCTAGCGAAGGCTGCAACTCCTCCTTTGAACTCAAACTGTACACAGCTGCTCAAGAGGGTGCATCTTCATGTTCAATCGGTAAGCTTCCAAAACACTATATTTGTTCCATATAGATTCTGGGTTTGTATTTTTGGATTTAGCTGTCGTTGTACATAATTGTTTAGCTTTGTGGGTATATTTATAAAGTCAAAAAGAAGAATGTTGACAGCTTAAAATGTAAATATTTTGCAGATTTGGGTTTGTGGGTAAGAAAATGGAGGAAAATGAAAGAGATTATGATAGTTAAACCTTGATCTTGTTATGTTTGATTGATAAGAGAATGGAGGAAGATGAAGGAGTGGTTTTGTATAATGTTTTAGAGTTGAGTTTTAGGATTCAATGGTTTTAGATTTTGTTTATATGTTCTTGCTTTCTGAGAGGAACCAGATTGAAGACTAAGATTTTGTTGTTGACTCATGAGAGATGGACGGTTCAGGTTTAGGAGGTGGGTTTTTGTCCGGTCCTAGTGGGGGGTCACTAGACCTTGAATCGTCGATTCCTATACACCAGGAGAAGCAGATGGGTCATCTGCTGTTAGCACATCATCGACCTGTGAATGGGATGAGTGGTGTCGGAGTTGATCACCGCCCTGTGGGGCTTGTAGAGGGGAAAGGGTCAATACCGAGAGGTGGTTCGATGAATGTTGTAAGGGGGAAGGGGGTTGCGCCTTTTAATACCAGTAATGCTTACAATATGAGTGAAGAAGATGAGCCGAGTTATACTGATGATGGGAATGGTGAAAGCCTTGAAGGAGCCAAGGTTAAAAAGGGATTCACATGGCAGCGAATGAAATGGACAGATAGAGTGGTTAGGCTTCTCATATCGATGGTTGCTTGTGTGGGTGATGATGGTGCTGAAGGTGGTGAAGGCCATAAGAGGAAATCTGCAGTTTTGCAGAAAAAGGGTAAGTGGAAGACTGTGTCAAAGATAATGATTGGTAAAGGATGTCACGTATCACCTCAGCAGTGTGAGGACAAGTTTAATGATTTGAACAAGAGGTATAAGAGGTTAAATGATATTCTTGGGAGGGGAACTAGTTGTAAAGTGGTGGAGAATCCTACTCTTATGGACTCAATGCCCCATCTCTCTTCCAAGGCGAAGGATGATGTTAGAAAAATATTGAGTTCAAAACAGTTGTTTTATAAAGAAATGTGTGCTTATCATAATGGACAGTGGATACCTGGTTGCCATGATATTGACCTCCAAGGTGATCCTTTAGCTCCTGGGAGATGCTCAACAGGCAATAATGTCTCTGAGGAAGGAGTCGAAGAACACCACGACATTGAGGATGATGAATCAGATGACGAAGATAATAATGGTGATGGTAGTGACAGGGACATAATGGGCAGAATGGGTGACAGGAAGAGGTCTAGTGAAGAGGATGACCATTTCTGGCAACATGTTTCTCTGGATACTTTTGAAGTTGAAATGGCTGAGGTTCTTCAAGACCCAACAAAGTCTCTAGGTGAGCGAAGAGAGTGGATCAACAAACAGAAGTTGCGACTCCAACAGCAAAGAGTCAACTGCGATGCTGAAGACTTGGAGCTTGAGAAGCAGAGATATAGATGGCTAAGATACCATAGCAAGAAAGACAGGGAACTGGAGAGGTTGAGGCTGGAGAATGAGAGAATGAAATTAGAGAATGAGAAAAGGGTACTGCAACTGCGGCAGAAGGAACTGGAGATAGATGTGAGAAGGTCAGAAGCTTCTTTAGAACCTTCTGTTGGTATTGACAGATTGCTAGGAAGAGATCTTGACTTGGGAAGACATCAGTAGCCTCTGCGTTCAATCATTGCTCAATACCGGAGCATGCTTGATATTCTGCAACTCTGCAAGAAATCTTCAAGCACAGAGCCTTGTTGAGATCATTAATCTTGTGAGACCTATATCTCATGTGCCTTTATTTTAAATTATGATCAAACATCTATATTTCCACATTAGTTTTAGGATTTATTGATGTCTACAATGCTGGATGTCTCTCCTGTATAGATGCAAAGTCAATGTTGTATTTTCATACATGCTTCTTGTATTCTTAGGCTTGTAGTTGGCCTTTATATTGATAGATATGGTTTACTCTTCAAATGATCATTGTGGTTAATCATGTTACTGTCTGAAAACAAGCTCTTTGTTTCTCTTCTTTTATTAGTTTATAATTCATTGTAATTTAGGGAAACATATTATGTGACTACGAAAATAAAGAAAAAAATAAAAGCATTGGTCCGTATTGGGCATGCTAGTGTATCTTTAAGAGGTGAGTAATGATGGTATGAGGGTCTTTTTTTGTTTTTGTTTCGTTTTGTTTTTGTGTAGAAAGGATTAAGTATTGCTAATATGTTTGCATATCTGTGCAATTCTCATTTACCCCTTAAATAAATTTAGTTTTCCCACTCATGTCATTCCAGTTCTGATTCCTCTGTTCTCTGTAACATAAATTAGTTCTCTCGATGTTAATTTGTCCTTTTTATCTTTCAATTTTTTGTTCAAGACATTCACATGGCTAGTCTTGGTCGGGTTGTCTTGTAGTCGTCAAGGCTTTTACAAACTGATGTGTTGCTTCATATTTTAGTACCCCTCTTATTCTTTCAGGTTTCTTATGTGAATTTCTATGATGGAGTGTGTTAAGTTCTGAGAATTGAAACAAAAGATTATTGGGTATGAAGCACCGTTTTATTCTGTCCTGTAGTTGTGACAAAAAGTCTTGATTTCTTTCCTGAGTAATCAAGAGCAACATCTGCACTATATGTTTTAATGATGAGAATGCCAAGATAGCTTGGTAGAGAAGAGAAACATATTATAAGCTATTCATGAGTCCTATAATGATCTTCATATATCAATCAAAAAATTATAATGTTCATCTCTAATTTACTACTTGTCACCTAGGTTTGCTTGATATATGTACCCTCTCCTGACATGTTTGGTGCAAGCCTGTATTCTGTGTATTCTTTTGATTTCTTCTTCCAAATGCGTCACTTATATGGCAGTTTGTGATAGATTTTGCAGTTTCTTTTATGTTTCCCTATGCAGGTATTTTGTAGATGCATGCACTTAAATAGATCAAGGTTGGATTAGGTTGCCAGACTCTTTGGTTGAAACCCTTGATAGATGAGGCTGTTTGTTTAATCTCATCACTACTTTGGTCTGAAAGAATTGGCTGTTCATATCCTCACCAAGACGCCATCCTAGGTAATGTTGCTGGAGTTTTAAATCTTTCTTTGCCATAGACCTTCAATCTCATGTTAATCAATTCCTTGTCCTGAAAAAATATACAGGTTACGAATTTTGAGCTCTCGTTTGCTTGAGGGGTTTGTTGCTTAGATTGCTACACACAGAAGGTGATCATATGTATGCAACTCGGTTAAATACCACTTACTGAAGTATAGGGTATAATAGGTATTTTGGACGTACTAGATGAGATAATGAAAGAATGAGTAAACTATTTAATTTACAAGGTGAGGACTACTGTTTTATGGAAGAAAGTATATTTAGCCGGAAGAAGCATGCTTGTATAAGATATGATTGAGGTCACTCTTGATTGAACCCAAGCCATGGAAGCAAGAGACATTTCCATTTCTTCTTTATTTTCCTAACTTTCAGAAACTTGGTGAAAATGTTTAGCTCCACAGAAGGTTGCTCAATCAAAACGATTTTGTGAACCACTGTAACACCCGTTGTTCATTCCCAATTGGTTGCTTCTTTTACCCAAGCTAGAATATGTAAAGAACACTGATATAAATTAAACTTTAACATACTTATAACAGCTCTTATAGCCAGGAAGGCTATGAGAACAAAATTCCTGGACTCTGAAATAAAACAAGGACTCCGAAATCAACAATGTTTAGGAGACAAAATCCTCTAAACTAGGTTATTGATCACTAAAAACTGCCCGAAACGAAACTCAGCACAAGTAAATATCTTCATCAATATCTGTAGCTACATGGGGTCATTCACTTTTACTTAATCCCCACAGAAAATGATCCATCTTTTACTTTGCTTAAGCTCCACCAGAACCATACTTCTTTCCAAGCACAAGCACCTGAAGCTTGTCATAACCTGCAAGCACACCAGCACCAGCAATTGCACGAAGAATATTGGCACCAGCACCCTTGAAGAGGGACTTTGCACCCTCATTCTTAAGGACTTGATTGAAGCAATCCAACGAGCCCTTGTATTTGACGGCTTCACCAGAAGTCATCATCATCCTTCTACGGATAGTGTCAATTGGGTAAGATGCAAGACCAGCACCATTGGTGATAACCCAACCAAGAGCAAAGCTAGCAAAGAAACTATCCTGCAATTATCCAAAATAAGACGACGTGAGAAGATAGTCAAGACAACATAGTCTTGAAACAACTGTTATCTCAAAACATCCTATTTAACCCAAGGACGCCAATGCAGTACACGTACCTAAAGAAGATAGTCAAGGCATGTTTTTAGTAGATGCAGAATAATCAACGAGTTAAAACAAGAATATCTTTGTGTCTACACGTCATATAAGAGATCTAACAGAAACAAGTAACAGTTACCTGCAACTTTCCAGTGAGGAGCACAGGTTTCAAAGAATCATACATTCCAAAGTATAGACCACGGTACACAATGATTCCAACACAAGAAATGTTGAACCCGCGGTAAAGGCCAGCAATACCATCGGATGCGAGAGTCTTTTTATAGACATCAATCAGGCCATTGAATTGTCTCCCACCGCCTCCCTTCTTAGCAGCCTTGGCATCATTTGCAAGGCGGGTACGAGCATAGTCCAATGAATAAACAAAAAATAAAGAAGATGCACCAGCAGCACCACCAGATGCCAAGTTTCCTGCAAACCATTTCCAGTAGCCATCCCTGTCCTTTTTGAAGTTGAAAAGCTTCTTGAAGTAATCTTTGAACGCAAAATTTAAGGCCTGGATGAACACAAAGAAATGGCATTAAGCATAGGGAGGAATTGGCGATAAACACAATAGAGTAATATAAGTAATCAAAGAAATGCAACGAATAAAAAAATGTCATACCTGAGTTGGGAAGTAACGGATAACATTAGCTGTGTTCCCTCTCCACAGGGACACCATTCCCTCCTCTTTCACTGTTCGGCTAAAACATTCCCCAATTCCCTTGTAGGGTTCAGAGAGCCTGCCAGCCTTGAGCATCTCATCCTGGTTCTGAATCAACAGCTTTACACGCTCAATTGGAGCAGCGGCAGTCTTGGATACAGCGGCTGAAACTCCACCCATTAGAAAATCAATGGCAAAGCCTGCAAATCCTTTCTCTTGGGGAGCTTGGATAAGCAGAGGTGAGGTAGAGCAACTGATCAATGACCGATCAGTTGATCCCCATGCATGATTCATATGATACTGCAATGCTGCATTATAATTATTTCCATATGCAAAACGCCTTTGATTGACATTAGGCCTATGGAAGCCGCCATAGTGGCTCTGGCTGTGAATATCTTGCGATAGGGTGGAACCAAGATGTAGCTGACCAGCAAACTTTTGCCTAACAGTTGGGCTCTGGTGCCTATCAGCCATCTCTTACCAATGAATCAAACACCTGCAAATTCATGCACTTGTGTAATCAGAGAGTGACCGATGGAGGGCAGTACTCGCTGTGCTTCAAACAACTTAAAGTTTCAAACATCATGCAATATAGGACTTCGTGTTTAAAATAAGAGAAACCATAAAAAAAGGAACACGGAACAGAGAAACAAAAGATCAAATATCAGCGTACTGAACTCCCAAGTTATAGTAACTGAACGATACAACAGAAACAATCATCAGTGCATCAGAAAAGAAGCAAAAGAAACTAGATAACAATCATATTCTCAGTAACTATAATCCATCACAGTGAATCAGATCAACTAAAACTCCAAGACAACAAACCAATGGCAAAACCTGAATGGCAATGAGTTTCTTAGCATGATAAAGATACAAAGGAATGAGTAAAAAACAACTATATCACTTCGAAGATAACCAAATCCATAATGACATGAATGAATAGGCTTTTAACAACGTATTCCTACAATGATCCAAAAGATTACGCTTTACGCTATAAGAACATGGTTAACTTCAAACAAGATGAGTGCAACAACATAGATCAACCAAATGTAAATCTAAAGCCAGTAAAAGATGAAAGATCCATGATTTCATTATGTGATCTAGAAGCCATAGAGATCAAACCAAACATACCTCCAGAAGATTTGGAAAGGCTAAAGGATACAAAATAGAGGAAGAGATCAAGAAACCCCTATGCTGGTTTATAACACAAAACTCAAATACAACAATAAGTGAAATCCGAAACTCAAGCAGAATACAAGGTCAAAAACACCACAAAAATAACCAAAAATAATAAAATGAACACGAACACTACAAAAATATTAAGATTGAGTCAAAGATAAGGAGAAGGAGAGGGAGACCTCTGACCTTGGCAATCGGAATATCAAAGGTGGAGAGCTTAACAAGGAGATTTGGTAGGGTGGCCAGTGACACTAATAATATAAAGCGTTTGTAACCAAACGGGACACTCACTTTTATAGCCTCCAAAACAAATTTCTTTTTTCTTTTTTATTGGGGCTCAATGAAGATCTTGCTTTTGTTTGTTCTCAACAATTATTGTATTATCATAATATGGGAGTAATTAGTAAGACTGATGAGTGGAAATTTGACCTGGTGTGAAATAGGAAAAGTCTGAGAATTGTTTAGGGTGTTGCTAAATGCACCCAGTAAAATCTCTTAGTAGACCTAACAAACCTTTTACACCTGACAAAATTATCGAATTTCTAACTACGCAAAATTATAAAATTTTTAACTACACTCAACATGTTTCCAATAATATCCTTCATTTCTTACACCCAGCAAATGAAAATTCAGACCCAATACTCGCGCACACCCATCAACATCAACCTCCTCCAATGGCACTTTGGATCAAAAACTTAGAAGAATTGATCTCGTAGGGGCGGTAGATTATTCGTTACATGTCTTGTGGTGGTGAAGGAGAAGCCGCGGTGGAGGAGGAGGAGAACGAGGAGAAGGAGAAGGAAAAGGAGTTGCCGTCCAAGGAGGAGAATGAGTTGCTGCCGGAGGAAGAGCCGAAGAAGGAGGAGTTGTCGTCGGAAGAGAAGAATGAAGAGAGATGAGAAGGAGGAGGGAGAGAGATAAAAGATATAGAAAAAATCAATTTTTGGAGGGAATTTTGAAAATTTTGAGGGTATTTTAATTGATGAAATGTAAAATGTCGTCGGTTAAAGTTCAAAATTTTTTGCAGGGTTTTAAAAATTTTGAGGTAGTTTAGCCGACGAAATGACACATGAAGTCGGCTATACTTTAGCCGACAACACGTGGTATTTTGTCGGCTAAAATACCATTTACTGACAAAATTTTCACATGTCTCTTTCGGTGTCTGATTGACTATTGACCTATTGTGATAACAATCTGGAAGTGGAATAGCCTTATGAGTCAAACTTGTGGCTTAGCCACGACCTATGGGTCTTTTTTGCCATCTAAGTTCGTATATGGCTTCAAAATGCAGTTTTTCTATTTTTAGATAATTATGTAACACACGAAAACGCCATATTTGCATCTATATGAGGTATTTTTGTCGAAACATCAACACAACAAACTCTCACAATGATAAGACACAACAACCCATGTAAAAATTTTGAGGCATTTACCCTTCAAAGATAAGACTCTCAAAGAGATAAATAATAATAAATAGAGTTAGCCGCTACTATCGACACTGAGACGGTACCTAAATTACATGATTTTTCAAGCATACATGTATTTCACCATTCCGGTCATATCTTATTTTACGACTTCTTTGAGTTTGAATGTTCTACGTGGAGTTTATTTTTGAAATATAACATTTATTTAAAACTTAATTAGTAACTAAGTTATACAACATTAGTAGGTATGTTGTGATTCCGATGATCAAAATTCACAAACAAAAATCTGACTGTTTGATATGACCATCATGATGAAATACATGCAAGAAAAAAAAAAGTCAGCGTGATCCGATAATGTTGAGAGCTCTATCCGGACGGTCAATCTTATAAGTCAAACCCCTAAATGCACGAAAATCATCATTTGACCATCTAAATTACGTATTTTATCCTGACCTTCAACACAAAATAGTTTCAAATCGATGAGATGCAACCAATAGAAAGTCTTGACCTTAAACCTTAAAACCTTAATTGAAGAATACCCTAAATATGAATCTCGTCAGGTAAAGAAACTATAGCCGACGAATTTAATGCTTTATCGTCGGTTATGGTGTTTACATGTTTTTATTTATTTATTATACCATAGCTGACGAATTTATTGCGTCATTGTCGGTTATGGTATACTATTTTTATTTTTTAATTTTATTTATTATATCAAACCCTGAACCCTAAACCCTTATTTATACCATAGCCGACAAATTTATTACGTCTTCATCGGCTATGGTATTTAAATATTTTATATTTTATTTATTATATCATAGCTGACGATAAATTCTTTTTTTCGTCGGCTAAAATATAGAGACTAAAACCGACGAAAAAAACTTTAACCGACGAAATTGTGGACTTTAACAGACGAAAAAAAGCTTTTGTCGACCTGTTTTTTTCATCAGCTATGCTACTTTCTCTAGTAGTGTGATTTGACGTAGGTGACCTACTTATCAGTCTCGAACCCCCTACATGGGGTAGAGATGTCATTTTGACCCATTTTAGTGATAAGTAGTGGTGTACATCCACGACAGATCATGACGTCATTTTTGGAGCTAATTTTGAATCATGTTCGAGTTTGATGGATTTTCAAAGTACATGTGTACACATGATTGAAAAAAAAACAGAGACACAACTGATGACCGATTTAAAGTTCAGGATAACACATTGAATTTAATTCTATTTTAAAATAATCTTAAAAATAGATGTAATTTAAAATAAGTACTAAATTAGGTGTAACATCAAATACCTTTTTATCACTGCTTGCAAATTCTGTAATACGTACTCAATCATACATATATATATTTATATATGACTAAGTACTTATTACAGAATTTGCAAGCAATGATAACTTTTAGAGTTTTACCTATTTGTTTGCGTGCTAGGAGAATATATGTAAAGATGTTGACTCTGTTAAACATGCATATCTCTACGGTCTTTGCATCAAAACAAACATAAGCCAACCACGAATAATTATATAGGAAATAAATATGTATATATCTTGCAGTCTTATAACATGTTTGCAAGATTCAAAGATGTAATATCCTCTATCCAAAAAAAAAGATGTAATATCCTGATGATAGTCTGGCACTTTAACCAGTATGATCTTATTCTTCTAGAATATATCGTCATTATCAATTAATCATCTTCTTATCACAGAACGTGATGCACCATCGTCCAGTTTCTTCTGCTCCACTCCTGGTCTGAATTTGGCACAAACCGTTTAATGCCAAAGAGTCTGGAAAATTTTCATCGCTCCGTTTTGCTTCTGGGTACAAAATGAGGGCAGTTTGGCAAGAATTTTAGTGTTAAATTAAATATATAAATTTGGTGGGTGTACTAAGAAATTTGCTGGGCACATTTAAAAGCACCCTGTAACCCATTGTTTGTTATGAACGTTCTCCATTTGGAATGCCATTATTATGCAAATTTGTTTCTGATTCTTTTTACAATTATTAAGATAACATATTTTTTCCAAATTGAGATAAATGTATTTTAAAATTTGAAATTCATCGTTATCAACACTAGTTTGAGGATAATGTGAAGCATAAGATATGTTACACTCGGTTATCAGATTTATTGGAAACCTTCTGTGGAGCTAAACATTTTCACCAAGTTTCTGAAAGTTAGAACTTAAACTGGGACAAGTGTGGCCCGTGGATCACCATTGTACCGATATTGTCCTAACTTAACCACCTTTAAGGTGTTGGGTTTTAATCACAAAAGGACTCGGTACAATTGGATACAATTCATCCACTTATAAGTTATATTTTATTTGTCCCTTTTCTGATGTGAGATCTTTCCTCTCCAACACTCCCCCTCACGTGCAACCTAACTTTTTAGGTTGACACGTGAAATTCATTCAGTCCAATTCCCACATCAGAAATCGGTACATTCATGCGGTCCAATTTCCATTTTGGAAATTGGGGTATGCGATCCAAGACCCACTGTAGGCACTTGGTATGGTATGGGCCAATCAGAATTTTTTCGACGGCAATTTGATTCGATGAACCCAAATTTGAGCTCATTATGATGGGAGACTTTCCCCCGTTACGTTGGGAGAAGTAATTGAAGAGAGATCCGCTCTGATACCAACTTGAACTGGGACAAGTGTGGCCCGTGGATCACCATTGTACCAATATTGTCCCAACTTAACCACCTTTAAGGTGTTGGGTTTTAATCACAAAAGGCCTCGGTACAATTGGATACAATTCATCCACTTATAAGTTATATTTAATTTGTCACTTTTCTGATGTGGGATCTTTCATCTCCAACAACAGAAGCCTCATGTTCATTATTGGTTCGAAAATCATTCAAACCAAGTATACTTACCTGTTAGAACTGACATGGAGGCTATGAGTATGCTCAAGAATTTGCCCGAGAATGGGAAGGTTGAAGTATATTGTGTTTGAGGAGGTGATAGAGATGTTGATGAGAATTGGTTGGATTGTGTTCTTATTTTGGTTCACCTTATCTAGTGCTGCAAATGCTTGTCAAAAAGCGTCTGTAATTAATCGTGTAAATAATTTTGGATAAATTATAGATTTTTATTAGAAAACATGTAGTATATTAGTTAAAATTAAGAGATAATGTTCATTTAGTATAAATTTTTGGACCTCATTTCTCATTTCAACAATTTTTTAAAAACAATGATCATTACAACATTTTTTTTTAAAAAAATTGTGCACATTCCAACAAAACTCACAATAACTCTAAACAACCTATAATATTTCAATACTCATTCTACCCTCACTCATTAAAACATACTTAGAGAAAGAAAATGAAAGAGAGAGGAGACATGATCGACACCTCATTAACTCCGGTCACTGGAATATGGAATCAAGTTTATTACCCCCTAATAAACTCTCATTAAACCTCTAAACCACATTCCTATTGCACAACTAACTTTACTACCCTCTAATAAACTCTCACTGAACCCTTAAACCGCATTCTTATTGCACAACAAACTTTACTACCCCTAATAAACTCTCATTGAACCCCCAAAACCACATTCTTATCGTGACAACCAACTTTACTACTCCTAATAAACTCTCATTGAACCCTTAGACCACATTTTTAAAGTCACAGCCAACTTTACTACCCCCTAATAAACTCTCACTGAACCCCTATACCACATTTTAATAGTCACATCCAACTTTATTACCCCTTATAAAACGCTCACTAAGAGACAAAGAGATAAAATTCAATGGGAGTTAGAGGAGTGGTGATCTTTGGTGTGGTGGTGTTGCTTAGAGGCATCCGCGTCTAGATCCCGGCTTCATCTTATCCTTGACCGGATTGTACTTATAGTGCACCAGTGAGTTTGGGCAGGCGAAATGATAGATATGATCGACCTCCAACAGAATGGGCTTAACGACATCGTGTCGAATGAGCTCAAATCTCTAATTGCCAAAATGGTGGGCCATATTCTCCTTCCTCTCGGTGAAGAAATTGTCAATGATGATCACATCGTCCCCTCTATTAAGCAGCTTATCCACAAGATACGACCCGACGAACCCGACACCACCAGTGACGAAGATCTTGAGCCTTTGCTTGCCGAGACTGACGGGGACGCGGCCGGTGTTGTTGTAGAGGTCGGAGGAGAATGAGATGTGGTCATGGGAAACGACAGAGCTGAGGATGGAGGATGAAGAAGGTGGTGCCGATGAGGATTTCGACGAGGATGAAGAGGATTCATTTCTCTTTGAGGCGTTGCTCCGGCGGTAGAGGATTTAATTGGCAGAGAAAGAGAGAGACTAGATCGGTGAAAGTGAGAAAAATTAGGGAGGAGATATATTTTTTTGGGTTAAGGGTGTAATTGTAATTTAAAAAAAACAATTAAAATAAGGATATGAAAAGTTTTTAAGACCTAATGGTCACTAATTCTCAGTTTTTGTAATGGTCATTAGCCCTAAAATTAATTAATATTATATTAAGGTCTGCCAAAGATGCTACATAGTATTTTCGTGAATTCTCGTCCAGTGTAAAACTTTAAAAACATTTTATTGACTCAGAATTAATGGATATCCAGATTAGTTTCGAGTATTAATCACTCACAAGTGTACAAAATTTACAACGGTTATTAAATTTTCGATTAGAACCGGTCCGGCCTGTTATGGGCTAGACCCCCAGCAAACTGTTGTGTTCATTAACTCTCGTTTTTGTCTTGTTCATCGAGCAATAAAACTAGGTTTCAATCCCCAGTGCATGTTCTAGTCCTTTTAATTGGTACCAAAGCAGGTCACTAGATATGCTTAGTGAGGTCCGTGAGTTAGATTTAAGGATGTAATATGATGCAGCTGCTGGTTCAATCAATAGTCCTCATCTCTTTATTAATTCATTGGTAATTCATCTCAAGACTTCTAAGGTAAGAATCAAGCCTAAGAAAACGGTAAAATATGTTTCTTTTTCTTCTATTAACAATTGTAATTCCTCTAGTAATATTGATGCTTCTATTGATTTGATGTGTTTACTCGTCAAAGATTTTAAGAAGTTTCTTAAAATTAAAAAATCTTCCGAGTTTAGTGAAAAATCAAATTGTTTTGAGTATGATGAGATTGGTAATTTAAATGTTAATTGTGGGAAGAAAAATTATAAATTACACGCAGGAAAATCCTTGAAGTCCATTTAGAGCAATAGTAAGTCTGATACTCACTTTGAAAAAAAGAAGGAGATTATGTAGCTCTTACTTCCACCTCTCATAATGACTCGTCTAATATAGTTGGTGTTTCGTAGGAAAAGACAAAGTCTAAAAATTAGGACATGGAGATAGCTGAGTTAATAGATAATATCAAAGCTCTTGAAGTTGAAATAAAGTTCAATCTGATTTAAATGCGTCTCGTACCTGTGAGAATGAAAAATTGCAGGTTGAATTAAAAGAAGCTCACAATCGATTCAATAAGTTTGAGATAAGCTCAAAGAGTGTCATGATAGATTTTGAAAAAAAAACACAATAATCGAGAAGGTCTTGGTTATAATGGTGATGTAAGTAAGATAACTCATTTTATGAAAAAAAAAAAAAGTCGTCAAAGGGATAGCAGTGTGCTTTCAATCCCGCGTTCGAAAGTTGATGGTGAAGTTTCACCTCAAAGGTTAATTGCACCTCATGTAAAGGTTGCTCATGTAAGTAATGACGTTCGTTCGTTTGGATGATCATCAGCCCAGGTATGATCATAAATCGAAATCCTTCGTTCCTACATGTTACCATTGTAGAAAATTATGACACATTCTTCCAAGATGTAATTTACTTAGTAGGAACACTCAGAGAAAGAGGAAGAAGTTAAGGTTAAACCCAAGTGAGGCTAAAAAAGCACATGTTGTTTAGCGTGTTTCAATCCTGAAGGAGGAAAACTCAAATCGTAAGCAAATTTGGGTGAAAAGGGTAAAATCAATAGCTTTTCAGGTAAGTTTTATCACTATGATTGTCTAGAAGTCATTGATGCTACTTGCTTACATTCTCTTTGTAATTCTAATCAAGTTGTTAAATCTCCTAGAAGTGGCATACATGCTTGCTCTAAGTATTAATTTTCTCCAATAGTTTGATAGATTTGGCATGTACTCACCGTATAGATTCATGATAATGTATGTTTTGTTCAATTTCGATTTTGTTATTGAGTTCACTTCTAGGTTATCTAAGGATTGAATACTGGTTTCAATCTTGAGACTTCTATAAGAATAAGTTGATATGAGATTACCTCATTAGTTGTCATGACTTTATTTTCATAAAGTTGATATATTTACAAGCAGGTTTGTCACTTGTTTTGATGGTTTTGTGAGTATGTGTATATTTGGTTTATCATGGTTCTTCTGCACTCACTTTTATAAATAACTTTGCTATGGTGGTACGAGACTTATTTTATGTTTTTTTGTGATATTATGCTTCATAGAATTAAAAGAGGACATGTTATGAGTACATGGAGCTATGCCAACTGTTTGGATTTTTTTGTTATTTAAATAATTCATTCCCTATTTCCTAGGGTTTTAAGACTCTTGAATGTTCATATGTAAATCAATTTATGGTTATTATTATTATAAACACACACAATTTTATATACATTTAGGATAAATTTTATCAATTTTAAATACATTTAGGCCTAAATTTTACATTTAAGCCTTTCTTTCATCCCCCTAAATTTATTTTGTATTTGGATTTTTGTTATTTAAATAATTCATTCCCTATTTCCTAGGGTTTTAAGACTCTTGAATGTTCATATGTAAATCAATTTATGGTTATTATTATTATAAACACACGCAATTTTATATACATTTAGGCTAAATTTTATCAATTTTATATACATTTAGGCCTTTCTTTCATCCCCTAAATTTATTCTTTATTTGGATTTTTTTGTTATTTAAATAATTCATTTCCTATTTTCTAGGGTTTTAAGACTCTTGAATATTCATACGTAAATCAATTTATGGTTATTATTATTATAAACACACACAAAGACACTTTTAAATGTTTTAAGTAATTTTTTGCTTGATTGCTTATTATTGTTGTTATTATAAAAAAATTGTTACCGAGTTTCAAACCCTGAAAAAAAAATTGTAGCCCTTTCTTTCAGCCCCTCAAAGGCTTGGCTTCAAGTTCCGCCAATGTTTGGATCCAGATATATTTATTACACTACACAATTAGCAAACTTAGAGAAGAGTGGAATAAAATTTGCACTTGCGAGTTGCAAAAGAGAGTGAGTACTGTAACAAAAAAAATAAAAATAAAGGTGGTTTGGTGACTGGTGACATAATATAGATATTGTTTTATATTTGGAACCCTAATACGATTCATCATTAAATCTACTTATAGAGAAAATAGTCGGCTGCTCTAAAAAGATATATAATTATCATATTCAACACTATAATTCATACTATATGGGTCATTTGTCTTGGTCATATTATTGTACATTTCTAGATTAGCCTGAGTCGTATCAACAACTTAGATTCTCATTATGGATGTAGATAAAGTTGATATTTGTAACATTTATAAGTAAATCTAATAAATTAAATACTTTAGAAAACAAATTTCTCTTAAAATGCCGATACTTTTTCCGGATATATCCGATATCATATTTTTAAATGACTGATTAGGGGTGGGCAAATATCCGGTTTTCAACCGAAAACCGAAAATGTTGACGTGAGTCCTAATCCTAGTATGATTAGAAAGTATAATCAAACTAGGATTGTGTAAGTCTTTCTGTGTAATTAGTTTCCTTCTAGGATTACAACTATTCTTATATATAAATAGGACCCTAGAAAGCTATGGTAGATCATATGTGTGAGATATTTGAAATAAAGGAGATCTGTGGATGTTCTGCAATGCCAAGAAGTACTCCTTTGTACTTGTATATATGCCCCTATTATGGGATGAATTGAATGATTGAATTAACCATGAATTGAAGTATTCTTTTCTACTTGGTATCAGAGCAGGTTCAATCCTTTGAACTTGCTTTGCATCCTTTGAATCCTGAATCTCGAAGAACACCCAAACTACCACCACAAACTGCTGCGTACCACCACTACCACCATTGAAATCGAACCATCTTGAAACCCTGAATTCCTACAACCCTGAATTGAATTGAAACTCATAAATCCACTACCATCACCGAAATCAAAAAAACCCTGAATTGAATTGAACCATGAATTGAATTGAAACCCATAAATCCACCACCGTGATTTGAAGCCTGAGAATTTCTTGTTCGACAGCGAGGAGGAAGACTCTAATCTGAAAGCTACAGACTTCAGGCTTTCGGTTTTCTACAAGCCAGGTGAAATCTTCTCTGATGTTGTTGGTAGTCCTTACTATGTTGCCCCTGAGGTGTTGTGCAAGCATTATGGCCCTGAGTCGGATGTGTGGAGTGCTGGAGTGATTTTGTATATATTGTTAAGTGGTGTGCCACCTTTTTGGGCCGAGACTGAGATTGGGATCTTTAAGCAGCTTCTACAGTCAAGGTTGGATTTTGAATCCCAACCTTGGCCTGCGATTTCCGACAGTGCCAAGGACTTGATTGCCAAGATGCTTGAGATGAACCCGAGAAAGAGAATCACTGCCCATCAGGTGCTTTGCCACCCTTGGATCATAGACGACACCATTGCTCCGGATAAGCCTCTGGATTCGGCCGTGCTTTCGAGGTTGAAGCAGTTCTCGACAATGAACAAGCTGAAGAAGATGACGTTCAGGGTCATCGCAGAGAGGCTGTCTGAGGAGGAGATTGGAATGAATGAATGAATGAATGGGTATAGAAATTAAGGTGGAAGTTCTTACCAAAGATGAATATAAGGAAGTTAAAGTCCCGTTGGGCCTACCAGTACCAACTAAGGGTCGCAATGCTTGGAATGGTGGTCGTTTCCATCATCTCGACGTGCAACAGCTAAATACTGGGGGTTGGATTGCACTAATGGATGGAGACCGTGTACCTTCTGGAGATTCTGTACATAGGTTAATTGTCGGTACTGCTTCAGTTTCCATTGTTGCTATACTTGTTATATCACTAGGTGTACTGCTTGGAGCTGTGAAGTGCATGATTCCCCTCAGTTGGTGCACTCACAACTCGGGTAAGAGGAGTGATGTATCCTTGGCTTGTGAAAGGTCATATTTTTGTTCGTCCAAACTGAGACGTTTTTGCAGCCGCTTGAATAGATCAGTTTCTTTCCTGAGAGGTAGGATTAAACATAATACCTGTGCTGGAAGACTAGTTCTTGCTTTATATTTGGCATTTGGAGTGGTGGCTATGTGCACAGGGGTTAAATATATCTATGGCGGCAGCGGTGCAGAAGAAGCTTACCCATTAAAAGGTCACTACTTACATTTCACATTATTAACAATGACTTATGATGCCTGTCTTTGGAATTTGAAAATGTATGTGAAGCACTACTCTAGATGTTCATCGGTAAGAGAAATTGTTGTGGTGTGGAACAAGGATATACCTCCTGAAGTGAGTGATTTTGATTCAGCTGTGCCAGTGAGGATCAGAGTAGAGAAACAGAACTCCCTGAATAACCGGTTCAAGTTGGACTCTTTGATAAAGACTCGAGCTGTTCTGGAGCTTGATGACGACATATTGATGACTTGCAATGATATTGAGAGAGGGTTCTGGATATGGCGTCAACACCCGGATCGTATTGTGGGTTTCTACCCCCGACTCATTGATGGAAGCCCATTGAAGTACATAGGTGAGAAATATGCTCGGAGTCATAAAGGCTATAATATGATTCTCAATGGGGCAGCTTTCCTTGATAGCCAAGTCGCCTTTAAGAGGTATTGGAGTGAAGAAGCTAGCCGAGGGAGGGACTTTGTGGACAAGTTTGTCAATTGTGAAGACGTGCTTATGAATTATTTGTATGCAAATGCTAGCTCATCTCAGAATGTGGAGTATGTGAGGCCAGCATGGGCAATAGATATTTCAAAACTACTTGGAGCTAGCAGAGAATGAAGTCGATGAACATTTTGGCAATAATATTTTTGCTCTCATTGTTAACATCTACAGTTGTAGCGGACCGATCCAATGTCTTTGATGTGACGAGCTCAAAATACGGTGGAAAGCCCGACACGTCGAAAGGAGGAGAATTGAATACTGATCAACTAGTTGAAGATGTACATGCAAGACCAGTCTCTTCTCCTACATCAACGAGCTCTCCTGGCTTGTCATCACCTGCGGATGCAATAAAGGAGGAGAAGTGGGTCAAAGCAATGGAGGTCGAGATGGATGCTCTCAAGAAGAATGGTACTTGGGATTTGGTTCCATTTGAAAAAAAAACTGTTGGTTGTAGATGGGTTTATACTGTGAAACACAATGCAGATGGCAGCAGTCTGAGAGAGCTGGAACTTGAAGCTAGTGATTCTGATGACAACTGTGATGAAGTTGATTCTGAATTTGAGAATGAGGTTGAAACAATTTTCCTAAGAGCTGTGCATGAAAATATAGAACGAGAGAATGTGATCCTGGAAGTGAACGGAATGCGATTGTCATTCAACAAGCAAACTGCAAATTGTACAAGAGCTGTATTTTACTCCATGGTGAAATTGGTATTGGAAGCTCCACATGAATCGGCAAGCGAATTGGTACAAGCTGCTTCCAAGATAATTTCAGAATGGAAACACATGCTCAAGTATTACCTATTAGGTATAGATGAGGAGATAGAAGTGATTATGAAGTTTGAAGAAATGTGTTTGGAGTCTACCAAGACAGTTTCGTCCAAACATTTAGTGACTCACTTAACAAGTTGGGCATTCAAGACTTGTATGCGCCAACTTGAGGAGGAGTGTTGACGTGAGTCCTAATCCTATTATGATTAGAAAGTATAATCAAACTAGGATTGTGTAAGTCTTTCTGTGTAATTAGTTTCCTTCTAGGATTACAACTATTCTTATATATAAATAGGACTCTAGAGACATAGTTTTAGGAGTGGTGTGATGTAGATCGTTGAGAGTTCTGATCTTGGGAGCTGAAAGCTATGGTAGATCATATGTGTGAGATATTTGAAAGTAAAGGAGATCTGTGGATGTTCTGCAATGTCAAGAAGTACTCATTTGTACTTGTATATATGCCCTTATTGTGGGATGAATTGAAGTATTCTTTTCTCCTGAAAAAACCATCCGAAAAACCGGGCCGGATAACCGAACCGATTAAAACGGGTCAAAAATAACATAAACCGGTCCTAACCGGTTTGAATCGGATTGGTTCCGGTTTAGCCTAAAAACCGGTCCGAATTAACCGAATATTTTATATTTGGTGTTATATTTTTTTTAATACGTGTTACTTTATTATTAGTCAATATATTTCTTATTATGTGTCACCTTAAGAAGACAAAATTTATTTATCAAATTATACGTATTTATATACACACTATATAACTCACATTCTTGAACAAGTATACTATTAAAAATATATATATATACTTTGACATATAATTTAAGCATGACTGTAAATTCGTGAAAAAATAATAATTAATAGAAAAACCTAGAACTATATACGTTTTAATTTTTATATGGAAAAAGAAAAAATAATAATTTTTTTAAAATGTCTCATCTTATTGTTTTAAATTCGGGTTAAATCCGAAACCGATCCAACCCGATCTGGTTTCCGGTTGATCCGATTTTAAAATTTGGTTCTGGATAGAAGTTTTACAAATCCGAATAATTCGGATTAGATACGGTTTGGACTAAAAACCGATCCGATCCGAATATGTCCACCCGTATGACTGATGACTGATAGAGATACTTTAATAAATTCGGATTAGATACGGTTTGGACTAAAAACCGATCCGATCCGAATATGTCCACCCGTATGACTGATGACTGATAGAGATACTTTAATAAAGCAGGAAGGGAATGGTGCCCGCCCATGATTGTGTAGCGTAGGACGCGTGACAGGCGATCCCAACTCTCCTCATGAAACGGACTCGGCGTGTCACTGAAACCACTATCATCGATAAAGCTCTCTTCTCTAGCATATATAAGTTAAAGACATTAGCGACAGAGCCAAAGCAGCATCAAAGCCATTTCCTCTTTCCCCACAGACACAAGCCCAAGCTGAAGCAGCAGCGCTTCTTTCTGAGAAAAGCCTGGCAATGTCTCTTCTTCCCACTCCTATAACTCTTATTGTTTTCTTTGATTTGGTTGATATAGTTAGATTGGAGATCAGTGCTGCGTAATTAGGTAGATTTGAGGACTGTTTTGTTTGGGTAGTCGGATCAAATGTGCTTAATTCGCTCCGGACATAATGATGCTCTGCATTTCCTAGTTGGAGATTTGTTTTGTTGAATATAAGAAGAGCACTTGAGATTTGTTTCCTTTTTTATGTGATTTCATTGTCTTTGAGCTTGTAAATTTGACTTTGGTGGATGATTTTGATTTGCAGGACTCTGTTGCCAAGCTATTAGAATATCTCCGGGGGTTGATTTTTCTCCACATGCTATTGGGAGTGGTTATTTGTCGACATATCAGGTTGGTTTACATCTGCTGCTGCCATGTTATGCTCTTGATTTGATCAATTTGTTGTGTTTATCATTGATTCATTCCTTGGTCTCGCTTTTCGCCGTTTAGATTACTCGGCTGAGTTGTAGTAGCTGAAGATGAGTTGTAGTAGCTGAAGATGAGTTGGAATCCGCATATGGGAGTTCATTACCCCTACAACAGCTGTCCCTATAACTCGGCCGCTAGCTTTGAAGGCCTCACCTACGAACATGTGAACTTTATTTTTTCAGGGGATTCACATGCTCAGGTACTATACTGATGCATCTCTTCATTTTCAGCCATCCAAACGTAGTTTTAGTTAGTGTCCAATATATTTTTTTTTTAAAAAGTGTTTAAAAAGGTTGGTCATGGAAAACAGTTTCAAAAAATATCCTAGTCCGTGGTATGATACAATACATGTGTTATTACGCCACCCATATGTAGTTTTGGTTTGATTGCAATTGCAGTCCTATACTGAAAAATGTATTATATTGACTGCCATTGTAATCATCCGCTGATAGTGATGTCTTATTGCTTGCTTTTGTACTGTGAATAATGTATATTATTGGACACTGTATATTTTGTCTGTGATATACTGTACGTGCAAAATCCGTTTGTTTCTTGCCTGTAATCAGAAATCGCTTTAGATATTTCATTGCACTTAAAATATTATTCCTTCTGACATGTGTAGGAGAGCGCTTACCCATCAATGAACACAAACTATTACAAGTTTGGGTTAACTGAACCAGGGAGTACTTCATATTATGATATTGGTTTTCGTCATGCCTACGAGTTCAATGATCTTGTCGGACGAAGTGGTGAAGAAACAAGGCCTTTCCGGCACTCTTCGACTATTCTTCATGAACAGACTGTGGCAAGGGATCCACTATGTGAAAGAAGTGCAAACACTTCTACATGTGACAACCCCAGAGAATGTATGTTCTGCGTGTTTGTTTGTTTATTATTATTATTATTATTATTATTATTATTATTATTATTATTTCTGTTCTTTGGCTATATTGGTTATGGACTTCTGGCTGCTATTGTCTCTTCTGCTGGTCCTTGTTTTATATTATGATGTAATATGTTTGACATCTTTCAACCTTTAACTCATTCTGAAGTCTCCTTTTATATTTCAGCTCCTCAGAGATATCAGAACACCCATGACTATCAGGTATGTAGCTTATCCTTGGTGTTTATACTTGGCTGCTATTAAGTTTTAAACTTCAGTAGTGTCTTACAACTTCAACTGTCTCTACACACACATGCATGAATGGAAGAATTAAGTTATCATATCTCATTGCTTAGGCACACTCCTTGCTGGTTGTACTGACATAATTTTACCCAAGATTATTGTAATCATAGTTAGTAACCTTAAAACTATTTATATGAGTTTGTATTTATCCAAGAAACGTCATGATAGTGTTTATTATTATTATTATTATTATTATTATTATTTCTCATCTGGATGATAGGGTAAAATGTTGATCAAAATAAGCTTTTGTATTGTGAAATATGCAGGTTATTTTCGAAGACAACATTGACCCTGATAGCATGACTTACGAGGTTAGAGCTAATAGTCCACACTTTTCTCTTAGGAGCCAATTAGACTATACAATTCTATTATCAGTTCAAGCGTTCAACTATTCAGAATCTATTGATTTATTTATATCACTCCATTCTCTATGCCAATAAACTAAACAGGATTATATGGTAACAAGGTAATGTTTTAGATAAGGTTTATGCTGGAACGAATTGATGTATGTATTTAGGTTCAACTTTCAAGAAACCTTGAAAGTTAGGCGTGTGCTGCGGTACCTTCTGTTGATGGTACAGATTAGCTACATTTGTAGCAGCATTTTTTGTTTGCTAAATAATCACAGAATGAGCCTCTTGAATTTATTCGTTTGTAATAACCAGGGAACTCTTCCAGATTTCTTGAACTTCAATTCTTGAGATGCCTCAAACTGGGAATATCTTGAGTTCAAATTTTGCTTTATTTTAATAGTCCCTTTCTGTTTTCTTCCATTCTCAAAAGTTTAGAAGTAACGCAGAATAGGAGTATAATATCTTAAGTCAGGATTTTATGATTCTTTTCTTATTTTGGATTTGTGTTTTTATTAGGGAATCTTTTAAGTTCTAGAATATTAGGGTTGCTTGATCCTAATTGATCTAGGGTTTTAACCTCTATATATAGAGGCCCTTGTAGTCTTTTTTGACAGAGTTGAATCAATAAAAGTTTGAGAGCTTTGCTTTCTATCCAGGTTTGTGAGATGCAACCTAACCTTAGGTGTGATGCTTGAGATCCCTAGGTGTGATGCCTAGAAACCTACTGGTGAGATGCTAGTAGACCTATCCCTTTCTTAATTCTATCTTGAAACCGTTAATTTAGAGTTCATCTTATTTGTCCTGCATCAAGAAGGTTCAATTTCTTGCTTGATGCCCGATTACGTGAGGCTCCAATATATCAGAAGTGTCCTCCACCACTGACTCTTCCTCAAACTTATGTTAAAATTGATAGGATAGTTTATGGTGATCATGATACAAATAACATGGAGTTATCTCTGAGTTTAAACTGTAGTTCTTTTATGAATTGGATTTACCGATTTATCCAGCGTCTGCTGGAATAAAAGCTTGATTGAGTAATTCATGAACATGGCTAGTCTGATCACATTTCACTCATGACTGAGTTTGGACCTGGTGTAGTCTGATCCTATCCATGAGAAGGATCTGATTTCATTATTATCAGTGAGTGAATTGTCAAAAGATGAGAATTATGTTCTCTAGTACTTGTTTGCGGTAGACATATTCTATGGTTGCATCTGGTCTTGTTATGAACAGTTATTTGATGCTATTATTGATCAATGCTGCTGTACATTGAATGAATCTGACAATAATTTGCTGTTCAGGAATTACTAGAATTAGGTGAGGCAGTTGGAACTGAAAGCCGAGGTCTTTCCCAAGATCTGCTTTCTTTGCTTCCAATCTCGAAATACAAGTGCAGCTTTTTCTCAAGAAAGAAATCATGGAGTGAGAGGTATAATTGCACTTATTTATTGTTCTTTACTAGAAATGTGATAGCTTTTTATATTTGTAGTATAGATTTCTATCATTCTTGAACACTCTAATCAACCAGTCCTTACATCATGTCAAATTAGTTTAGATTGCAAAACTCAAATAGGTGGATTGAAATTATGTCCCTAAAATTTACGGGTATCAATAAAAATACTAGTGTAGTATTGATTTTATATTCTTTAGCTTCTATCCCTACTCGAAGTGTTCATCTCTGTTTACAGCCTGAGGCTATCCACATGCATAAATCACAAAAATGTTCATGTCTGTAACTTTCCATTTCATGTAGGTGGCAGATTAGTGTGCTGTCTTTATTTGTTTCTCTTCATCGGCGGCTTAACTACTATTCTTATTGATTGTAGGTGTGTGATCTGCCAGATGGAATATAAACGAGGGGACCGGCAGATTACTCTACCGTGCAAACACCTCTATCATGCTGGATGTGGAACCAGATGGCTTAGTATGAATAAGGCAAGCTGTTTTTATGACTAATATGTTTGCAATCATTCTGTCATATTGACCCAAGTTTGGCTCACACTATTTTTCATTGCCAGGCTTGCCCAATATGCTACACTGAGGTATTTGGTAAGGGATGAACAAGCGAGAAGTATTGATTTTTACAGAGGAGCCTTCACATATGTTGTTTGCTCTTCAAATTTCGTTTATTAGAGATGTTTTCTTTTATTTGTCCACGCTGTTTGTAGAAGCACCCGGTCAGGGTAGTGTTTGGAAGCATGAAATGACTTCTTTCATAATTTGTCTAATTTCTATGGTGCTGATCCTAGAAACAAAAAGCTTAGCTTCCGATTACTAAAATAGGAATATTATGTTTTCCAAATATTACCATCGTCTATCTTACTATTGATAAGATGATATCTTATAGCATGGTCTTTGAAGCTCTTGCACCATGTCGGATGGCATTTGGGCAAAATGGAGAACAAGGACCTGGCCAAATGCACTTCAGTCTACACCATGTTGGAAGACTTAGAGCATCTCCAGCAGCTTTCTCATTTTTTTGATTTTGTCAAATTTGGAGAATATTGAGTATTTTTTAGGTCTAACAGCTTCTCCATTCCATTCTCTAAAATGGAGATGGAGAAGAAAAATGAGTATTGCTTCTCTAAATTTGCAGCAAAGCTTTTATTCTTCAAAATTTAATTCTTTATGGGTTCTAACAAAATTTTTACAAAAATAGAATATTTTATTAATTATTTTGTTGTTACAATAAAATATATAATCTCTTTTGGTCATAATTAATTATGATGTACCATATTTTGTTGTTCTAATAAATGTCAAATCTTTAAAATAGAGAAGCTGTTGGAATTGGAGCATAATATTTTTGAAGAATTTGGTTTTTGCTTTTCTATTTTGAAAAAATTTTGAGGAAGCTGCTGGAGATGCTCTTAGTGTCTTGACTCGATTTAGAAACGTTAACATTTGAGTTAAACACTTGCCCTTAAACTTTAACCCAAAAAACAGTTTTATCATTTTCTTTCAAATTAAACTGGTATACCCTCAAACTTTTAAAATTAGACAGTTTTATCAAATCCGTTAAAAATTCTGTTAAAACTAACTGAACAGTTTTTTTATATATATATCTAACAAGCTCTTGTATTTAGAATAAAATACAAACTAAAACCTAATCACCAACCAACTCAAAAACTAGTCTTTAACATGTCAAAACTTCACCTAACGACCTTCTGTCTAAATGATTACTATGTTGGCAGAATCACTGCTGTTTTTTAAGTTGGAAGATTTATAGATTTTAGTATGCAAAAATATCTCAAATACAAAATTCAAACTATTAACTGAAATTAGAATAATTTTAAACAAAAATATTTTTGTGACGAATTTATGGGTAGAAGATAGAATTTATTTAACATAACAGAACTATAAATACATAACCTAGAGCCTCGCTCTTGGGTAAACAACTATAAGCTGTTTAGCTACTCATAATTATAGTTACAAGCACAAGATACTTACTAGTAATAAAAGCACATCACACCGAATGATTAGACTGAAATCTTCACATAGTACTCACACTCACACTATACTAGAGACACTGTTTACACACACTATTTCTCTGACTTTGTGACTTCGAGAGAAAGGTGGAGAGTGTTTCTAACTTTTGTTTCAAGTTTTCTGATCCCCCTTCTCTTGGAAGCTTGAAGCTTCTTATATAGCACACGAACTTCAAACCTGAATTAAACACAATTAAGAGAAAGTGGAAGATACGAGGAATCAAACTTTACCTTAGTAAAAGTAAAGTTATTTGTTTTCATGCGTCGGTAGCAAAAGAAAAAACACACTAACTTTAACAAAAGAAAAGTCTTTTGTCGTGATGCGTCGGTCACCCTCCTTTCTCTATCAAGTTTATTGTATTGTAGTATTCTTCATCAGTGCAATCTTAATCAACCAACAAATTTTGGCCCTCTTGTTTCCCTTCTGATGCTTTTTTTCATTTTTTTTCTTCATTGTCTAAGTTTGAATCATAAAGAAAGGGATAAGGAATCCTATATCCTTTTTCCTTCTCCACTTTTTCAAGCCATTCTGTAGTAGCTAGGGTGCAGTCTACTTCATTCCTCATAATGGCTGAGAAAAAATCACAATTCACAGGAGGAGGATGATTATAGTAGGAAACCATTATCTTTTCTCCACTTACCAGAAGGCTTGACTCATAATCTCTTCGCACCATGTTTTTGATACACATGATTATCATGGCCTTCATCCATGGAATGCTCTGATTAGGACTACCATTTCCGCTCATCCTGCTCGCTCTTTTAATCGGACCTTGAATTATCCTAACATAATGATAAAGAGAGATATAGTTCATTTATTCTTTCAGCATTATCCATTCTGGTGGAGTATATGAACTTTAATTTCAGGATACATCCTTCTGGCCTAATGTTCTTGACAGCTTGAACTATCAATTCAGGGAATCCCTCTAAGTCTTCATTAGATTTTGTCCAAAGATTATGAACAAAACCATTCTCCATTAGCCACAGTTTTTGTTTCTGAGGGTGTTCAGCTAGGAAATTAACCAGATATCTCCCATAATATGGGTCAGGAACAACATACAAAGTTGATGGAAACGTCTGTCCTTTTTCCAGATGCTCATGGAATTTGAACCATTCAGACCATTTCATTGTTGTCATAGAGATCTTAACACTTTCTGGATTTTCTAGGTATACTACCTTAGACTTTTCCTTCTCTATTGCATGGATTCCATGCAATTCTTTTGTAAGTGCTTCAAGGGTTCCAAGTAGATGATTTTCATTTTCTTCATGGAATGTATAAAGAATATTGTCTATGATAATCTTTTTCTATGACGCTAACAACCTTTTCGTCTGGAAAACTGGTTCTTTAAAAATCTTTAATAACTGACCATGAACAGTTTTCTTTCTTGTAACTACATGCGATTTGTTTCCCCTAAAAGGGGTTATTCTACTTTTTGGCAAAGCAGTAGCCATTAACGGACTTGATATGTCTTTACTGTCTGCCGTTTGAGACGGGCTAGCCGGTCTTTTACCCTGAGACCGGTCAGTTGAGGTTGTATCTTTTGGATGCAAAAAATACTCGTGATAAGCTTTTCTTCTTCACCAGATTTTTCAGACTGAATTTCATCTTTCAAGGATAATTCTGAGCTTTTATATCAGTCAGCTGGATTTATCCTGTCATGACCTATTACTTGACTTGTTACAGCTGCTCTAGAAGATACGATGAATTGATAACCTGGTCCCTCATGGAGAGGACCTACAGTCTTATCACCACCCCTGTATCTTTCCCAAAGATTTTTCTCCTTTGATTCTGGTCTTCTGTTTCTTGGGTTGCGTCCCTCATCCTTGTCGTCTCTTTGAAACATTGTTATTTCTCTTGTAAGAACGTCTGGTAGGAAATTCTTGTTACCTGCAACCATTTCAACGTCATATTCATACTGAGATAAAAACATTTGTCATCTCAGCACTCTTCCCCTATCTGCAGCATCAGTTAATTTGTAGTTTTTAAAGTTTTTTACTCTTTTGTTATCAATTCTAACTACAAATTTGTTCCTTAAAAAGATCTCAGCCCCTCTTATACTCTTAATAAGAGCAATGACTTCTTTGTCCCCAATAAAATTGTTTAACTCTGCTCGTTAAACTTTCTCGAGAGAAATTTACAAATCTTTTCATGATTTGTATCTAGGGCAATAGCCAAGACAACTCCTGCCCAGAAATAATCATTTGCATCAGTCTGCAAAATGATCGAATCTCCTTCTTCAGGTAACTGTGAAGGAAGCAGGTTCTTGGTTAGCTCTTTGATCTTTCTGACAGTACTACTGTCATCTACTGAGAATGACCATTTCTTTTTGGAGCTTGTTTTTAAAGAGAGTAGAGCAGTAAGACCACTAACTTGTCTCTCGCAAAGTTATCAACTCTCAAAAACCTCTGCAAGGATTTTGCATCAGGAATATGATCTGGGAACTGACTGATTTTTTTGACAATATGATCTTGGAGACGAATCTCTCCATCTTTAACATGAATGCTTAAGAAATCAATTTCTCCTTTTATGAGGTGAATCTTCTTCTGCCCAAGGAATCAACCTGCATACTTGTTCAAGATGTTTCAGATGTTCGTTCATAGTTCGCGAGAAGATAAGAATGTCATCCATATAAACTATACAAAAATCTGAGTAATGTTTGAAAATATTTTCTATTTTGCTTTAGAAAACAGACGAGGCCTGTTTGAGGCCATATGACATGACCAGCCATTCATAGTGCCCGTGAGGTGTTCCAAATGCTGTCAAAGCAATAGAGTCTGGATGCATCTTGACTTGCTAGAATCCTGATTTTGCATCAAATTTAGGGAAGATCTTGGCTCCTTTGAATCGATTGATAAACAATCTTACCTGGGCTATCTGGTACCCGTCTTTGACAGTCTTTTTATTTACATCTCTGTATTAAATTACCATTTTAGCATTTCCTCTTACTTGCTCTGCATGATTTCTTACCAAAACGGCTGAAGCATGATGAGGACTATTGGAAGGTGTGATCAACTTCTTTTTGAGCAACTCTTGAATTTGACTTTCCATCTCTTTTCTGTCATCTTTCCGGTAATGAAGGATTGTTTTAACATGACAAATAGTTTTGCATCATGCATTTTGAGCTGATAGTATACTGGATCTCTTTTCTAGTACAACTGCAGATCTTCACTGATTACTGGTTTCAGCAAGTTTTCTATTTTTGCAATAGTTGACACTCTCTTCTGCTCGACTTTGTTAGCATACACCTTTAGGTTATGCTCTCTAATAAATTCTTCTTCTTCTTCGTCTGAGCTTTCTTGCTTTAATGGGTCTGAATCAAACTCATCTAAAGGAGATTCATACTCTTCTTCTGACTCAGAGTTTTCTGAATTTAACCCTTCGATTACCAATATTTCATTGTGTCCTTTCAAATGGTCTTTTAGCAGCAAAACTGGTTCTAAAACTGGCTTATAATCACCATTCTTCGTTAATGATCTCTGATATTGGTCTGTGAATCCCAGACTGGTAACACTCTTGGCGTTTATAAGTCAAGTTTTCCAAAAGAATTTGTTATTCTTTTTCAAACCAATCATTTGTGGATTCTAAACTATCGTCTGCTGAAGAAGGAAGTCATTTTCAATTAATATATCTGCTCCTTGACTTTCACATTGTCAGATGATTTTTATGATAAAAGTTCCTCCTCTTAAGGAAACTTTAATATCACGAGCCATAGTATCTATGATTATTTCATTTTCTCCCATGACTATTCCAGTAACTGATCTTGGAGCATTTTCCCAAAATTCTTCAGGTATGACATATCTTTTGGCAAGAGTATACCCTGACCCACTATCTACAAAGGTATGTAGATGGTACTTCCTATATTTGGGAAATATCAATCCTATAGTGATGTAATTGCTAAATTTGCTCGTCTGGACATGCTTTACTTGTTCTTTATCTTCTGCAGTTTTTCCAGGCAGTTCAATGAAATGATTGAATTCTCTTTTATCTGGTTCGTTGATGGGATCAAAAGGTTTAACCTGTTGTATAACAGGTTCTGTGATAAGGTCTTCTTCCTGCCTTATTGCCGAATTATTGACGGAATCAAAGGGCTCCTTTAATTCTTTGTTCTGGCTTAATGAAGTTACTAACTTCATTTTCTTCAAATCTTTTTCCTAGTTATGTCTCTGTTGTTCCTTAGCTTTGTATAACTCTTTATATTCTTGTTCTACCATGATGTGAGCTTCATTGTCTTTGGTTTTTCTTCGTAATTCTGTAATGAAGCATTCTCGATGATAAGTGTCACCTGTACTTTTACAATACATGAGAACTGAATTACTATCATCACAATTACAGTAATCACATGTAATTCTTTCTGGATTGGGATGAAAATTACTGATAATATCAGTAGTTTCTTCCTTCCAATTTAGGACATTTAGGACAAACATAGGACGAGATCCGTCCTCTTCTTCTTCTTTAGAACTTTTTGAAGTGTTTTCTATTTCACTTTCCGATAGGAACTCAGGAGAATATATTGAATCATTCTCTTCATCAGAATAGGCTGTCTCAAAACCTTTCAGGTTTCCATATTCTATTGCTTCATCATATTCTTTAATTAGAACCTTCGCAGATCTCTTGTCCTTTTTAGGACATTCGTTTGCATAATGTCTTTCGGCTTTGCAAAACCAACATCTGCACTTCTCGAAAGGAATTTGAAGAATTATTTTTTTTTCTTTTAAAAAATCTCTTCATAGGAGGAGATCTTTCCCCTGCAGAGCTCTTTTTGAATGAGCTTTTTCAGAATTTATACTTCATTTTAGAAGCAAAATTTTTTCTCTGCTTGTTGCTGGAGAACTTTTTCTTGTATTTTTTCTCTATGTTGTCTCCCCACTGCGTTGGTGTCTCCAATATCTAGGGACACATATTTTCCACTTATCTGAGTTGCTTCTTTACAGTTTAGGATTTTCTGTTTTCAACGCATTGCTTTCTCAGGAGATCTCTGACTATTTCAGCAATTCCTCCCACCGTAAAAAACGACAAAGGATTTTCTTCCAAAGATTGTGCTACTGCATCGTTCCATGGTTCTGGTAACTTCCTGTAATAGGTTCTGACCAGATCTTCATTATCTTGGTCTCCAATGGTACAATAGTAATTTTGGAACTAATTAGTGTACTCTTCAAAGTATCTCATGTTGCAAATGCTCAACTTTTGAATATTTGCCTTAGCTCTTTCTTTAGACTGTTCACTATGCCGAATAACGTCTCCACAAAATATTGCATAGATGTGACATGCGAAATCTAGAGGATTATTGGTTTAAGCCAATTTGGTTGCACAGTCAAGCCATTGAGAGCTTCGCTTGAAAGACTGTTACCACTTCTGGACTATGCCAGTTAAGGTAGACTCATAATATGCATGAGCTTCCTCGTAGGCATATTTAGACAACACCAAAGCCTGAGTTAGCCTTAAGCTAACTACCCAGTTGTCTATTGTCTTTCTCTTGTCTCCTACCCTATTGAGATCAAGATAAACTCCTTTTAGATATTGACTGTCCTCATTTGAGTTTTGTAGGGATATACTTCTGAGAACTTCGTTCTTCTAGCTTCCCTGTAGAAACATGTCCCTTAGGAAGTTTAATCTTATTTTCTCGAATGATCTTAGTGGGATAGTTCGTGATGTACTGAACTATAGTGCTTCCTTGGGGAATATTTTCAGTTTCCATCGTTGCGGATTCTCCTGGTTCTTCTTTAGTTGCTTGATAAGAAAGAATCTTCCTTTTGTTCTTTCTCAGTTGAACTTGGGAAATGTTTTCCATGATCTTTTCAAGCTCTTCTGTAGATGCATAAATTTTCGCTTGTTCATACAAGCTCTTCAGTTCTTTTGATTTTAGCATCATCATAGGTCTTTTAGCATCTTCTTCATCGAAAGATTCTTCAAGACAAGAAGTTAGCTTGGTTCCAGAGGTACTAGCTTCCTCATAGCAAGCAAATGAATGCCTATGAAATTGTAAGCTTATTTTTCCTCACATATCTTCATAGATAGAAGCATTTGTATTTTCTACCTGTCTAGCTGGAGGTATCAGATTCCATTCTCTTGGGATTGTTACTTCATGACATTTTGTGATATTCTTTTGTTCAGTATGATTTCTTGGATTGATGAGGATTGATGTTGTAATCCGGGGACTATTGAGAAATCTGGTGTTTGGGGTTACATTCAAGTTCATCAGCTTATAATAGATACGATAATCTATCGCAAGCTCCATCATCCCTTTCTTCATGAAAATTTCATCTGTCTTGATTTGTAATCTTAGATAGTGTGTTGCATCTCTGAGATGTGTGGTGAAGTTTGGAAAAACATTGAAATAGGCAACTTGGTTGCACAAAGAAGCTTCTACTGTTCCTAAAAAACTTTTCTTAAAGTCTGTTATTCTATCATCTTGTAAGACACATAGAACAGAACAGTCTATACCATCTCTGGCTAAAAGCTTTATTCCTACTTAAACTGCTCCAATATGCATGTAGGAATATTTCTTCTGAGTCGCTTCACTTACTTCTTTTGTAGTGATTAACCTGATGTCGGTTGCTCCTCTTATGGCAAGAGCTGTGAGTTCAAGAATCTTGAATATGTGAGAATCCATGAGGAAAGATCCTCTCCTGTAGATCTCATTGAGTTTGAATCTGGAAACCGATGCTTCTCGCATGCTAGATTCAATTTCATTATAACAGGACCCACCCCGGGTTAAACCCCTTTTACCCGAAGTAAATCCTGCGGGGACCACCTCAAGGGAACTTCTTACCGAAACTCCCTTGTAATGGCCAACCCTTCCTACAAAACTAACTAAACCAGGTTAGTCAGAGCAGTCTACAGAGAGGTTTACCCCAAAGAATTTCAAGCAGCAACGGAATTATCGACTATGCCTCGACTCTCGTACGCGCTCGACCTCCTCTCAAGAACCCTGCATCACTGGGCATTTAAAAACGAAAGGCCCAGGGGAGAAACATTTAAAAACTGTTAGAGTGGGTGGACGAAAATCACATATAAAAACTTCATTTCCTGTAATGTTCTCCCAAAAGTATAACAATTTAAAAATCATTTATGCATGCCCACAATTACTAAATTTCCGCAAGTGCAAAGTAAGATAAACCAACAAGGAATATGGGAAGAGAAATGTTCACCAAACATAATAAGTCTGACCTCTCAGACTAGGGTCGGAGCTAAGAGCTCTAGTAGCGCCCTCACGCTACGCTATGCTAGCTAGATAAAATAATACGGTCAACCCTTATAATATCAACCTGACCTCTCAGGCTTGTCTGACCTCTCAGACCAGGGTCGGAGCTAAGAGCTCTGGAATATGTGATAACGGTCAACCCTTATAATATCAACCTGACCTCTCAGGCTTGTCTGACCTCTCAGACCAGGGTCGGAGCTAAGAGCTCTGGATAAAGTGGAAATGGTCAACCCTCATAGTGCACTACGTAATTTGCCTGACCTCTCAGGCTAGGGTCGGAGCTAAGAGCTCTAGTAGCGCCCTCACGCTACTCTAGCTAGCATAATCATTGGTCAACCCTTAAAATATAATTCACAACAATACTTTAATCAAATTCTCTTCCCAAAATAAATAAGTAAACAATTCCTTGACATATATGCATAGACCCAATCTCCAACGAAGTCTCGGGTTCAATTCCATTCGTAGGACGGCCCTCACCGTCTATAACCATTTTCGGAAGAAATAGAAAATCGAGTAATAACGTAAATACGTTCAAGTACCCGAGAGATATATAATTCTCGAAAACAATCATAAACATCATGCAATTAACTCAATAATTAAGGCATGCATTAATTTAAAATAATATGTCCACTCACAGTACTATTGCGACCTTCCCGCTCGGAAAGCTCCTCGAGCGAAACTCTCGAACTACCCGCGTAGTCGAGCCCGTCTCACGTTCAATCAGAGACTGTACAAACAAACCACTATATTAGTCATCTCATCATTGACTTGGTCTTTTCCTAGTTTGACCAGGAACTCCTATTTGACCACAAGTTGACCGAGTTCCCTTTTATGACATTCTACCCTTTTTGACTTTCTTTCCCGGTTATCGACTCTTAATTCAATTTACCGGAAGTCCGACTCAGTTTCCGAACTTTCCTTTATTACTTTAACTTGACGTTAGGGTGTCACGTATTAATCGATATGCTTAACCTCGAGTCGATATACCGATTTAACATTTTCTTATAAATTCCAGTTATCACTTTCCGATAACAATTTAACACTTTACCCAAATCCTTTTCTATTGGATTTCACCTTCCTTCATTTAATTCATTTCCCAAATATTTACTTTCCATAAATAGAAAGTTTCTTAAATGGGGAGTTTCCCAAAATAGAACTTCCTTTAATGGAAACCTTCCCAAAATGGAAAGTTTCCCGAATTAACAGGTTTCCAACTTAAAAGGTTTCCTAAAATGGAAAGACTCCCAAACACGGTTAGTTTCCGTTTTTAACACATTTCCTTACGTAATTCCCGATTACGACCCTTTAATTCTATTAACCGGAAACGATGAACTTTAAACAGAAGTCGAAGACTACCTCTCGGCATTTAGCCGGATTTACTGCTTCGCCGGATTGTCACTGGATTCCGGTCAACTCTCCGGAAATTTTACCGGAGTTTCCCTCGTTTCTTGATCACCAAGTTATCGACATGAAACGACGAAAACAATAACCAACTCATCAGATCATCAACACATCAACATGGGATCAATTCAGCTAATCAAACACACTGAAATCTTAGGGGAAACGTCACTCACCACCTGTCTGCCCAAACTGCCTCCTCCTCGGTTCCTTCTTCCCTTTCCCCGCTCTCATTTTCACAACCCCATCACCATCTCCACTCCTTCCTCCTCTGCAGGGACAGAGACCACCCTAAACGACGGCGTCGGTACCAGAACTCCAGAAAACACAGAAGAAATGGAGGAAGAGTGATTAGGTCCACAATTGACATCAGAGTTCCAAGAAGGGTTCGAAATTGAAGGAGGTGTAAGAAGATTACCTTCCAGACCCATGGCTGGCCGGAGAGGAAGGAAAACCGACAAGGAGACCGGTTTAGGGCTAGGAGTTGACTTTCGAATTGGAGAGGAGAGTGAGTGGATGGGGAAAAGATGACCATGGATGGGGAGAGGAGACGGAGGCGAACTCAGCGGTGGTGGCGCGACGTCCAGGCGTGGGCTGACGCGGCGGCAACGGCGGCTGGACAGCGGGTCTGCATCAGACCTTCCCGGTCTCTCCCTCTGCCTCTCTCTCTCTCTCTTCTCTCGACAATAATGAGAGAAAGAGAAGAGATTGGTTTGTATAAAATTAGATCCAATGGTCCAAAATGCTAGTTGAGATCAAAGGCCACGATTGAATGCTAGTTTAGAAATTACCAAGGACTTTGGAAATTCGTAAGAAATAGACGGAATCTCCGAAAAATAATCCGAAAATACCAGGAGACTCGTGTCGACACGTACTACCACATCGAGTCATCAATTCAGGTATTTGGAATAATTCTAAAAACTCGAAATTAACTCGAGCGATAACTTATCGAATTACCGATCGAAATTAAAAATCCTCGGTAACTCGTGAATCTCTGTGAAAAGTAACTTTTATTAACTTCACAAGATTCGGGGTGTGACAATTCTCCCCACCTTATAAAAATTTCGTCCTCGAAATTTCTATACTCAAAGTCCAATACGGTGGGGGAATAGTACCACTTAAAATAATAATGTTGTTCTCCCATATCACTTCCTTCTGAGAACTCATTTGAAACGCCTCACGAATAGCATTGTCAAAACTCTAAACACATGCCCTTTACGCTCAACATAATAACTTCAACCAGTAACCAACCTCCTATCCCTTCTGGTTTAGCCAACTAAACACAACCCAATATTCTTACTAACCACAAGTGACGTCGTCACAATACTACTAATACTCATCTGATCCAATAACACCTCGCTTGTCGCGAGTAAAATTTCTTCAAGAGCACTCGTATTCTTTCGTTGAATCTAGATATCAACTCAACACATTCCCTCTGCAGGAAATGACTACCACGCCCGAGGAGTAGGGTCCGATGTCACTAATGGATTTAAATCCTCTGGTAACACAATACCACGTGGAGCCAAATCTACTGACAACAAGTCCACGAGAAAACCATGATCACATTGTGTTACACAAACCATCACCTCATTTGAACCGGGCTCCCTGATTTGGTTTACGCTTTCTAGAAACTATTCTGTCATGTTGTAGAGTAATTGTCTCCCCTTACTCTATCATTACTCAAACCATAGTACACCCAGGACACGAGTTGCCATGAATTTTAGCGTAAATCCAAAATCATAGCCTTTTAATCAGGGAGATACAAATCTCCAGACATCGAGATCCAACAATACTTACTCCTCGCATGAAGACAATGGTCAGACTACGTACTACTCACGTAACTATTCTGACACAAATCCTGACTTTTACTCACAATGCAAACATTAGAGTCACCAACTCAATTATCACTTGGTGATGTCATAGCGTACTTTACAACTGGTAATACATATCCGTACTACTCTTAGGTGAGGTGCCACTGCCCTCCCTATCTCTTACCTTAACCTGGGATGACGCATAGTGCAGAACTTGCACTTCAACCAACCGTGCGTCTATTAAACAATATCCGCATCACAATCTGGGATTTACTTACCATTTAAAAGAATTTCAGAGCCTTACCCGCTCCACAAGTATATTCCATTCCCAGATGCCTCCATTACCGCATCGTCCGGTAATAACCGACAAATCTGGACATTTAACCAGACCGGACATCTACATAAAATTTAGTGTCACAGGTGCACACCTAAGGTAACCCCTGATCAAAGCACTGGAAATTAATTTCACGCCGAACTTAGCCACGCTAATCACCAAGCATCAAATCTTTAAGGCACAACTCAACAACTGCCATCACCGCACGGGGCGAGTACACACCACAGAGTCAACTCGTACAACCGGACAGTTTCTAACAAAACTGTCCCCCAAGCGCTGCGCGTTTACCATCCACCGCATCTTTTATTTGGTAAAATTCAAAATTCACAATACCACTCCAGATCCTCGAAAACAAGATCCACTATCACACATTAATATCCCCTCATATCATAACTTAATCTGGACGTGGCTTAATCACTCCACGATCTCCCATGAAGTGTTGCTCAACTTATCAACATACATTACCAATCTCAGTAACAATTATTACCAAACTTAGACTCGTAATACTTTTTGAGTCATCGAGGAAAAAAAAAAAAAAAAAAAAAAAAAAAAAAAAAAATCTTTCCTGGTTCCACCACAATTCGTACTCGCCGAAATGTTGACAATTTCGTGAGTCACCTCCAATGATCTTTCTGGCTACCACTCTACACTCGTGGTGCCAAGAACTGCCGCGAGGTCAACATTCATAACAATTAGGGTCACTACTCAAATGACCAATGACCATAGCAATGCCAACAATACTGTAATCCTCTTAGGATTTCCTTAAATTAACCTCAATAATTGATCTCCCAGATCTTAATCCTTATTCCACATAACAAGATTTAGAATATTTCCGGTCACTGCAGTGGATGTAACTTATGAACTCCAAACACGTCTAAGTACACCCTCGGTCACAATATTTGATTAGACCACAGCCAGTGGGTGCACAAATTCCCATGTCATCAAGCTCAGTTAATCGTCCTCACAGAAACCAAGTGTCATAATAGATGACTTGGGTTGCATGTTCAAGCTTGACCATCTACAACATTCTCACTCCTATTCAACGATTCAGTAAACCTTGCCTCACTGCTGTCGCTTCATCACTTTCGTGCATTTAGCCCAGAAAACATCAGACCACCTACTAACGACATTTAATAATTTCACAACCATCATAAAAGTCGGAGCCACTAACAATAACCTCCTTCCGACTTGTACTTAAATGGTTAGACCCTTTAATTGACGTTTAGCACAGAACTGCTAATCAAACGTCCTTAATCTCCGTTCTCAATAAATAGAACTCTCATGACACATTCTTAAGATGATGTCATCATCAGCCTGAGTCACTTACCTGATGTCATTTTTGACCACACACAACTGCACACAATAATTATGCCTTACCAGCATGTGCTACCCAATTTCAGCTTACCACTTCCCAACAAAGAAGGGTACACGTGTTCCGGTGGGGTATACCCATGTACATCTTCAGCCGTCAAACAGTGCCGTTTGCACAACTACCGGTTCCTACACCACAATAATACCAAGTCCATCAAGGCTCGTATCACTATCTCCGGTACCCCAAGCACCCTTAGTCCGAGACCCGGTGGCTTGTTGCCACTTCCAACATGTTCCTTAAAATTCCGGAACCACTTAACTTTAATTACCACTAGTAACGCTTTCTCGATCAGAAAATCGAACTCTATCACAGCCAACCTGGAGACTCCTCCACAGGTGTACTAATTAGAATACCCTGACCATAGGTGGATAACTCACCTTATGGTTGACATGAGTCCCAAGATCTGGTGACACGATTAAATTCTTGCCTCCACGATAAATGGCCAAATGACCATTGTCACCTATAATTCAAATCACGCTTGGACTCACAAACGATTCGAATATTTCTAGTACCCCAAACATGGGTGGCTGGAGCTAAGAAGATCTAGTCGTAGCTGTCGACAACAATGTCAGCACCAAAGCTGACCCACGCCATTAGTTCTAGTGGCTGTCCCATAAAGCATCAAGTGATCAAAACAGCCTTTACTTCCTTAACATTCTTCAATAGTGTCACATCATGGACTCGTCACTAGAAAAAGTCCATTGATCACAAAATAACCCCACTCAACTTTCCATGAGTCATTCCACTTTCATATGTCCGTTGGTTTCTCTGAAACCACACTAACGACGAACCTCAACAAAATCGTGGCAATCGTCAAATCTTAATATTCATCCCCTCAGAATAATCGCGCTAGGCGACTTCAGCTCCTCTTTCCATCACAGGATGCAACATCTTCCAGTAACTCGTACGACTCTTCACTGCTAAGAGCCTCATAACACGAACACCCAAGCCTTGTCTTAGGCTTCTACAGCATCCCTGTCAACAACTATGACAGCCTCCCAGGTGTGAATTAACTGTTTCACCACCTAGTACCCACACATAATACTCAAACGTTAAACAACGTGAGTTTACAGCTCGATCCCCAACTCAAATCTCAATAAATCCCTTTAAAACACAATCCTCGGGGAACTCATCAAGTAAATACGTAACGAGCTTACCTTGTTCCTTACAGGAACTCTCTGTGAGGTCGCGCGTACTGAGGCATAGTCTTGAAGATTCGATCGTTTATAGGACCACTCGGTCCATATCTCAATCGGGAAGTACTAACTCATATCCTCAATAAACACTAAGCGTCCAAGCATAAAATGCCGATGGATCCGCCGCGGTCGGACCATCACTCTATAGACACTAAGTGATACCAAGTATATGAGGTAGTAACAGGAAACGATAACCTAATGCTCTGATACCATTAACAGGACCCACCCCGGGTTAAACCCCTTTTACCCGAAGTAAATCCTGCGGGGACCACCTCAAGGGAACTTCTTACCGAAACTCCCTTGTAATGGCCAACCCTTCCTACAAAACTAACTAAACCAGGTTAGTCAGAGCAGTCTACAGAGAGGTTTACCCCAAAGAATTTCAAGCAGCAACGGAATTATCGACTATGCCTCGACTCTCGTACGCGCTCGACCTCCTCTCAAGAACCCTGCATCACTGGGCATTTAAAAACGAAAGGCCCAGGGGAGAAACATTTAAAAACTGTTAGAGTGGGTGGACGAAAATCACATATAAAAACTTCATTTCCTGTAATGTTCTCCCAAAAGTATAACAATTTAAAAATCATTTATGCATGCCCACAATTACTAAATTTCCGCAAGTGCAAAGTAAGATAAACCAACAAGGAATATGGGAAGAGAAATGTTCACCAAACATAATAAGTCTGACCTCTCAGACTAGGGTCGGAGCTAAGAGCTCTAGTAGCGCCCTCACGCTACGCTATGCTAGCTAGATAAAATAATACGGTCAACCCTTATAATATCAACCTGACCTCTCAGGCTTGTCTGACCTCTCAGACCAGGGTCGGAGCTAAGAGCTCTGGAATATGTGATAACGGTCAACCCTTATAATATCAACCTGACCTCTCAGGCTTGTCTGACCTCTCAGACCAGGGTCGGAGCTAAGAGCTCTGGATAAAGTGGAAATGGTCAACCCTCATAGTGCACTACGTAATTTGCCTGACCTCTCAGGCTAGGGTCGGAGCTAAGAGCTCTAGTAGCGCCCTCACGCTACTCTAGCTAGCATAATCATTGGTCAACCCTTAAAATATAATTCACAACAATACTTTAATCAAATTCTCTTCCCAAAATAAATAAGTAAACAATTCCTTGACATATATGCATAGACCCAATCTCCAACGAAGTCTCGGGTTCAATTCCATTCGTAGGACGGCCCTCACCGTCTATAACCATTTTCGGAAGAAATAGAAAATCGAGTAATAACGTAAATACGTTCAAGTACCCGAGAGATATATAATTCTCGAAAACAATCATAAACATCATGCAATTAACTCAATAATTAAGGCATGCATTAATTTAAAATAATATGTCCACTCACAGTACTATTGCGACCTTCCCGCTCGGAAAGCTCCTCGAGCGAAACTCTCGAACTACCCGCGTAGTCGAGCCCGTCTCACGTTCAATCAGAGACTGTACAAACAAACCACTATATTAGTCATCTCATCATTGACTTGGTCTTTTCCTAGTTTGACCAGGAACTCCTATTTGACCACAAGTTGACCGAGTTCCCTTTTATGACATTCTACCCTTTTTGACTTTCTTTCCCGGTTATCGACTCTTAATTCAATTTACCGGAAGTCCGACTCAGTTTCCGAACTTTCCTTTATTACTTTAACTTGACGTTAGGGTGTCACGTATTAATCGATATGCTTAACCTCGAGTCGATATACCGATTTAACATTTTCTTATAAATTCCAGTTATCACTTTCCGATAACAATTTAACACTTTACCCAAATCCTTTTCTATTGGATTTCACCTTCCTTCATTTAATTCATTTCCCAAATATTTACTTTCCATAAATAGAAAGTTTCTTAAATGGGGAGTTTCCCAAAATAGAACTTCCTTTAATGGAAACCTTCCCAAAATGGAAAGTTTCCCGAATTAACAGGTTTCCAACTTAAAAGGTTTCCTAAAATGGAAAGACTCCCAAACACGGTTAGTTTCCGTTTTTAACACATTTCCTTACGTAATTCCCGATTACGACCCTTTAATTCTATTAACCGGAAACGATGAACTTTAAACAGAAGTCGAAGACTACCTCTCGGCATTTAGCCGGATTTACTGCTTCGCCGGATTGTCACTGGATTCCGGTCAACTCTCCGGAAATTTTACCGGAGTTTCCCTCGTTTCTTGATCACCAAGTTATCGACATGAAACGACGAAAACAATAACCAACTCATCAGATCATCAACACATCAACATGGGATCAATTCAGCTAATCAAACACACTGAAATCTTAGGGGAAACGTCACTCACCACCTGTCTGCCCAAACTGCCTCCTCCTCGGTTCCTTCTTCCCTTTCCCCGCTCTCATTTTCACAACCCCATCACCATCTCCACTCCTTCCTCCTCTGCAGGGACAGAGACCACCCTAAACGACGGCGTCGGTACCAGAACTCCAGAAAACACAGAAGAAATGGAGGAAGAGTGATTAGGTCCACAATTGACATCAGAGTTCCAAGAAGGGTTCGAAATTGAAGGAGGTGTAAGAAGATTACCTTCCAGACCCATGGTTGGCCGGAGAGGAAGGAAAACCGACAAGGAGACCGGTTTAGGGCTAGGAGTTGACTTTCGAATTGGAGAGGAGAGTGAGTGGATGGGGAAAAGATGACCATGGATGGGGAGAGGAGACGGAGGCGAACTCAGCGGTGGTGGCGCGACGTCCAGGCGTGGGCTGACGCGGCGGCAACGGCGGCTGGACAGCGGGTCTGCATCAGACCTTCCCGGTCTCTCCCTCTGCCTCTCTCTCTCTCTCTTCTCTCGACAATAATGAGAGAAAGAGAAGAGATTGGTTTGTATAAAATTAGATCCAATGGTCCAAAATGCTAGTTGAGATCAAAGGCCACGATTGAATGCTAGTTTAGAAATTACCAAGGACTTTGGAAATTCGTAAGAAATAGACGGAATCTCCGAAAAATAATCCGAAAATACCAGGAGACTCGTGTCGACACGTACTACCACATCGAGTCATCAATTCAGGTATTTGGAATAATTCTAAAAACTCGAAATTAACTCGAGCGATAACTTATCGAATTACCGATCGAAATTAAAAATCCTCGGTAACTCGTGAATCTCTGTGAAAAGTAACTTTTATTAACTTCACAAGATTCGGGGTGTGACACATTATACTCAAATTCTTGAGCGTTGATTAGCTGTACAGACATAGTATTTCTTTTACTGAATATTCTACTCAGCATTTTTACATCTCTTCTGATTGAAGATGCAGATTTGGACGAGGACCATGTAAGGAGTTTAGGTTAACTAAACTTAAACTCGCTTTCTCCTTTTGGAAAAGGGGGTATGATTATTTTACTAGCTACATTTTGAGATAGTTGTTCTTCATTGATCTTTTCTCCTTCTTGTATCTTCATTTTTTCTATGTTTGGTTGCAGTCTTGCTATCTTGTTGTTTAACTCCTGAAATTGGTTTTCGAGATCAATACTCATCTCTTGGAGATAAGCGATCTTGTAATTTTACTGATGAATTATTGTCTTGATATTATCATGCACTATTTCTGTAGGAAGGAAAAAGCTTAGAGCTTTATCATTTTCATGTTTTACTTTTAGTTCAACCCTGTGATTCATCATAATCGGGTGATTAGAGTTTCTAAAAGCTTTTTCAGCGATTTTTAAGAAGGTTTTAGCTCAATTGCTTGCTGATGAATGTTGTCGGCGAGATGCTCAGTGCGAATTAGCTTCTTTTCAATATCCAATAGATATTGTTTTTCCTTAAGATAATCAAGCTTGGCTTCAAGCTTGCTAAGTGTTGAACTTATCTCTTCAAATTGCTTGAACTTGAGATGAAATCTCTCAAGCTGTATTGCAACCTTGTCTGAAGTCGTGTGTCTAGATAGATGATCTATGTATTCAATTAGGCTTGGTCTGGAAGCATCAAGCTCTTTAACCCCGACTTCTCTCTGGAGGTAGACAAGATCGTCGTAGAGTGTGTTTAATACTCTACAGATGTACTCTATCGAGTATTGATCTTCTTGAATATGTCTTGAATGAAAGCACTTTTGCCACTTATCAGTACCTTTTGTAATGCATAAGGACTGGTAATTTTTTAGTTTGGATTCTCTTATGTTATTCAAGAGAAGCCAACTCTGTGGCATAAGACTCTGATACAGCTATGACGGATTTAACAAAGGATCAGAACATTTAGAGGACTCTGATCGTAGTCAAACACTTCCTATAGAATTTCAATCTGTTCTTTAGTACGTTTGATTATGTGCTGAACTTTAAGGATAATATCCCAATAATTTTTTGTTTTTCTAGGAATATTATCTCTATATTTTTTTAATCTTCTTAGTTTTCTTTTTTTGTCTTGCAGTTATTTGTAAGAAATCTTAGCATAAGCTAATAAATCAAGCCATGTAACTATTAAGTTTGCTATTGATAATGAAAAATAACTGTTTACTTTTGAGTAAGAGGATGAGTTTATATTTGCAGTGTGCCAGATAAACAAATTCATAAACTTAGGCTCACCATGCTCCGTCAATTTTAAAAGAAAATACCAAAAACATACTTTAAACTTTAACAGAATATTCTTTTACTAACAGAATATTCTTTCAAAATAGTTAAAAAGGACAAAACTGTTTTGTTGTTAAAACTTTGAGGACAAAACTGTTTAAAATAAAACTTGAAGGACAAAACTGTTTTTGAATGTAAACTATAAGGATATACCAATATTTATCCCTTACTATTTTCACTCGATCGTATCGAATCAATGAACATGTTCAAAATCGATAGTGGCGGTGAGACTCTCTAGAAACGCAATGGGCAGCCTCTGGTCGTATTGGCGGCTTGGGCGGACTCCCCAGCGACTTATGTGACGTTGGCAGTGGCTAGGACGACGATGTTGAGGTGAGTACTTCCTTTGATCGTTATTTCAGATTTGGTGGTAAAAGATCTAGACATGTTTTAAACTTTTAGTTTTTGATTGCAGCGGTGTTGTCGGCAGCGAGGGTTTTCCGAGTCGGCAGCAGCGCCTAGGCTCAGTGAGGCGGCTCGGGGAGGCCGCGTTGAACCAGGTCGTGATGGTGGAGATGCAAGGTCGGCTGCCTAAATTGGGAGGGATCGGAATTTGAAACGGCCAAGATTGAAAGGGAGAGAGAGGGATGGGGATGGGCCTTGGGCCCTTTAATCTATTTGGGCCAGTGTTGGTCTAGACAGATTGGACCTACTTTTCTTTTTTGTTGTGTTGAATTTTCTTCTGTTTTTTAGGTCAGAATAAAGTCCTCTTGTGGATAATTGTTTTTAGCTAGTCTACTTTGTAGTGTGGAAAATTCTTATATGCACAGCCGTGTATGTACACGACACGATATTAGCCATTTATAATAATTCATATGTTTGACCACCCATGTAGCAATATTATATCCTCTAATCTCAATCGTTCATATGTGTCGTGTATATACAAGGTCGTTTATTGAAGATACTCCGTTGTGGTGTAGGTTTATTTTTGTTGTATCGGAGCATCACTCCCGGTTGATCAACTGTTGGACTAATACTAAAGTTTTACTCCCGCTTGTCTCAGTGTGTTGAGATTGGCTTTATGCCAGGCGGAATATATCTATTCTTTAAAAATAAATTGAACATTTTCAAAATCAAAGTGTTTCTGTATACAAAATTGGGCTACTAGTCACCAGCCTAAGCTTTTGTGTTAAATTATTTCTTATTAAATTTTTAATTTTTATGTTTCTCGGATTACCAACTTTACAACAATTATATTGTAAATAATGTCGGAAAGGACAGCTCAACCATCATACTTAATGACCAATGGTTACATTTTTTTGAATAAAAAATCAACAAAATTTATAATATAGCAAACAATACAAGGAATAACCATATTTCGACTTGTCATATAGAAATCACTCCCTTATGACTACGTACTAAACACCTAGCTACATTATATCTCTAACAATCAAAAGTACATCCACCTCAGATAAATCTCAATTGTTGTGCCTCCATCCTCTTAGAAGAAATGATTAAATTGTACCAACCAAGGGGGAGAAACAGGACTCTGCTTCCAATCAAAAAGAGATCGCACTTTGGGCCATAATGACCCAATTTAGGCAAGTCCGCTCCAACAAGGAAATCCAAGCCAAATGAAGTGCCCACATTAGGTAAACCCTAATGAGCCTAATGTAGTGACCAGGCCCAGGTCCACTATGGTTGAGAAGGAGCATGCCAGACCGAAAAATAATAAGAAAATGTTCATTGGTACTAATTTAAGTCTTTTATTGCTCATTCCAATGAATCTAATAAATAAATGTTTATTAAATTCAAAATAAAATAATATTTTCAGACACTTTTACCCTTGTCTCTTATGAACACTTAGAAAGAGAAAATGGAAGAGAGTGAAGACTTTGTCAGAGCCTTGCCGGACTCCGGTTGTCTGTACTCCGATCGCCTGTCACCGGACTCTAGTCGCCGGACTCCGGTCACCGGAATCTCATCACCATATTTTCTGTCACGGCGTCATCTATTTGTTAACGTATAAAAGGTAAAATGTCATTTCACTCTCTCACATTTTTTTGTCGAATCTCTCTCTCGTCTGTTCTCTCTTCATCTTTTTCTTCTTCTTCTTCTTCTTCTTCTTCTTCTTCCTCCTCTCATTTTTCGAATCTCTCTCTCTCTCACCAGGTCAAGCTTCCTCTCTTCTTCTTCTTCTTCTTCCATGCCAAGTCCCTTGCCGCTTGCTACTCCCTCAAGTCCTACCTCATCTTCAAGATCACCAACTTGGTCACGCGCCTACTCGCCCCAAGCTACCTGATTAGCGTTGCCTGATTGATACTCAGTGGCCAAGGACGATAATGGCTCCTGCTCATTCAACCACAACAACATCAAAACCAAAACTTCATTCCATAATACACATAAATGCAAGAATTTGAAACAAGTCAGCGGAGTCAATCTCAAGTTAAAGAGCATTTTCTCAGCCTCCTCGGCGCGAATAGCAGATTGCTGTTGCATGATATCCTGCTCACCAAAGCTTGGCCACTTATCCACCTTAGGTGTGGCAACCGAGAGGGTCGGCCCAGCCTCCACTTGCCCATCTACTTGCACTAGAAGCCCTTCCTGATTATGCATTTCCTATTGCCTCAAACAAAAACAAACCCAATTCAAAACCCCTAATTCCTTTTCTTCATATAGAGGGAGCGCCAGATGTGCTCGGTCGAGAGGACAGGGAGGGTGGAGACGGAGGGAGCGCCAGGATTACGGTAACCGTCGTAATCCTGGTCTAGTGAGTAATCAATACGTCATTTGACTTATTAACAACTCTCCGGACCGAAACTACAAGGCTTTGAATAAAATAACTAACACACAAATGATATGAATGTCAAATATGAAATGACAAATGTGTAGAATATCATACAAATATTTTATGAGCGGAATGTAGCAAATGAAAATACCCGAGACGAATATAATACAAAGAAAAAGTCTCGGAACAACAAGCTCCGATAATGTCTCAAAGTACGCAACAGATTATTAAAAGCATCAAATACGGAAATCATAAGATATGGAGCCCACACCAGAGTGGATGTCCCTGAAAGTAGAAGTGCACGATGACGGATGTCGCTCCACGAGCTCCTAGTCCAGCTCCTCCAGTGATGGGTGCTGAAGACTTGAAAAAATGTAGGGGTGAGCAACTCATCCTCGCTAACCCAAATGGGGCCAAAGGCCAACCAAGTCAGGGTTTAAAACCCATGAGAAAACATATAGCTTATATATGTAAATATACGTATAGAAATACAACCAGGGCATTTAAAAAAAACATATGCAATAGCCAAGCACACAAAGCTCGAGTAAAACATGTTGACCACACATGAAAGAACTCTCAGGATCCACGTGGCCGAAATCCCGGGTTTGTCTTCACAGCAAACCGGGGCCAACTACCTATGCGTCTGTAAACGAATAGTAGCGAGAGCGTCCATTTACAGCTAATGCCCAACAAATATCTCATAACAGCCCACCGCACTTACGTCTCGCTTTACTCTGTGCGAGACGAGCATAAGTGGGATAATTAAAATAAACAGGGCATTGCCCATCCGGAGGTTCACTGTCAGAAATTGGTGAGAGTTTTTCACCTCACACGCATGTAAACACGTGATCAAATCAAACCTCACAACTTTATAACCCTGCAAAATGTCATCGTTAGTACGAATAAGTAGGGATCGTTCAATCCGGGGATATTGAAGGGTAATCGAAAATAGAAATTGTTAACATAATCAAATAAACATATGGGGGATGTAAATGTTTAACATCTAAAGAAACTAAAACTTAACCTAAAACTAATTATATACAGTTGATCAACCACTCTACACATAACCATAATTCTCTAAACATGTAACAACTCAAATAAAGGAATAGGGCAGCAGGTTTACAAACCGAATTCAAGATCCAATTTAGTTCCAATTTAATTAGAGCCTTCGCGGTTATTCTAATTATTCAAGACTTCACAATTATTCAAAATTAACTTCCCGTATAATCCTAAACATGGTACTAATCGGTTTAAAGACACTTCACGTAGAAATTAAACACAAAAAGCACATAAACGTAGTAAGTCGAATTGGAAACATGTTAGCAAGTATGGCGTCACCTCATCTCACATCGACATGTAAATTTACAGAATTATTCTAGCTCTTTTAATGAACACAAATTGAACCAACTTCGCGTATGATTCAACTTACATTCAATTAGCATATGAAATCTATACACAAAGAACAGCCATGGCCAAGGCTACCCTTGTGCATATGATTTGTTGTGTTCACAAACTCTGCAAATAAACCAAACAAAATCTTAAATTCAATTAATAACTACTGCCTCATGTCTTAAATTCGAATTATCACATGCATATTTAGAAAATTAAACCAAACAACAATCAAACACATAAGGAAATCCAAAGAATTCATCAAATCACATAAGAACATCGATAGTTTGTTACAAAATTCAGAAATAACATTGAATATAAATATTGAATTTGAAACAAATATAAAGACAACCATGAATCTTGGACTGACTTTGGGTGCGGAGATTGATGCTTGGATGCTTGCAGCGGCTGTGTTGGTGAAGGAGAGAAGGCGAGCTGCTTGTGAGGGGCTGTGGGAGGAGGCGGCTGCTGCTGTGTATAAGAGGAGGATGAGATGGCTGTTGTGTTGGTGATGGGAGGAGAGGCGGAGCTGCTGTATAGGAGGAGGAGATGAAGGCGGCTGTGTAGGAGGAAGAGAGGAGGACGAAATTTTGTGGATAGGGAGAGAGAGAGGGGCTGCTGCTGAGTTTAAGTGTAGGGGGTCGACATCTCCTTGATGTGCAGCTGCTGCACCTATTTATAGGGAGGAAGTAGGGTTTTTTCTTCTCCCTTTGTGGGCTGGGCTTTTGGCTGCATTCCTTTTCCTTTTGGGTTAAGAATTTCTTCTTTCCTTGTTAGTTTAGGCCTCTAATTCAGCTGCATTCGAATTCCAACTCCTTTTAACTTCAATTCGGCTGCAAACTCTCTTTTTCTTGGAATTCAACTCAGCTGCAACCTCCTCCTCTTGAAGTTAATTCGGCTGCCACTTCCTTCTTTAATTCGAACACAATCTCTCTCTTTGACATATAGGAATATTTCTGTAAATGAGAGAGAAATAATTGTTAGTCCACAACAATGGTATATATAGAGCTTAGCAATCCTAATTCAACTTAGGTTCCTTGTTAAATAAGGATTCCTAATTCAATAAGGATTCCTAACTCAACTTGGTTTCCTAGTTAAATAAGGATTCCTATTTCAATGAACTTCTGAAAATTTCGAAATTGACTTTACATTCCTAGTGTGATTAGGATTCCTAGTTTGATTAGGATTCCTAGTTTGATTAGGATTCGGCTAAAACTCCACATTTTCTTCTATTTAAGCACGTTTTCACTTGTTCTCCACCAAACAATCATGGTTCAATCCAACGACTCAAATCTGCAAAATTAAGAGTTAATCAAAGTATAAATAGGGATAGAAACACATTAAAACGTAGCATTTTATGCTCTTATCAGAAGCGTAGTCTAAATACTAGGTCTCGTCGCTCTCAGGCCAAGCACCGGAAATTAGGACAACGGTACTACTCTTTGATCCAAACACACACACACACACGCACACCAAATGCTATAAGAAGCGTGTGGTCATACTTTAAAATAATGCAGCTATACTTTTATATGTATAAGTAAAGAAAAGCCACCAACCTGGGAGGGTTTTGGCTCATCCATTGGGTGTCCCCCCTACTACCTGATATGATAATACAGTTGGCTGCGCTCCAACTCCCGATCCTCCTGAAGCCAACGTCGATGTGTTCCTAAGCCTGTGGGTGAGATAACAATGACATAGTCAGACATATGTAATTTGAGGGTATACTTTCTACAGTTACGACTTGATAAACATTTTCTGTTTATTTTTCCGACATTAGAGTCTAATTTATTTGACACTCCGATTCTCGAACCGGTGAGAATTCAGGATTATTTCATATTCGGTACTTACGTCGTTTTAGTCGCGTTTTTAATTTAAAAACCTTTAAATCATTTAACCGTAGTGATTAAAAACGTAAAAGTAAGTATTCTACGGTAAAAGTCAAAAGTCAACTTTGGAATAGTAAAAGTCAACAATCAAACGCCAAAAGTCAACCAATGAATAGTGAAAAGTCAACCGATAAATAGTAAGTCAACAGTAAATGTAATTAGTAAATCTGCTAGGGGTAATTTGGTAACTTTACCTCTCGATAAAATTGTAAAAATAAAACTGACACGGTAAAAACCAGAGTTTTTACCACGTCGGTTTCCGATCGACTGTGTCGCTAGAAAACAAAGCTTTTCCAGCCAAATCGAGTCTCTAGGCCTGTGTTTCCTTCTTCTATACACATCCTAGGCTACACAACAAACAAAATTCACAAGAAAAGATCGAGTTTTATACCTCGAAGGTTCTCCTCTATTTTTTTCCGGCAGACCTCCTCCGACGGAGCTTTGCTAGCCTCCTCATTCCTCCTCCTTGCTCTTGGGCAGCTTCTGGTGGTGTCTGGGAGCTTCTTTATCCTCTTCTCCTTGCTGCTGGGCGGCGCTGGCGTCGCTGGTGGCTAGAGATGGGTCGCCGAGGCAGGGCGAGACCACTGGTGGTGGAGCGCCTGAGCTGCTGTGTTGAGGAGAAGAGAGAGAGAAAGTCTCTCGACCCAAAACAGAAAGAAGGAGAAAAGGGAAAGAAAAGAAAAGGAAGGAGGAGAAAGTGGAAAGGATAAGAGGATAACGTAAGGGTTTTTAAAGAAAAACCGATGGTCACGATTCGACGATCGAATCAACGACCACGATTCAACTACACTTTTAAAATAATTTTTAAACCAAACTCATTTTCGAAAATTCATTTAAATACAATCGATAGTCAAATTAAATCGTAAAAATAGTAAGAAAAATACTTGAAGTGCAGGAAAGATTCCGTAAATACTTTCACGCATGTGGCGACGTGTGTCCTAACGTAAAATCGTTAGACAAAATTTACGACGTACCGAAAAGTAACTAGAATTAAACCCTAAATGTGTCGAAAAATTAAATAAAATTATCGGGGTCTCACAGAGGGGGGCTTCAAGAACCACATCTGGGCGTCATAGAAGGGGACTTCAAGGAACATATGTGCTCGGTTGAAAGGGAGTAGAAGGCGGACACAAATAAGTCGGAGGCGGCAGCGGCGGGGGAGGAAGGGTGGGAGGAGGCGATTAGGAGAGGATGAAGGCAATGGTGAAGAAGAGGAGAGGGGCGGCGGAGGAGGCGGTGGTAGTGGAATCGGGAAATCAAAGATCAAAGAAAGATACAAGAAGAAGACGAAGACGACAGGAAGTTCAATCTGTTGAGAGAGAGAGATTCGACAAATGAGAGGAGGAAGAAGAAGAGAGATAGATGCTGAGGTTATTTTTGTCATTTTGCCCTTTTTTAGTTGGGTCCCATCACGACCACTTCAGCAAATAGACGACGTAGTGATAAAAATTGATCTCGGACCCTTCGTTGATAGCGAAAATAGAGTTCAAGTACCACATTGATAGTTTTTAAAGTATAAGCACCACTATGGCAGGGGCACATAAGTTCGGATATTGGCATTGATTGTTAATTACTTTATAATTAACAATAGCTCATCTATCATTGTTGAAAAACAACAGTAGTTCATCTATCACCAATTCACTCGTCCCTTAACAACAATTCTACATAGAAATGTTGAAAGACCTCATGAATGATATCCTATATTCCGCGTTCCCACAGTGTAAGCCCTCAAAATCCTAATCCATTTCAATTGATTCAAAATCCTCAAAATTTGGAATTGAAGTCGGAAATTTGAATTACTCGGTGATTATAGAAAAGGTGAGGAGGCGATCGAGGGGAGCTCTGCAAACCCTAACATTGACGGAGAACTTAATGAAAGGGAAATTCGTCGAAGACCGACGACGTTGCAACCTAGACGTCATTGTCAAGATGCATCCTCGATCTCGATCGGCGTCATCTTCAGCGGCGCTTAATTTGAAAGAGTAGTTTCCGGATCGAGGGAGAGGATAGAGAGATTCACGATAGACGTCATCGCTCAGATTCATCTTCGATCTCAACTGACATCATCGTTAGTGTCTCGACGATGATTGATGAGAGAGACAATTATTTAGATCTGATCCTAGTGGGTACGTTGTTATGTTGCACATACAGTGACACAGATACAACGACATGACACAACGCGACACGATAAATCTCAAAAACGACAATCACGACACGGGTTGGATACAGAAGATAAATAATATATTTATATATTTTTCATACATAAAAACATTTCTCTCTACCAAAAAATAAAAACATATAAAAAAGCTTTAAATATAACACCTCGTCCCAAAATTCACCCTTTTACAGAGATCAGGTGGGTTACAAAGGGTTGTAACCGCACTATTAGCTCTCCCCGAATTATTATTCGAGTATTATATCGATATATTTTCAGTTTTGGGGAAAATAGATTATATGTCCTGAGGGTGTAGAATATATTAATACGAGCCTTCCGGTATGTCCTGAATATTTTCCGCAGCCACGAGCTGATTAATATGGATTTATTCAGCTTACGAGAATAATAAATGTAATTTATTTTACCGTAAAAATGTGAATTTGGGATAAGTCTCATAGGTATGTCCTATGAATTAATTGGAGTTCGTATACGGAAGTTATTTGGGATAATGTATAGTTACTGCGTGGTAAATAGTAAATAACAAAATATCTATTTACTATTCATTTTTTTTATTCAATCTGGGTCGTCGGATCAATCAGGATCTGGGCCTTTGATTTTTTGTATGTATATTTGGGATCAGGGGAGGACACCTGACTGTCTCTCTCCTCGACAGAGGCTGACCCAGATGCCTCTCCACAGACGCGCGTCTTCGCTCACCGCCACCACTAGTGGCTCCGCCTTGCCCCGACGACCAAGTCTCGGCCTCCATCCACGCCAGAGCCGCCGTGCCACGCCGCACCAGAAGCCTGGCCGAGGAGGAGGTTGCTGGCGCTCTGCCAAGTCAACTCCGACGTCGAGCCTGACCGGAGAAGCACCTGGAGAGTTCCTAGTTGCAGCAGGATGCGCCTGGTGGCTCAGAAGAGGAGGAGAACGCTTGAAACGCCTCGCCAGAGAGGATCCGTCGGGGAAGCTTCGGGCTGAGTTCGCCAAGGTAATTACTCCTTTTCTTCACTTATCCCTTCAAGTGTGTTGTTCATTTGGTGTGGATGTATTGTAGTTGTCCATTGGGGGAGAATATGGCCGGAAATAAGGAAAACTCGGCCGGCAGGTCGATCAGAGCGGTTTGGGGTAAAAATGGATAAATCCTCGGGGTTTTTTTACCGCGGTAGATCTGTAATTTTACTATTTGCCACATGTGTGCAATGTCAGAACTACCCCTGGTAGTTTGGGTTAATTGCAGGGATGCCACTGAGGCTAAATCCTAGAAATGCCTTTAACAGCTTTGCATTTTTACAAGGCTGCCACTTAGGCCAAAAAGACAATACTGCTCCCGACAGTTCTAGTTAATTACAGAGTTGCTCCTAAGGTTGAAATCCTAGAAATATCCCTATCAGTTTAGCATAATTACCAAGCTGCCATTAAGGCCAATTGATAATACTGCCCTTGGCATTTTTAAGTTAATTACAAGGGTGCCCCTTGAGTTGTTTTACCTTTATGCCCTTAATGAATTTATATAATTACGTGGTTACCATTACGTTTTATTTATGTGATTAATATTTATCAGTATAAAGTATGCTAGGGATAATCCGGATAAAAAGATGGTTTAATGTTACCTCAACGGAGTGGTTAAACTCCGGATTAACGAAAGATGTATGCTAGGGTTAATAACCTTTTGACCGATAAATAAAAAAGTCGGATTTGTCCGAGTAGGATGTTCAAGGAGATAAGAGCTACATGTGGCTTGATCCCTACGTACAGGGTACGTAGGCAGCTTGTCCGGGATACGGGTGCAGTCAAAAATAATATCTAGACCCTAGGTCCTTTGAAATAGTTCGTATGAAAATCCAATTCGGTAATCGAGATAACCTCAGATTTCGTGAGGTCTATTTCGGTGTCGTTTGGACTGTTAAAAATGGTTTGGGTAAAAGGGTTATCCCTTTTCAAGGAGGATTACAAGGGAATCTCTTTTGAAATGGGTCCTACACGTTCTATTTCGGGTTTAGGGAGGTAAACTCGGGTTGGGGCGTGACACTAAAACTAATTAAAAAGCTATATATATTGGACTCTTTTGACATGTTATTTTCTGACTCTAGCACTTAAACACCCAACATAATAATCAGAAGATCCATAATCTTCACTAAACCTGATCCCAAGGCTGTCCCATCCTCTCTCTGCAACTTCCTCTCCTTTCTCAAACCCTTAAAGTCCCCATTCCATACCAAGTCTCCCCCCACTCAACCTAATTCCTCTCCTCAATTCCTTTCCCTCTTTGCTTTTGATTAAACGCACTTCACCCAATCCCTCTCATTCTCCGTTTCTAACTAACCAGTAAACCCACCTATCAATATACTTATGAGAACTGGAGGTTAGTGCCCAGAGATTGGCGATACCTAGAAGTTATCGGAGTCCGCCTCTGTCTTTTGACTTCGATTAGAGGCTCACGTCTCTCTCACCTTTCTATTTGTCTAGTGATGTTAGCCTCTGTCATTTTTTTATAATAAAAATCCTCAAAACAGTGACGTGTCGTCAACGTGTCGTGAAAGTCAAAATTTTTGGACACATCATTGCGTGTTAAGCCGTATTGACGTGTCCCGACCTGTCGGACACTCCTACACTCAGAGTTTTGACGTGTCCGTGCAACATAGGCACGTTGTCTTTTACTTTAAATTCATTGGAGTGAGGCTATGGAAAAAAAATTTCATTGAAATAGGCTTTAATATATTTTTCCAATATAATAAGCTTTTTCTAACAAAAATTATAAAAACAGAAAAACAAAGAAAAAAGAAAAATTGAGCTGATAGAGCGCATTGCCTCTATGTTTTGTAGAGCTTGAGCTGGAAGACAAAGCCCTACTTTCTGGGCTAAACACTCATCTTCAGGTATCGATTTTCTTACCCTCTAATTCTTCCCGTTCTTCCATTTTAGACATATTCATCAAAGGTGCTTCTTTTGTCCTTTCAATTTGCCGAAATTGATCGAATTCTCTTCAAATTTGTATTTGGGTAATCAAAGTTGCAACATTCTGTCCTGTGTATCCGATGAACTGAGACCAATTTGTGCTTGAACCAAGTCTTTGAATTTGACCCAATTTTGTTTATGGCACAGCTGTATGTAATCAATCATTATGGCCCTGCATAATCTACCGTTTAAAGTTGGACAGGACGTCGAAACGAGATCGTTTCTGAAAGGCTACCGTGGTGCGTGGTTCCGGTGTAAGGTATACATATCTTGTTTGCACGATTTTCAACTTCTTGATTTTCATTCCATGGCTCATGCAATGGTAGGTTGATTTTAAAAAATATTAGTTTGGATGTCTGGTTAGGAGAGAGTTTGGAAGGGCTGTGTGAAGATTAGACAAGTGCCTTGTCCTGGATATGGTTTATCCTTGGCAGCTCTGCATTGAAATTGGGATGCCGGAATAGGAGTATTTTTGGAGGTTATGGGAGGAATTTTCGAAAATTGTATCATAAACCGGTTAACAATGAAACTCGTATTTGCCAAATCCCAAAAAGAAATTAAACTCGTTAAAGGTTGAAGCCTACTAGTACTAGTCCGATTACAAGTCTGTACAAGATTGTTGCCAAAAGTCCTGGCTTAGATGTTAAAGGAGTGTTAGGAGGTATTTTTTCCTGCGTTCAAGGATCTTTTGTAAGGGACAGGCAAATTTTGGATGCAGTTTTGATTGGCGAGCGATGTGGTGGATGAGACAAGAAGAAAAAATAAGGGTCTGGTTTTGAAATCAATATCTAGAAAGCCGATGACCACTTTAAGTGGAAATTCATGGATTATGTTCTGAGAAAGATTTTTTTTGAATTTGATGGACGAGGTGGATTGGCTGCTGCCTGGATTCTTCCAACTTTTTTTTTATTATAAACAGAAGATCTAAATGAAATTTTAATGCCACTGAGGGATTGAAACATGGTGATCACCCATGAACTCTGGTTTTATCTACATTGTGGATGTCGTAAGTGGACTTATGGAGTGGGCAAGAAATTTCATCGTTGTTGAAGGCCCGATTACTGGTAGGGAAAACTCTGTTCACCCATATCTGATTCGCAGACGATCCATATGTTCTTCATTAAAGATGTGGATCATTAACTGGCCAACTTAAACTTGATCGTTGAAAGGTTTTGCATGATCTCTTGCCTGAAGATCAATAGAGCTAAGTGCTCTTTGGTTGGTATAAATACCAATTTCGGTGAGGTGGAGGGCGCTGAAATATATGATGTTGAACATTATATGTCGGGTCAAAATTGTTGGGGTTGGGAGTGTAATAATCTATGAAGGACAATGAATTTTATTCTTTCATAAAATAAAAAGAATGACAGTGAGTTTTATTGAAGGAGTTTTTAATGCAAAATATTACTGATTATTTCATATTTTTTTATTGAGGCTGTTTTCTTCTGTTTGTTATTAGTCCAAACAGTAATCTGATGAGCTCTAACAATGTTTCTATTATTATTCAGATAATAGATATTGGCTGGAGAAATGGTCAGCTGTCGTGTGCTTTGGAATATTATGACTTTCCAGATGAAAGTAAGCGATATATTGTGAAGAGTATAAGCTCACTATGTTGTGCACTTTGTCATTTTAGGTTGTTGCATGGAAAGCTTGATATTTCTCTTCTATGTTCATGTATTACAAAAAAAGACGTATACAGCAGTGCATGCATATATATATATATATACTGTACTTTTGATTTGCTGATCATAAAATACACATTGCAGATAGTACCAACTACTAGACAATATGTGGTCTGAATTATGACTATATGGTGTCCTGTACTGGAAGATATAACTAAGACCGAGTGATACTAGTCAGTTTAGCTTTTGTCTTGCTTCATGTTTGTAAATTTTTCTATATTGTTGTTTCTGGTTATCATGCAGTTGATAGCTTGGCTGAAAAATATTCTGTGTAATTTTAATATTTTTCTAAAATTTGCTGATTCATAAATTATTCTCAACTGCAGAAATAACTTGGGAGAAAATATATCAAAACAACCCTGCTGATGGTAAGAGGGCAAAAAAGGGGAAAATATTGATGATGCGTCCTCCCTTTCCTTCTATTTATCATGAAGGTAAAAGGCTGGATGCCAATACCATATTGGAAGCGGTAGTTATTGTTAGTGATGCCTGGAAAGTTGGAGATTTAGTTGATTGGTGGAAGGATGGTTGTTATTGGTCTGGAAAAGTAACAGAAGTATTAGGGCATAGAAAATTGAAGGTAGTTTCTTATATTCCTCTCATATCGTCATCTAGGTTGAGTGCTAGTTTAGCTTGCATGGTTACCATTTTATGTGACGGTTCATTCGGAGTAGGGTATTCATTCTCTTCCCCTTGCATTCTGATCTATCTAGCATTCCAATAATTATCAACCCAAACCCTTGGCATTTCACTTGCTAAGTTCAACCTTCAAAATTAACTCTAGCTGCTCTGTTATACATGCATATTTAAGTTTGTGTCCAACATGTATTCGTATTCATCATCACAGCGAGGTAATGGATGGAAGCCTCTGGTGCTTTCTCCTCAAACTTCTTACACCTTCTGATTAAGGGAGCCTCTGTCCTAGCTTCTCTCTAGCAATTAACTGGGGATAAAATTCCTACAAAGGTCAAGGTTTTAGGTTAGTAGGTGGCGCAGGAGAGGGTGATTTCGTGAGAGATGCTTCAACGGGGGAGGCCTAATTGTTGCTTTTTAAAGTGAATTGCGAGGTAGCTAATCAAATTTCTTTTTTGTTTGTTTTGCTTTGTGAGGTGTCCTGTCAGTAGAAGCTTTAGATGGAGGCTGGGGTGACTTGGGAGTCCCCAGCATGGAATCATGATCTCTTTTGCCTAATCCAATCTGGTTTTGGTAAAGAGGGTAGAAAAAAAATCCAAAGTGTTTGTGGGGCTGTGTGGGTTGGATTTTTGGTGCTTAGGTTTGAAAGAAATAGGAGAGTTTGTATGATGTCTATGAATGCTAGAAATAGAGGAGCTCTGGGACATGGCAAGATTTTACATTTGGCTCTTTGGGCTTTGGTTTCTGAGGATTTTAAATATTGTAGCTTCTCTATATTTGAGGGGTAGGAGAGCGGTACTATTTAGAATTATTTTTTATTTCGCTTCGGAGTGCTTTGTGGGTTCACTGGATTGTAGGTTTTTGATGGATTTGCTTTGAGTTGTTGTTTTGTCTCTTATGTGGATGTATTGTCCAATTTGTATGTATCTTAACGTAAGTTCGGGTAGACCTATATGCATCCATTTAGTCCATCGCTGTCTGTCATTCTATTTCATCTCAACGTAAGCTTTATTAATAGTTACCAGGTTGTGCAAGGCACCTTGCTGTTATATGTTGATTCACGTTGTCTTTTTTCCAGGTTGAATTGCCACTTCCTCCTGTTGGTGAAGGAGTTAAGGGACATACCTACGAGGCTTCTTACAAGGACCTGCGCTCATCCTTGGATTGGTCTCTAGAATACGGTTGGACAGTACCTACACCCAAGGTATGAATGTCTCATTACTCATCTGTATGTCTCATTCTGTGTTAGATTTTGTTTTACGCAGCACTATATCAAATATCAGAGCTAAACTGAGACAATCCTCACATGTTCTCCCTATAGTTTATATTGATTGTGTTTTCACTATTCCCTGAACCCATTTTATGAATAATCCTGGCCATGTATTTGGATTGTCAAGTACTTGCAACTTGCAATCTTACGTCACAATCACATCATGATGATGTGGAACTGCAGGATATGAAGACTTACTAGCACACATTCACATTACTATGAACTGACAAAGATTTTTTCAAAGTTTTGTTTATTCAATATCCTGAAGCCCCACGCTGAACTGAAATTTTGGAAATAGTCGAATATTTCTGCTGTTATTGGGTGTGCCATAATCATTGCGACATTGCCTATCAATGAACATTTTATCTTCTGCTATGTAGCTGTCAGGTTTTTCATTCAGTTAAAACGACAAACCCCCATTTGTCCTTCCATAGTTAATTGATTGTAATGCTCTTGTGGTTGCAGGAGAGGGAAAATGGGCATCCATGTGTACGAGTAATTAAGCCTGATAATCAAGGTATGATATCTTTTTACTGCTCAGATAAGTATGTGTGCATATGTGACTGTTTGTGTGCGCGTGTTTGTGAGTGTGTATAGGTAGGTGTGTATCATGTTGAAAGAAATATTTGATGTGACTAACATTGTAATTGTAAATTGTCAAATTAACTTTCTCAATGATATGTTATATTAACTTCGTAGAGCATCAAATATATTCCATTTTGCTTTCCACATATCTGAGGAACTGAAAAAGATATACGCACTTCCACCAAATGACAAAAGAGTGTTAAGGGCTGAATTGTGTTGTAACGGACATTGCATCCTGGGTCTCTTATGATTTGTATAAGATGTTTGTTAGCTATTTAAAAAAAATTGTTTTCCGTAGTACCTGAACTGGTGTCTCACTTTTTCGAAGTAATAGGGTGTTATACAATTCTGCTGGTTTGGTTTATGCAATCGGACTGATACTTAACGTCTTGCCACTTATTTCTAGAAAGATGTTTGTTAAACGGTGTTACATGTTTTTCTAATCTTGTTTAGTATATGCAATCAACTGTTCCCCTAACTTCTTGCAATTCACTCATGGATTTGGGCCTTCCACTTTCCTTGACATTGCATCTGTTTGTTTTTGTAGTTCTGGCCAATTAAATGATGTTGAAAATATTTCTAGGTGAACCCCATGTAACAATATGGCATTTGATGTAGCTGTTAAAGTTGGTTTATGTCATTGAGTCTTTTTAGCATTATTTAGGCCACCGCAAATGCCATCCGGGGTGGCTTAATGTGATACACATGTGAATTATCCATTTCGTGATCTGAATCCTTCTCTTACATTCGTGAATGCTGATGCAATGTTCAAGTTTTATTTTGATGGAAGTAGCACGATACAGTGATTGATATGAGGGGTATGTTGTTGCAGGAGAAATTCCAAGCTTGGCTGCCCAAACTGTGGGTGATGGAAAAAGAGATGTACAGGAAATTGCTGGTTCTGATAAATCTTTAACAGCAAAGGACACAGCCACTGAGGAAACAAATATGGAATCTGATGTAGCAGATAGCCGATTTATGAACAGTTGCTCAGATAGCGGTTCCAGTTCGCATGTTAAAGATGCATTAAATAATACAGGGGGAACTGCAACTAGGATAGACATAGTCAATAACGATAGGTCTTTGAAGAGGATGAAACCTGATGAAGACATAATATTAAATTCAATGAGGTCTGATACATTAGAAGCTGCAATTTTGGACTTGGAGGAACTTGTAAACCGGGTTAAATGGATGAAGGGGATGTTGGAGATTGGAAAGCCTTTCACAGGTGTCATGCGCCCTCGTTGGAAATTTCTAAAAAATCATACCCCAACTCCAAAGTGAGGGCTTCCACTAGCAAGTTAAATGGTATGCTACATTCTTCTATAACTTGTAAAAGTTTGAGTTGCATTTAGACTGCTCTATCTGTTATGACTATGTGCTTTTGTTATCTTTGTAATCCTTAGGGGCTTATGTTGGACATGGCCAGAGTTTATCAATGTTCAATCAAGTAACTTCTAGAATCACACCTTTTCTGATGATTTTCTGGATTCCTCGAGTAATCTTTGTTACACAATTATACCTCTATTGTTTTATGCTTAGCGTGTACCTCACCCTGAACATACCGTTTCTACTGATTCAGTCTCTAGTTGGAGATTGAGGATGGATACTTTATCATCCTGTTCCGGATATAGAGCCCAAGAAGACAAGGAGCTGCATTGCCATCGGAAATGAGGGATGTAATGCTGTTGTCCAGTTTTGTAATGTAGCATGACGAGAGCTTTCCATTGCCTGACTTAGTTCCTTGAACTGGTGGTGTATATCCATCGGCCTATACAATTACTCCTACTGTTGTCTGTATTTTTCGTCATATTATGAAGGCCATGCTTCCTTTTCGTTGTCAATTATTAATCCATCATCCCAAGTTCTCCAATATTTTCTTTTTTTGAGAGAGAAATCCCAAGTTCTCGATTGCTTTCTTGTAAATAAATAAATACCGAGACCACGGATTTTGTTTTTGTTTTTTTCTTTACGTTTTTCTACAAAATATGTGACTTAAATAACCAGTTGCTAATATTTTTTTGAAACGACCACAGTTGCTAATATTGTTCATCTACTAAATTAAGGGTATTAAGTTAAAATTTACTGTACAAGAGCCAAATTCCAAACCCAAACCTTAACGAGGGACTAGATAGCCCTGGCCAACTGAATGTAGAAAACTTTGTTGTGGGCATCTCCCTCTCACCAAACCCTTCACAATTTGAAACACCTCAATCTCTAAGCATAAAGTTTAGGGCTGATTTCGAAGCTGGGCCAGGGTTTCATTAGCAGGTTTTTCATTAGGGTTCCAATGTACTTGGTATATCGGTGCTTAATATCCTGCTAAATAGTGCTGGTTTTTCGTAGTGATTTGGTTTTTCCCTATTTACTTGATATGGTGTTAGGATTTTGATCATAACTCTCCAGATTTGGGAGGAAAGAACAGATAAGAATTGAAAGTAAAGACAAAAATGGAAAAGCTGATATTTTATTCAGACAAAGTTACATAGCAGAGGGTTTATAGGGTTTAGGACCATTTCATGAGAGCCAAATGGCCTCTCAACACTGGCTTGGACAGCACAGAGCAGTGTTAGCTGCCTAACTAACCAAACGCTGCGTTTTACTGACAACACAGTGACACAAACACTAACAGCAGCAAGAAAATTACTTCTCCTAGTGCAACTAGGAAAACTAAGAAAACAGTCTTTAACAAGAAAACTAAGCATTAAATGTTGAGTCTAACATTCCAGCCCTCTCCACTAAACACTTGTCCACAAGTGTGTCTTCAAGCAGTCTCATCAGAACCTGCATCAAAGTCTCGAAACATATCCTGGATGAATTCAGCATCCTCCCAAGTAGCTTCCCCAGGGGAAGTTCCACACCATTAAACCAGCCATTTAGTTCCAACTGCTCCTTTTTTCTTGAAGATCCTCCTCCCAGTCACAGCAGCTGGAGTCCATCTAGGATTATGGGATCCACAATAAGAGGCAGCTGCCTTGAAACCTCTATAGAATCTCCAACCTTTTTCTTCAGTAGTGAGACATGAAATACATTATGAATTTTTGCTGTAGCTGGCAATTTAAGCCTGTAGGCTACCTTACCAATCCTTTCCACTACTGCAAAAGGACCAAAGTATCTCTAGGAGAGCTTGTGCCAAGCCTGTTGATTGACATAATGTTGTTTATACTGCTGCAATTTCAAATAGACCATATCTCCTACTTCGAACTCTCTGTCACTATGTGTCTTATCATAAAACTTTTTCATTCTGGACTGTGCCAATTGCAAATTCCTCCTAATTATGGCCAACAGTTCATCCCTGTTTCTCAATTCCTTGTCCACATGTGCCACTGCAGTTGAACCAGACAGATAAGGCACTACAACAGGTGGTTGGTAACCATAAAGAGCTTGACATGGACTCATTTGTAGTGCTGAATGGAATGCTGAGTTATACCACCACTCAGCCCAAGGTAGAGTAGCAGCCTAAGTGTGAGGTCTTTCTCCAGCCACACACCTCAAAAACTGTTCCAATGTCCTATTCAAGTTTTCAGTTTGACCATCAGTCTGTGGATGGTATGCTGAGGAATTCGAAAGCTTGGTGCCCTGCAACTTAAAGAAAGCATCCCAAAATAAACTTAAAGAATACTGGATCCCTGTCAGAGATAATCTGTGCAGGCATACCATGAAGCCTAAAAATCTCCTTCACAAATAAAGCAACAACTGAAGTAGCAAAATAGGGATATGCTAGGGGAATGAAATGAGCAAATTTTGTGAATCTGTCTACCACTACCCAAATGATAGACTTTCCTTCAAAAACTGGTAACCCATCTATAAAATCCATGGATATGCTAGACTAAGCTTTATCTGGAATTTCATTAGGCTGCAGCAACCCAGGTGGAGAGATTGTTTCATAATGGTGGAGTTGTCAGGTGTGGCATTGAGCAATAGTATGCTTGATATCAGATATCATTCCAGGCCAAACAAAACTCCTCTTGATCCTTTGATAAGTCCTAAGCCTGCCAGCATGTCCTCCCACTACTCTTTCATGAAATTCCTTGATTATTTTCTCCCTCCAATAGTCTGTTTTAGGTACAAATACCCTCTTTCTGTACAACAGTTGTTCTCCATGCAGGGAGCATTGATCTCTTGTATGATTACTAACACTTCACTATCCTTGGTACATGATAACTATATGTCATTAACAAAGGAATGTACATGGGTGGATACACCCATCAAGTTGTTCAGTTCCATCTGTCTGGACAAAGCATCTGGACCAGCATTGTTTTTACCAGCCTTGTAGTGAATAAAGTAGTTATATCCTATCAACTTAAGAAGCCATTTCTGTTGAGCAGGGGTAGTAATCCTTTGTTTCAGGAAATACTCAATAGTCCTATGGTGAGTGTAAATCTGGAAGTGGTTACCAAGTAGATAAGGTCTCCAATGTTGAACTGCAAACACCACAACCATCATCTCCTTGTCATAAACTGAAAGAGTACTATGTTTTGGTGCTAGGGCCTTACTCAAATATGCTATGGGGTGGCCTCCTTGTGATAACACAGCCCCAATCCCATGTTCTGATGCATCACATTCCACCACAAATGGCTTGGAAAAGTCTGGAATAGCTAACACTGGTGTGGTCACTAGGGCTTGTTTTAGAAGCTCAAAGGCTTCCTCTGACTTCTGAGTCCATCTGAAACCATCTTCTTTAGCATGTCAGTGAGGGGTCTAGTAATAATTCCAAAGTTCTTGACATACTTTCTGTAATACCCAGCCAGCCTCAAAATCCTCTCATACCCTTTATGGTCTTAGGTTTGTCCCACTTCTGAATGCAGACAATCTTTGCAGGATCAACTGCCACTCCCTTGGCACTAATGACATGCCCTAAGTACTCCACTTATGAGACAGCAAAGCTACATTTGCTCTCCTTCAGCTTTAGTTGATGAAGTCTAAGCCTGTCAAACACTTTTCTTAACAATTGAAGATGCTCTTCCATGTTGGAGCTATAAATCAAGATGTCATCAAAAAATACTAACACTCCCCTTCTTAACATATTCCTCAAAATTTCATTCTTATTAGACTGAAATGTAGTTAGGGAATTGGTTAACCCAAAAGCCATAACTAAAAATTCATAGTGTCCAGAATGAGTCCTGGAGGCTGTCTTCTTCACATCATCTTCAGCCATTCTGATCTGGTGGTAGCCAGACCTAAGGTCCAGCTTGGTGAACACAGCAGCTCCTTGGACTTCATCAATTAGCTCAACAACCACTGGAATTGGGAATTTGTCCTCGACAGTTACTGCATTCAATGCTCTATAGTCTACACACATTCTCCAACTGCCATCCTTCTTTTTCACTAAAATTACTGGTGAAGAAAATGGTGATATACTAGGTCTGATTACCCCATTGTCCAACATCTCTTGCACAATTTTTTCAATTTTAGTTTTCTGGAAGTAAGGACACCTGTGAGGTCTCACATTTACTGGAGCTGTGTTAGGTAGTAACTCAATCATGTGATCATTTCTCCTTGCAGGTGGTAAGTTGGCTGGTGGTTGAAATAAATTAGTATACTGATTTACCAACTCTTGCACTGCCTGAGGAGTCTTCCCTTCTTTAGATTTCATCATTCCCATAGGACTTAGTTGTACCAAGACTGCTTTAGGTTCCTTCCTCAACAGCCTACTCATAGCTTTACAACTAACTACTGTGGCACTTGACCTGAGTTCCCCGTGTAGCAAAAACCTCTCAATTCCCTTCTAGAATTGCATCCTCATGGTTTCAAAATTCCAAGTTATGTCCCCTAAAGTTCTTAACCAAACTGATCCCAAAATCAACTCACATCCCACAACTGGCAGAACATAAAATTTTGTTGTGAACGTGTATGATTGTAACTACAATTCTACTGATACCATTTGTCTAGTAAGTAGGACATGTCCACTAGCCACTCTGACCCTCAGTGGACTAATTTCTGAGACATGTTCTTTGAATTTCTTGAGTAAAGTGGAATGAATAAAGTTGTGTGATGCACCTGTGTCAATCAATATATGTACTACCTTTCCCCCCATTTTTCCCTTAAGTTGCATGTGTCAGAATCATTATAATCCCCTAAAACTTGTAATTGCAATTCTTCAACTACCATTCCTTCACAATTGTCATCAGTAACCTCCCCTGTGTACTCCCCTGTCATAGAATTCAGCCTATGACAATCTCCTGTTTGTATGAGAGGTTGGTGCCCCAGCCAGCTTTGTTCAGAACTTGCACTGGTTTTCACAAAAGCTGGTCCACTGTGAAGTGCAGATCTAGACACAGAAGGGTCAGTAGTGCTAAAATGAGAGGTAGCCACAGTTCCATCCATAGGAGAGCTCAAGCTAATTGACTGGTTAGAATAAGGGCCATTCATATAGTTAAAAGGATGTGAACCAAAACCAGTGTGCTGAAAATACTGCAGCCTAGGTTCACCATATCTTTTTCCTCCAGCACATCCCTGAGGCACATTGCCACTCACTCCACTAGGCATAATCCTGCTATTAACCCCTACACTATCAATCTGACCTCCCTCACTGGTTAGTTGTTCTACTTCCTTGCGTCTATTACTAGAACTACCACACACAACCCCTGTTCACATTTTTATCAATTCCAGTAGTCACCACATTACTAGACAGTCCAAGAATCACTTCATTATGAGCTAAAGTATGATAAGTAAACGAGTTATCAATTTTTTTGTTCTGACAGGAGGTCTAGAAATACTCTCTTCTTGTAGAGCGCCAGTCAAAGCCTCACTTTGAGCCATCATGGACGAGGTTGGTGCAGAAGCAGCTGTAGCTTGTGCCAAAACCTCTAGGGGAACTGATCCAAAGCTCATAGCAGGTACGAGCTCCAACGATGCAGATCTCTCTTGATTCATGGTTGAGGATTCCTCAGCCTGACTTCTCTTGCGCTCGAGCCTGCTTGCTTTTAGTTCAGCTGCTAACTCAGCAGCGATGATGTGAAAAGAAGCCATGGATCTCTTCATCTCATCCACTGTTCCCTGCATCATCGAAATAGTGGTCTGCATCGAGTCGAGTTTGGCTACAGATTCATCTTTGTGAACTTGGAATTCAAATTCCAAATTAGACAGCTCAGTGAGAGCGTTTTGATTTTTTTCGATTCACCATTGCCCCTTGATCAAGGGCTCTGATGCCAGATTGTTAGGATTTTGATCCTAACTCTCCAGATTTGGGAGGAAAGAATAGATAAGAATTGAAAGTAAAGACAAAAATGGAAAAGCTGATATTTTCTTCAATACTGACAAAGTTACACAGCAGAGGGTTTATAGGGTTTAGGACCACTTCATGAGAGCCAGATGGACTCTCAACATTGGCTTGGACAACACAGAGCAGTGTCAGCTGCCTAACTAACCAAACACTGCTTTTTATTGACAACACAGTGACGCAAACACTGACAGCAGCAAGAAAAAGACTTCTCCTAGTGCAACTAGGAAAACTAAGAAAACAGTCTTTAACAAGAAAACTAAGCTTTAAATGTTGAGTCTAACATATGGTTTCTCTCCCACTCTTCCAATTTCCTTTCTAAAATTCTTGCTGCGTTTAGAAGGTTAGTCTCTCCCACTCTTTCTACTATTTGACGCCAAAAAGAAAGGATGGTAATTTGAGTTCTTCCTGGTTGCTGGTGTAAATGAATGAATTGGCCACTTGGAGCACCCTTCTTGCATAATCTGTTTATAGAAGGAAGGACGTCTTTTAGATTGTTTGTTCTGTTTTCCAACATGTATGTATGTACGTACACACTACTAAGTAATTCAGTTTCTTTTTATTGAAATCAACATTGCATTGATCCTTCTATCTTTAGCTGTGCATTTACTTTTAAGATCAAATTTGTTAACTTGGCTAATGGCGATTACTTAATTCCTATTTGTCACTCATCAGAGTTTGGTCACTTGAGTTTCTTGTTCTGTTACATAAAATATAAATGAAAATCCCACCTAACTAGAATTTTATTTTCAAATACTCATATTGGTCAGCTTTCTATCAGACAGGGTAAAGAACAAAGAGACAACATTGTTTTGTCTCCTTAGGTTCTTCATGCTCGGGCACATCAGGTACATGAAACTTCCCCAATTCGAGTGAAGGGTTTGCTTCTATGTTGCAAATTAGTATTTTTATTAAATGATTAAATGGTGCTGCTGGGATAATCTAATTAATGTTTTCAATAATGGAGCATCACCGTTAATTTAAGAGAGCTATACAATAAAATCCCGATAAATGAATGTTCAATAATTTAAGGATTAATTACAAAACACCACCCGAATTATGATGTTATTTTCATTTTCATATCTAACTATCAAAAACTTACATTTTCATACCCGAAGTTTCATTTAATACCTTACTAACACCCTTAAATTTTAAGGGTATTTTTGTCATTTCATCAAATGTATCATTTTTACATTTACTTTTAACAAAATAATTTATTTTTGGTGGTTATCAAATACAAAATAGAACAATTCACTTTAGGAAAAATATCAAAAAAAACTGTAAAATTAAATATTTGTTTTTACAACAATATAGTGATAAAAGTTAGTAGAACTCCTTTTATGTATATATATGTAGATATATATATTTGGACTTACATGTTAAGAAAAAAATAAAATAAATTAAAAAATTACAACTGAATTTATTATAATTATATAAATTACAAGGCAATAAGAATAACCAATCACAATCAAGTACTAAAATATCAACGATAATGGAAATATAAGTGGATCAAAAAAGAAAATCTCGATTGATATATTGAGAAAAATCGAATATCCATGGAGATTTAATCAAATTTTATATAAAATTGGTATATTTGGCTACAAATAGAATTAATATAAAATATTGAAAAGATATGAAATTAAATATGAATGTTTGTAAAAACCAAAAGTTTAAGAAAATATCAAAGATTTATCGTGGATATTTTTGTCCATGATCACAATAATCCATTGATTTGGGTGAAGGAATGGTGTTCTCAAGTTTGAACAATAGCAATGAACAATATTTAATTTTAATAAAAAATTCAATGCATAATTTTTTATTTCATCAATTACAAAGATATTGAGAATTGAAATAAACGCCCTAGAGTATTATGAAATTTTAACGGTGTTAGTGATCAATGTATCAAAATACTAACGGAATAAAATTTGAGATATGTAAATGCAAGTTTTTGATAGTTAGGTATGAAAATGAAAACAACATCATAGTTCAGGTGATTTTTTATAACTAATCTATAAATTAATAACCTCGATTATATAATAATTTTCTCTTGTCCCAACTTGAGATCGGTTCATATTACTAGATACCTTGCTGAATGCATAAGATAATAAATTTTTTAGGTTCCCTTTAGGCCCCATTGAATATATAAAGTAATAATTAATTAATTAATTAATTATTTAAAATGTCATGAAAAATATTAATAATTGTAAAATACATAAAAAGAGAGTTAATAAGGAAGCTCTTAACAATTTTAATTTCTTAATTTAATTATTCAATTTTTTTTGTCTACGATGACTATCTTTAGTTGATGAGGAGAAATTTCAACGGCTAGTGTACTTTAACTGACGAAAAGTTTTTCTCATCGGCCTAATTTTTTTCGTGGGCTACGTTGTTTTTCTGGTAGCGTAAGTAGGTATTATATATCTTTTTTATATATCACATATTCATTCGTATTTTATCACTTTGTTTTAGGGTAACAAAAGATGCCATTAACAAAATCATAGGATCTACTCTTGATCATTCAAATTATGATTGATTTTCATTACCAAAAAAAATTATGATTGATTTTATGACTGAAATCCACAAGAAAAAGGCAAAAAAAGCTCGAAGTTTAAGAAAAAGGAAAATGATGAAAAAGCAGCAAAACATTTTTCATACACAACCTCGAAACGATAGCTGCTCAAACCTTCATACTAATTTATGTATCTTGTTGAAAAAATGATAGAAATAACAGAATTTTTGTAATCATTTTGATAGTTAAAGGTGAATGAAAATAGTCACCAAAGTAATGCATGCAATGGTTGATCTTTCAACTTCCTTGTCTTTTAGTTTTTGTAACAACATGAATCGATGACATGATAGTGGGCTGTTGAAAGGTTGTAACCATAAAACCATATATATACATACATATATATATATATATATATATATATATATATATTTGAGCTCTTAATAAAACCATTTAGAAAATCCTTGGCACACAAAAACATCATTTTATATCTTTTGGGAAAACAGTGCAGTATGCTAAAACAAGGGCCAGAGCGCTCAATGAACAATACAGCCTGCAGGGCTTCACGGATCTAGGCGGCCGAATTCCCGGGTTTGTCTATACAGCAAACCGGGGCCAACTACCTATGCGTCTGAAGACGAATAGTAGCGAGAGTGTCCATTTACAGCTAATGTCTAACACATCACTGATAGTACACACCGTACTTACGGCTCGCTTAACTCTGAACGAGACAAGCGTAAGCGGAAAAATAAAATAAACAGGGCATTGCCCCTCCGGAGGTTCACAGTCATCGACACCGTAGAAGTACTATATACTAGGTCCTGCCACTCTCAGGCCAAACACCTGAAATCAGGACAACGATACTACTTTTCGATCCGAGTTGTTAAATAAAAATCATTTACGTCTAGCCTCGGGTTTCTTGGCCCAATCATTTATCATTTAATATATAAAAACTTTCCCGAGACATTAACCATGAGCATACAAAATCATGCACTTTCACATATCAAGTAAAACCACTAACAAAAGGGGTTTAGCTTCCCTACCTGGAATAGTCGTTCCTTACGTAAGCTCCAAGCTTCCAGGAACCACCTTGGATGAACCGAGGTCATCGCGTAAGCTACTTCGTCCAATGAATCACTGCAGAATTAGAGTAGCTTAGCAACAAAGAAACAATAACAATTCAACAGACCTCAGCATTCCTAGTTTGACCAGGAATGACTACATTGACCAAGTTCACCAACCAATTCCTTTTTATCTCTTTAACCTTTTTGACTTGCTTTTCCGGTTATCGACTCTTTGCTCATTTACCGAAAGTCCGACTTAACTTCTGAACTTTCCTTAACCATTTTAATCTGACGTTAGGGTGTCACATAATAATACATTGAATTACTATGGACACCCAACGTGTCACATTAACCAATTCTTTAGTCTTGAGTTGATTTACCGATTTACGTGAATCACCAATTTTACTTAAAACAGTCAACTTGACATTTTTGGGATTTCTAGTTATCGTTTACCGATAACAATTCAATACTTTACCAATTTTACCGACCTGTGTCAAACTGCGTTGAACTTCAATTCTTTACCAAACTGTTTTTCCAAAAATAGAACTTTCCTAAAATGGAAACTTTCTCTTAATGGAAACTTTCCCAAAATGGAAAGTTTCCCAACTTAGTAGGTTTCCAAAAATAGAAAGTTTCCCAAAATGGAAGGTTCCCAATTACAGTTAGTTTCCGTTTTTGTACGTTTTCTTATACGTAATTTCCGATTACAACTCTTAACTCGACTAAACGGAAACAATGCACTTTAAAAAGGAGCCGAAGACTACCTCTCGACATTTCTGCTGGTTTCACTACATCACCGGATTCCGGCAACTTGCCGAAATTTCGCCAGAATTTCCCTGCTTTCTTCGTTTCCAAGTTATCGACAATATGCAATCAAAACAGAATCAAATCAACAATTTAATTACATAACCCAACAAGAACAATTCCAATAACAGTCTAACAACAAACAGACCAACAACTACACAGTGGCCTAGAACCGGATCCTCACCTCCAAAATCGATCCAACGAGGAATACAGCAGCCTCCTCCTCGGCTCCTTCTTTCTCCTTCTGTCCTTCCCTCTCTGCTCATCAACTTTGACTCTTGCCGAGATTTCTCTCCACACCCAAACATCTGCACCTAAAACAGATCCAACAGCAGCTTCTCCTCTTCCTTCACCTTCCTTCATTCTTCTCTATCTCTAGAGCCTCACTTACGCTCGATAAGCCCTTCAGACTCGAAGAACATGTCGCCGAAGACTAAGAACCCAGAAAACATGGTGATCGAGAAAAAGGGGATTTCGATTAAGACTTCAAATAGGAGGTTTAAGGGTATGGAAATAAAGAGGAAGAGAGGAGGAACAAGAATCCAACCTTAGATTACCGATTCGTCGCTCAGCTTGTCAGAGATCCTCGAGGACAATCGCCGTCCTCCTCCTCCAATCCACACCGTCGATGGTTGAACGTCGGAATAGGACTGGGCTTGATAGACAAGGAGTAAAGAAGAAGATTGGCGGTGGTCTCGTGAGCTAGGGTGGCCTAGCGGCAGGGCGCTCAGACGGAGAAGCTGTCGCGGCAGAGAGAGAGCGAGAGGAGAGAGATCGAAGGGCTCGGGTCAATGCTCCACTTCGATTTTGACTGAAGTCAACCTTCATTCCTTTTATACTCTAATCAACGGTTAGGATCAGATCCCTAATCGATCCAATGGCCCAGATTTAAAGATGGGTAAAAAGTATAAGGTTAAATGGTAAAAACTATTCTACTGAAATAGTAATTAAAAAATTACCAGAAACCTCAAAAATTTGTAGAAAATAGACGGAAGCTCTGAAAAATATTCTGAAAATACCAGGAGACTCGTGTCGACACGTACTATGACATCGAGTCCTTAATTGAATAATTTGAAGAGTTTTGAAAAACTCAAAAATGAACGTGGTCGTTCACTCACGAAGTTACCGAATGTGACTTAAACCTCAGTAACTCGTCATTAACCATGGTAAATACGTGCGGGGTCTCACAAGTTCAATGGGCTGCACTTCAAGAGGTGACAATAAAAGATGATTTTTATTTAACCACTCTGAATCTGGCAAGGTTCCTGACTGAGAAAGCTCCTGAGCTCAAAGAAGATGAGCAAGATGATGAAGCAAAAATTGCTGCTGTGAATGCATGGAATAGTCGTGACTATCTGTGCAGAAACTATATCATGAATTGTTTGGCTGACTCTTTGTACAATGTGTACATTAGCATGGGAACAGCTAAGGAGCTGTGGGAATCCTTTGAGAAGAAATATAGAACTGAGGATGTCGGTGCCAAGAAATTTATTGTGGGCCGCTTCCTTGATTATAAGATGGTGGATTCCAAAAATGTGAGGAGTCAATTCTCAGAAATCCAGTTATTCCTACATGAGATTCACGCTGAAGAGATGAAGCTTCGAGAAAGCTTTCAAGTGGCATATGTCACCAGCTTAGAAAGACTTCAAGAATTATTTGAAGCACAAGCGAAAGAAAATGTGCTTGGAAGATCTGGAGGTCAGGCTTCCCATTGAAGAAAACAACAGAGGATCTGAAAAGAAGACATGGGTTAGTGGCTACTCTGCTAAGGCAAATGCTGTGGAACATGGTCAAAGCTCCAAGACCAAGACGTTCAAAAATTAAGGGTCCAAGCTCGGACCTAGAGGGGACATTTCCAAAAAGCCTAGATTTGAAGGCAAGTGCTTCAATTGTGACAAGACTGGTCACAAAGTTGTTGACTGCAACAAGCCAAAGAAGAAGTAGAATAAAGAAGCCAACATGATTGAAGAAGTCATAAGGGGTGTCTCTGACATGAATCTCTTTGCTGTGGTGTCTGATGTGAACATGGTGGGCTCAAACCCAAAGGAATAGTGGCTCGACACTGGAGCAACTCGCCATGTATGTGCTGATAAGAAGATGTTCTACAAATTTGAACCCAGCACTGATGGGGAGATAATGTACATGGGGAACTCGGCCACATCTGTCATTGAGGGCAAGAGCAAGGTGGTTCAAAAGATGATCTCTAGAAAGGAGCTAACTTTGAACAATGTTGTGTATGTTTCTGATATCCGCAAGAACTTTATCTCTGGTGCACTGCTGAACACTCATGGTTTTCGTATTGTGATCGAGTCTGACAAAGTTTTTTTGTCTAAGGGTGGAATGTATGTGGGTAAGGGTTATATGAGTGGTGGAATGTTCAAATTTAATGTAATGACTATTGTCAAAAATATGAATGAAGCTAGTACTTCCACTTATATGCTTGAATCTTCCAATTTGTGGCATGGTAGACTAGAACATGTTTATTATGGTACTTTGCAAAGACTAATTAACATGGAACACTTACCAAAATTTCAAACTAACGAAATCATCTTTCAAAATCATTGAAAGAAATAATGAACCTCTTGATTTAATTCATAGCGATGTATGTGTTTTAAAACCAACATAGTCAAGAGATGGTAACCAATATTTCATTACCTTTATCAATGGTAGAACGAAATACTGCTATGTGTATTTGCTGAAGAACAAAGATGAGGCAATAGAGAAGTTTGTTCTCTATAAGAGTGAGGTGGCAAATGAACTCGATAAGAAAATAAAAGTATTGAGAAGTGATCGATGAGGTGAATATGAATCGCCATTTGCTGAATTTTATGCTCGGTATGAAATTATTCATGAAAGAACCGCACCTTACTCTCCACAATCAAACGGTGTTGCTAAACCAAAGAACCGTACATTGATTGAAATGATGAATGCAATGCTACAAAGTTCTGGTATACCACCCAACATGTGGGGAGACGCCATTTTGTAGGCTAACTACCTTTTAAATAAGGTTCTCAAAAAGAAACAAGAGAACACTCCAAATGAACTATGGAAAAGAAGAAAGTCATCTTATGATTACTTGCGAGTGTGGAGATGTTTGGCTAAGGTGGTAGTCCCTAAACCTAAAAAAATGAAAAATAGACCTAGAACAGTTGATTGCATTTCTATTGGATATGTACATAACAGTACGACTTATCGCTTCCTTGTGCACAAATCAGAAATTTCTAATATACATGAGGGCATGGTAATAAAATCGAGAAATGCATCATTCTTTGAAAATGTGTTTCCATGTAAGTCTAGAAGGGAATCGAGTTCTTCAAAACAGACACGGGAGGCTGGTACTGGAACTAGTCAAGCTGCTAATGAAAGCAGTCAACATCAAGACACTGAGTCTGAGGTTGAACCCAGACGAAGTACGAGAGCAAAGATAGAAAAATTATATGGGTCAGATTTTTTGACATATATGCTTGAAGGTGAACCTCTTACCTTTAAAGAGACGGTGAACTCCACTAATAGTCCTTTGTGGAAAGAAGCTATCAAGAGTGAAATTGACTCTATTTTGCAAAATCACACTTGGGAACTGGTGGATCTTCATCCAGGTTGTAAACCTTTAAGTTCTAAATGGATTTTCAAAACGAAATTGAAAACAGATGGGTCAATAGACAAATATAAGGCAAGACATGTAATTAAAGGCTATAAGCAAAAGGAAGGTCTTGTTTATTTCGACACTTATTCTCTTATGACGAGAATAACATCTATCAGAATGATAATTGCAATTGCCGCATTGTGAAATCTTGAAGTTCATCAAATGGATGTAAAGACCGCTTTCCTTAATGGAGATGTCGAAGAGGAAATTTATATGGATCAACCTGAGGGTTTCTCTACTCCTGGTCAAGAAAGGAAAGTGTGCAAATTGGTGAAGTCATTATATGACTTAAAACAAGCCTCAAAGTAGTGGCATATGAAATTTGACAACGCTATGATCACCAATGGTTTCAAAATCAATGAATGTGATAAATGTGTTTATGTCAAAGATACAGAAAATGGATATGTCATTCTATGTCTATATGTTGATGACATGCTTATCGTTGGAAGCAATGAAAAGATGATCAAGTCCACTAAGGATATGTTAAATTCCAGATTTGATATGAAACATATGGGTCATGCTAATGTCATATTGGGGATTAAAATCAAACGAACATCAAATGAGCTTGTATTGAGTCAATCTATGTAGACAATATCCTTGGAAAATTCGATAAGGATAATTCTGGAGTTGTCAGAACTCCAGTGAATATGACTCTACATCTCTCAAAGAAGATAGTGTCTCTTAGTTAGAGTACTCTAGAGTCATTGGAAGTCTGATGTACCTAAAAAGTTGTACAAGACCTGACATAGCTTATGCTGTGAACAAGCTGAGCAGGTACACGAGTAATCTTGGAGCTATGCATTGGCAAACAATTGTGAAGGTACTAAAGTACTTAAGGTATACGAGAAACTATGGGCTGCATTATACCAATTATCCAGCTGTCCTAGAAGGATACAGTGATGCAAATTGGATTTCTAACATGAAAGACTCAAAATCCACTAGTGGGTATGTGTTCACATTAGGAGGATCAGCATTGTCCTGGAAATCCTCTAAACAGACAATTATAACCAGATCCACGATGGAGTCTGAATTTGTCGCATTAGACAAATGTGGGGAAGAGGCGGAATGGCTACGCCAATTCATAGAGGATATTTCAAGATGGACAAAACCTATGCCTGCAATATGCATATATTGTGATAGTCAATCTGCAATTGACAGGACACAGAGCACGATGTACAATGGTAAGTCAACACATATTCGTCGAAGACATAATACCATTAAACAACTACTTTCTACTGGAGTTATCTCTATTGACTATGTGAGGTCAAAGGATAATATTACAGATCCGCTAACCAAATGGTTAAACAGAGAGCTAGTTGATAAATCATCGAGAGGAATGAGACTAAAGCCCATGAATTAAAAATCTTTGCAGTGGATACCCAACCTAGCTAACTGGAGATCCCAAGATTTAGGTTCAAAAGGGACAACCAAACTGTAGAGACCATGTTGGATCACTGTGGGGATATTCCTCATGTCCATTCCTATGATGAAAACAGTGATGCCCGTAAGGAATGAGGTTACGCAAAACCTTTTAATGATTCTTATGCATCAGAGATCCGAGCGGAGTAATGCGGGTTACTCTTAAGAAATCACCTATGTAAGAGAGAAGTGGGGCCACTTCTAAGGGAATTGTTTAAGGGCTCAATTCCTATCAAACTCTTACAGAACCAGGCGCATGTCCAGGGCCAAAATGGACACAAAAGTGAGAACTGTAAGTACTAGGAAGATTCCTGTGAAGTATGTTATCATTTACACAAATGACGAACAGTTCAAAGACATCGTGTCTATTGTCTAGTTAGTAAAGTCAATATAGTTTCACAAGGGAAGGTTCAAAGGGGTATCCTAAGCAAGTTTCAACCGTAGATATCTATCACCAAGTTTATCGAGTCTTTGGTCGCCTATTTCATTCATGTGGGGAATTGTTGGAAAATGATAGAAATAAAAGATTTTTTGTAATCATTTTGATAGTTAAAGGTGAATGAAAATAGTCACCAAAGTAATGCATGTAATGGTTGATCTTTCAACTTCCTTATTTTTTGGTTTTTGTAACAACATGAATCAATGACATGGTAGTGGGCTATTGAAAGGTTGTAACCTTATTTATGGCATTCAAGTTTTCCTCCAATCCCACCAATATAAATATGTGACTCCATTCCTCATTCTAAATACATCAACTCAAAGCATCTCTCCTTATTTGAGTTCTCTCTCTCTCTCTCTCTAAGTTGTGTTCTGGTGATAGACGAAGGTACTTCAAGTTCGTTCAGTGTCCTTAGTAGCAGTGCAGTCTTAAGGGACAAGCAGTCGTTGTATCTTGGGAGACAAGTGTCATCAAACCTTTTCACCGAAGAGGAGACATAATTTGTCTTAAGGAAAGTGTGTGAGACACACGACTCGACTTCCTTCAACATCCTCCTATCCTTGAATCCGAGTTAGTAATATTGGTGTTCATCATCATATTTGTATTATGAGTTTTTAGTTATAATTATTTATTTAATTATAATAAATTTATGTTGTTATATATTTGTAATATTTGACATATTTTCTAACAATGTATCTATGCTAACATAAATCTCTTATCCGCTCCAAACCTTATTGAAATCCCCAAATTCTAGGTTCACATGTAGAAATCCTCAATTTCGACATGAAATCAACATCCTACTCTCCTTCTCTTTGTTATCTAACTTTGCTCCAAGTTATTCATTCAATTGTAAGGAATGCCGAAATTTAAGTTCATATTATGTTTCTTAATCAATAGTCGCCCCGTATCGTAGATTTTGAACACTGGATATCTCCAATCCAATGCTCCTCCGTGTAGATTCAAAGGTATAGGCATGATAGAAGCATAATATGCTATGTTCTTAATATGTTTTCTTATCCTATTTAGTTAAGTTATTTCCTTAGTAACATTATTTCTTATATGTTTTTATTGTAAAGGCATAAATGGGCGCAAAAGGAGAAAAGAATGCTAAAACGGAAAAATTAGAAGAATCCTAATTGTTTGGAGAAACCTAACTCAACTAGGAATCCTAATTCAATTAGGAATCAATGGAGCAAGGTGTCACAACTTATGAGTCACAAGCAAAGTCCAAGATGAGCTATGAGTCACAAGCAAAGTTCAAGATGAGTGATGAGTCACAAGCAAAGTCCAAGATGAATAAAAATCTGGACCATTGGATCAAAATTGAATCAAGGGCTAAACGCAATTCATCAACACTATATAAAGGCTCATTTGCTTCATAATTCTCTATCATTCATTTCAAACAAAACCTTAGAGAAATAGCATACCAGCTGTGCCAACCTTTTTCCTTCCTTTACGAAGCCTTGACGAACGTTTCTCAAGCGCGGTAGCCTTGAAGCCATAGCACTTTTTCTGCATCATCAAGTTTCTTGAAGATCATCAAAGTGTAAATTATGCCTCTATCTTTGTTTAGTTTTCTTTACAATTTTAAGAACATAGATTCAGTTTTCATTATGTGAATTGGATGTTTGTTATAATTGTTTTGTTATTAGTAAATTTCTTATCTTTGTAGAGCATGTTGAAGTTATGTTTATGATGCATTAATAAATCTGTTCTTGTCAGTGCATAAGTTAGAAAGAATGCGTTTTTGTTTTAGTAGCTATAAAGTTAGAATGCATTCTAACTATCGTCAGATTTCATGTTAAGCCGCGTAGGTAAGTATGAATCACAAGTGATGGAAGCTATGTCATAGTGGCTGGAAACGCAGACTACTTAATTTAATGGTGTGACGTTCATAACATGGTTTTATTCAATCTCGTTCTATAGATCTTAATGATTGATGTAGACGTTCTGTGCTAAGTATAAAAGTAGAACTATAAGATGCAATGTCCTCGTAGGCCTGTGTCTTGAGATTGTTTCTAGTGTGTGAAGTTGACAAGTTTCAGATTGTTAAGATTAAAACGTAATTTTAATATGTGATCATAATTTGAGTTTTTCTCTCTTTGTTGATGTGTTGAATGAATTGATCATATGTATGTATTTATAGTTTGTTTTATTTTTAGTAGGAATGATAGAAACCCAAATCAAAACCCCCAGTTTAATCCTTCAAAATATGTAAATAATCTTTGTTTTATACTAATATTATCATGACTTTGAATGTAGGAGCCCCTCTTAAGTCCCCGGTCGTATCGACCCCTACTTACTGTTATACTATAAACGTCAAAAGAGGGTTTAGTTGTCGTACCCCGGTTTGGGAGCGCGTCAAGGCACGAACGGAACAACCAGTGTTTCAAGCGTTTACCATGGTCAACAACCTCAACCTTCCTCGGACAACTGCAATCTATGTTCCAAAAGTTGACTGAGTTTCTTACGTTAGGAATAGTCATCAAATTCTACATGGTGTTGAGCTGATTAAAAATAATCTCAAGTGGTGTGTTGGTAATGGAAATATCATCAAATTCTAGTACGACTTCTGGCTTCTTCCTCAACCCTTAGTTAATTTTGCTCTTCCATCTGCTGTAATTGATGAAAATGTTTTAGTTAGTAACTTTTAGAATGATGAGGGCAAGGATGTGGGGAGTTGCTTGTTTCTGTCCTTCGTATTGAAGTTGTGCATTACATTATTAATGTTCCAACTGGCTTCAATGAGTGGTGATGACATCAGAATTTTGAGTCCTAGTTCTAATGGTCAATTTTCAGTTAAGTCTGCCTAGAATTTGGAGTGCCTTATGGAAGTTTAATTGATGTTCCTCCAAAACTTAAGATTTTTTGTGGACGTTGCTTCATAAAAAAATTGTTCACCAATGTTCAGAGAGTGACCAGAGGTTTTGAAACTAACCCCTCTTATCCCATTTGTCATTCTGTTGATGAGACATTGCTTCACCTTTTGAGGGACTATCCTAGATCCAGATTTATTTGGAGGGCTTTTAGTAAACCTGCTTGTATTGATAATTATTTTTTGCTTGATTGGAATGGATGGATTTATGCTCAAATTCATTGTTCCACTGCCATTTAGGAAAATATCAGATGTAAATGTTTGATTATTTTCATATGTCGGCTCATTTGAAAATGGAGAAACAAACATGTTTTTGAGCCGGGTTTTGTTCTTCCTGTTTGTTTCAAGAAAATGATATGGGAAAAAGACATTAAATGTAATGGAATAAAGCTAAGCTGAAATCAAATGAAGATTCCATGTTTAGTCACACTATGCTATCATGGAAAATGCCTCATGAGAATTTTTTTTCAAGATGAATGTTGATGGAACTAGGAGATCTCCTTGTGGTGTAATAGGTGATTGTGGTGTCATTAAAAACCATTGTAGAGACAGGAATATTGGTTTTCAAATAAATCTTGGAGTTGGTGAAATCCTAGATGCTGAAGTCTGGGTCAAATCTTGTTGCTGATTTGCACATTAAAAATTTGGTGATTAAATCTGACTCTGCTGTTTTGATTCAACCGATGAACAATTCCAATTTTGATATTCATCCTCAGGGATCTTTTCTCCATGGTTGCTGCAACTTGATGAACAAGATGGTTGATGCTAAACTGATCCACATTTTCAGAGAATGCAATGCTACTACAGATTCTTTAGCTAAATGCAGTATTTCTCATGAGCTTGGTCATGTTTGCTTTGACAGTCCTACTCATGTTGTTGATGCCTTTCTTGATGATCTTTGTTCTGTAACTAGAGCCACAAAATCTGGCAACTATTTTAGTTTTTAGTCTATTTTTCTGCTTTGAGCCTTCTAGGCATCTTTTGTAACCAAAAAAAATTCCATTTTTCTTGACGTGGCCTGAAGAGAGCCTCTTTCTCCTTTACACAAAACTCAAGTAGTGAAAGCCTCTGAGACTGATCCAACGTATCTAAAGTCACTATACTAACGGCCGAGATTTCTTTTCACAAACAGCTGACCAGTCCCTTGTGTCGTTGGGTAGTTGAAGGAAGATAACACATTAAGGTCGCCAAATGGCGCTTCGTGTTCATCATTTGAGTCTGAGCTTACCAACAACTAGTTGTCTATCTTCAAAAACCCAGTTCGGTTTTGCCTTGAAACCCAAGACTTTAACAACATTTGATAAACCCAATAGCAAGAGGCTCTTCTTCTTCTCCATCCGTGCAATGGGTTCCTCTGCTTCTTCCCCATACAGCAGCACTCAAGGTACATACATAGTACTCTGACCCAGTAAAGAATTTCATAATTTGTTTTTAGATTTCAATCAAGCTTTTGAGTTATGTGATTGGATGAAGCTTGTTGTTGCTATGGGCAAGTTTTCTCCAACAATTGTTATAGATGCTCAGAACAGCCTTATGTTTTTTTATTGAGCTTATGGACTAGTTAGGGATGAACTTGTACTTGTTTTCTCTAACTTGTTCTGTGGTTGTTGTTTCCGGCTATAACTACTGCGATTCAGTTTGTCTTGTATAATTGTTTTACAAGTTTTGATGGATATTTTTGTTGCCTTTTCCAGAAATTTATTTGGCTATTTATTAATCTGCTTATGCAATGTTTTGTGCTTCTGATCATATTTGCTCAGAAACTTGACATAGACTATATTATCGCTTTGTGGGAAGGTCATGTTTGGGATTGCTCACTTTACTGGGAATGTGTTCGCCATTCTATTTCATAGCCACTGCTCTGATTGTTAATTTGTTATGCGTGAAATACCGAATATTTGCTGAAAAAAAAAATATTGAAAGATTTGTTATACGACCCAATTACTTGCCTTTCTCAATGAAAATCAAATTTTGGAACTGTCGAGGATATTTTCTGACAGGTTTGTGAACTGAGCTTAGTGTAATGTATTAGGTTACTCTAAATGGATGTTTTGCGATCAAGTGATATAAGAACAAATGAGGCAGCAGCTAATTATCTTTTAATAAGCTTCCTAGTTTTGATTGTGCTGAAACCGCTCCCTTTGATGGTCAATGTGGAGGCTTGATCCAAATATGCAATATAAATATTTAAAATCTATCAGTTGTGATAGGTTTTGATTACTTTTTTCATAGCTCAGTTCAACTTCCACACACAAATGATATTTCGCTTGTCATTTTTTATTATTTGGTTCCTCAAAAGGAACAACAATTGCCTTTTGGAGTTTTGGGAATCCTTTTTTCACTCTAGAACCTCCTTTATGGTTTCCATTGGATGATTATTGGTGACCTCAATTGCATTTTCTCTTTGCAAGAAAAGCTAGGTGGTATCTAGCGTCCTAGGTAGTAGGTACATGACTCAGATGAATACTGATGCTTTTACTGTCCACACCCTTTACTGGCATCCTTATTACTTAGGGTAAATTCAAGAGCTTGAGTCCAGAATCTATAAAGACTCGTGACCCAGTTTAAGAATTTATAAATTATGCGGAATACTACTTATAGTGTGTATGCCCTTTACTGTCAGTCTTTATACTTGGAGTAAAATCAAGAGTCTGAGTCCAGAATCTATGAAACAGTAGATTATGTTATGGTGCCTTCTTCTTGGTTTAATGCATTCACTCAAGCTGTACTATCTACTGATCTGACCATGTCTTATCTGTTTAACTTTGGATGGCATATCCACCAAGGCTAGAAAACCTTTTAGAATGGAAGCTATATGGCTGAAACATTTTCAATTTCTTACTGTTGTGAATCAAGCTTTTCAGAATATTTATACTGGAAACCCTTTGCAAAAAAAACTTAGGTATTATTTCAAGCTTTCAGCTTTTGTGTAAGAAGTGGAATTTTGAAGTTTATGGTGATATAGTTTTTAGAAAGGAAACTTTGTGTACTAACCTTTAAGCAATTCAACATGACTGCATGTCTTCAAAAGACCCTAATTTTATACGTTGAATGAAAACTTGTTCCAGAATTCCTTTTGGCCCCAGAGGGGAAGAAAAAATTGGCTTGCACTTGATGAGAGAAACATTACTTATTTCCAAACTCATGCATTAATTTAGGAAAAAGAAAAACTTTGCAGTAACTATGTTTTCTAAAATTGATTCGTGAATGTTGTTTGGTCTTTATGTGAGCAATGAATGATGGCTACTCTATGTTGCCTCAACCCTGCAAAGTACTATTTAACAAAAGTATGAAAATTCACCCTCAAGACAGTATATTATGAAGTAACATGTCAATTCTTTGGTTTTTGAAGCATCCTATGTGTTTTTGACCAAAATATTTTGTTGTCAGACTTCAGATGTTATGTACAGTTAACACGTTAAAGTCTTCTGTGAAAGTAATATGGTCTAAATTCCATAGTTGGTAGAATAGAATATGTTTCATATATCCTTTCTGTTTATTTTAGTATGTAATCAAATCATTTGAGTTGAACTACTATTCAGAAGTATTTTTGGTACATGTGCAGAGTCTGGTGACTATAAATCTGTAAGTAATGACGAATGGAAAAAGAAGCTTACAAAGGAACAGTTTTACATTACTCGTCAAAAGGGAACAGAGAGGGCGTTCACTGGGTATGGTTCTTAATTGTGCTTCTCTTGTAGGTGTTTGCCTTAATGGTATTAATTTCGAAATCAGCTTCTTTAGTATATCTTTTTGGAGCTTTTGAGGACCTTCTCAGATATCTTTTTGATGGAACAATGATAACCTTGTAGGGTAGATTTTGCAACCACCCATAGTTTTGAAAAAAAAATCAGTATTCTAATTCAGAATTCTGCTACATTAGATTATTGTGACCTGATGAAGTAGGAAGTAGGAAGTAGTGAGGCTTCTTGTATTCACTTCAATAGGGAATGTGAGCTGAATAGTTCTTTGACTCTGCCATCTGAGGTTCTTATCCCAATATGTAGTATGTGGGTGTATTTTCTGGTGGGTCATGTTTTTTAGAAATGTAGCGTGCACAAAAGTAGGGTTTAACCTTGTTTGTTGCAATATATCTCTACTAGAAAAAAGAACTTTGTTTGTATCCGAAGATTGTATAAAGATGATCCTCATTGGTCAGTGCTCTGCAGTCAGTTTGGCATCCCAAATATGTTGCTTAGTGAGCATTTTATGATTCTTTATGCATTTGTTTGGGGGGTCGGGTTAGGAAATTTGTGAAAGATTAACTAATGTCATATATTATTTATTTTGGTGTTTTTTCTTTTCATCTTCAGGGAATACTGGAATACCAAAACTCCTGGAACTTACCATTGCATATGTTGTGACACCCCACTTTTTGAGTAAGTGTGTACCTATTCATTTTCATTGACATAATTCTTGAAAGTTTGGTCATGCTCACATCAATCTGGTGTTCTCTCATCTCAGATCATCAACTAAATTTGATAGTGGAACTGGTTGGCCATCCTATTACCAGCCGATTGGAAACAATGTGAAGTCCAAGTTAGACTTGTCCATTATCATCATGCCTCGCCAGGAAGTTCTTTGTGCCGTTTGTGATGCTCATCTTGGCCATGTCTTCGATGATGGTCCACCACCGACAGGAAATCGCTACTGTATTAACAGGTTCGTAGTCACTGTTTTTCCTTTTCTCCCTATATGTTAAACAGTTTAACTGACATGTAATAACTATCCTTGCAGCGCTTCCCTGAAACTAAAACCAAAGCAGGAGTCGACTTGAATAAAAATCTTGCTGAAAAGTGACTCCTGTATCTGCCACCCTATCACATATAGTGCTAGTCAGTCAGTTGCAGAAGTGGACGTGACCTCACAAATTGGATCAGAAAATGAGACCATGAGATAACTGTATTATTGTTCAGGAGTAAATTAAAATAAACAGATGTCCATGTTCATAAATATCTACTATGGTTCATAATCTTATATATTTGTATAGATGGTCATTGGAGTGTGTCATTTAAAGCCCTAATATAAAGAGAAATGTACTTCATTTATTTGGTTTGGACGCAATAGAGACATTCAAGTTTTGTAAGAGCATCTGAGGGAGAGCATCTGCAGCGGTGCCCTCTGCTCGTGCTCTCGAGCGAGCAAAGATTGCTCGTGCAAGAGCATTTTAGCTCGGTCAACGAGCGGTCGCCGTTGCAGGGCTCGTCTCCCTCCCCTCTACTCGTGCTGCTCCTCCCACCGCTGCATATGCTCTAAGGGAGCGGTGAAAGAGCAGATGAAGGTGGACGAGGAGCATTGTTACAAACTACAAAAGACAAGTGCAAAGGCAAAAACCATTTTGTTTATTTTATTTTGTTTTACTTGGAGAACAATTAGAGCATTGTTAAATGCTAAGAAAGCTTCTCTTTCTTCTACTATAGAAAACCGTTTCATGAAGGTACTTGTTGGACTCTGGGTGAAGGTGAGGATGTTAATAACTGGATGGAAAATACTTGCATCAATACTGGTATTGACGTAAGTATTTCCCTAATTGGATTTACCCCTTCCTTCTTTCTAAACTTGTTTCTAGACGACGGCAAACGTCCTGCGCTGGTTTCCTTTCTTGTGGAAGGTGGTTTGGGCTGGGCTTCTGCCCTAGGGCCTCATTGTTGAGCTGGTATCCTTTCTAGCCCTTATGGGGTCCTAGGGGTTTATCACCCATTCAAGTTATCTAGTTTGTCTAAGAGTTGGCGAGACTTAACACAAGGGCAAGGAGGTCTTGATTTTCTTTATCCTTTCTGAGGCAAGTGATGGAAGAATATTGTTGTTTAATTCTCGACTTTACTATCTGTAAACCAATCGAGGTCCACAGGAGACAAAGATTATTGTTACATGGGAGTTAGATAGAAGTATTTCAAAATCTCTTGTATTAGGTATCAAATGAGAGCATTTTTACAATGAGGGAACACTGTCATTTTTTGTTGTTTCTCACCGACTAGTATGAGTTTAGGTTGTAAGTACACAATCTGATGTATGCGCCTTCTTGTCGTTTTAAGTAATGAATTTACCTATTTCATTCAAAAAAAGAGAATTACATATAAGGAACCAGCCAAATTTGTAAACACAAAAAATCTTTTTCCATAATTTGTTATACAAATTATGACACCAGCCTAAGCCCAAAATTAAGTTATAACAGGCTGACCCAGATTATAGTTAGGAAATAACTAAAATGTCTAATTCTATATCAAATACTTCCACATTGTCCTTTATTATCCTCAATCAATTATAGCCACATATTATTTTTCTCTCTTTCATTCATCTGATATGATCTGCTCTTCTCTCTCTCTCTCTAGCTACTGTCATCCAATTCTTAATTTTCAGTCTTGCTGCTACTGTTGTTGTAGATCAAAAAGTCTCTCTACTATAGTTGATGCAGATCATAAAGTCTTGCTAGTTGCTACTGTTGCTGCAGATCAAGTCTTCCTGCTACTGTTGCTGCAAATCATCAAGTCATGCTGCTACTGTTGTTGCAGAGCAAAAGATCTTGTTGCTACTGTTGATGCAGATCATCAAGTATTGATGCTACTGTTGATGCATATCATTAGATTTTGCTGCTACTGCAGATTATCAGGTTTTGCTACTATTGCAGATTAGCAAGTTTTGGATGTGTAAGAGTCATACTACTGTACATTTGTTAGTAGCAGATTTTTCTGGTAAATTTGGTAGTAGCAATAGCTATTTAATCAGCAGCAGCTACCTTACATCTGCTATTGTGTGCTACTGTACACATTTGGTGGTAGTAGCAGAAGTTTTTTCTTGTGTAAGGCAGTAACAACAATAACATCGTCCTATTCGGCTATTCGCCAGTAGCAGCTACTAGCATCCAATACAGTAACAGCGACGAGCATCTAATTTGGCAGTAGCATTGAGCGTGTTAGAGGGCAGTAGCACTTTTAGACAAGTTAGAGGGCGTAACATATTTCACAGTAGAAATATGTAGTAAGGGTATTGTGGTAAATTACATAGTGACACATGACATGTTGACATCAACTTGTCCTAATTTGTTAATTTATGTCCTTTATTGTGTAAGATATTGATTAAATGGTTTATTTGTAAACTGAAATTTGGTTGATAACTAAATTGTAGTTTACTAAAAAAACTTGTTTGTGAACAGCAGAAGCATATCATCAATTTAGATGACTCCGTTGATAAGTTTATCTCACATAAAAACTGGCACCTTGATCAATTACATGATATCTCCGTTCTGAAACTATTTGCACATATAACTGTTGTCCCTTCATCTCATTTTCATTACAATCACTATTTTGTTGGGATCGAACTTGCAATCAAGTCAGCTACTATTTGGAGTTCAATGTTTATGTTGAAACTTCGATCAAAACTTCTAAGCTAAAGGTATTTGGTTTTACAAGAAAGAATCTCGTATTAAAATTTTGCTATCGTATGAAATTGTACATTCAAATGAAATTTCATACCATAGCAAAATTTTGCTAAGCGTCCCCAAATACTCAAATTATTTGGTATCCCCCTCATACTGATTTTGTTTACCTAAATTTTGATGGTTTCATTATTCAAGAATGATCATGGTCTTCATCCAAAAAGAAAAGACAAAAAATTCAGATTTCTCAGTTGGAGCAACTGTCAAAGCGTACAATAATTCCTAAAAAAACCCCTTCTGTTCTCATATTTCTGTGCAAGTATCAAGGGTATTCAAAATTAGGACAATGAATTATACGCTGGAAGCAATCTGAGAGCTGAATGGCATACAATGCAATCTCATCACCTAGTATTGCTGACTATTACAGAAGTCCATATGCTTTCCCATTGGCAAGCATTATATGCTACACTACAGCAGGCTCACTGCACAAACTGGAAATTTAACATCCAAATAACAAACAATCGTAAAAATTGTCGAGGTGCTACAAGAGAGTTGCCTCCATATGGCCTAACTCAATCAAAAATTCTCTCCCCTGTAGAGAATAGAATAAATACAAAAGAACTGAAAATGCAGAGCAGACCCGGAATTAAAAACACCAGTCTCCAGCTCTCTGGACTTGAAAGACTCGAATCAGCAGTTCTAGCAGCTTCAAGAAGCTTGCCAGTCAGATCAACTCCAATAATGCCAGCCAAGGTACCAGCAGTATTTGAAACTCCCATTACAATACCAGCATATCTCGGGGCAATATCCATATGATTCACTGCAAAACCAGCCCTCCCAAGTGCCAAGAAACCAAGAGCCACAGATGAACAAAAGACAGCCCCGTCAGAAGTTCGGAAGATGGGAATTGATATCAATGCAAGAGAAGCAACTACGAAACCAACAGTGTTCAAGAACTTGCGTGTATAAGTCACAGACAGTATTCTCTTGGTGACCAAGTGGTCAGCTACCACCCCACCTATATTTGAGAAAATAAACATGTTGAGATATGGCAACATCTTTGAAGAACCCATTTCTTGAAGGCTAAGCTGGAGGCCTAACTCAAAGTATGTCGGCAGCCAGTTCATCAACACATATAAAGCATAATGGAATGTGAAATTATTCACCACGATTGCCCAAACTGGCAAACTGAGTAAAATTCTCTTCCATGGGATTTTGGCAGTTCTACTAGTGGAACTTCCTCCGTTCTCTACTTTCAACTTTTGGTTTCCTCTGGTCGGCAACAAAGATTCCCCAAACCCAGCAGCTGTTGCTTTTGGATGTTGAGAGGAAGGTGGATCACTAGCATACTTGAACCACAACAAAGACCACATGGCACCTAATGCTGCCTCCGCAAGAAATACAGATTGGGGGCCTCTGTACTTTACAAGGCTTGGAAGGAAAAGCATTCCAGTAGCCGCTCCTAGATACATACCAGAGGTAGTAAGAGAAACAGATCGGGATCTTTCATGTGGCGGAACCCACTGAGCTAGAACTGTGTGGATTGAGGGGAAAATGAAACCCTGTGCGACACCCACAAGCAGCCGAGCAATCACTAAGACAAAGATCCGATTGGGATCTAGAGGAACTAACGCACACGTAGCTGACCATAACACAAACGAAAGAAGAAGAACCTTTCTTCCTCCAATCTTCTGAGCTGCCCAACCTCCAGGCACTTGCGAACAAGCATAACCGTAATAGAACGTAGAAAGAATAGTGCCTTTACTTGATTGGTTGACCCCCGCAGCATCGGCAGCAACAGTGTATGCAATCGAAAACCCAACTCGTTCAATGTAGCAGACAGAAGTGCATACAAAGGTCAATATGACGATCAAGTAGCGCTTAGGAAACTTGACCATCGCCATACTTGACCACTAGTGGCATCTGCAAGTACTTACATTGCCAAATTGTCACCAATTTATTCACTTTTCCTTACAACAAACCAGATTTCCGACAGCTCACTCTTCACCTTAAAAGAATGTTCCGGAGAGGAAGTGCAGATGCTTCACTAGTATAACAAACCAAATGTGGCCATAAGCTGACGGAATCTAACAATGTGTATACTTTACTACTACACAGAAATGAGGTACAGAGCATTGACTAATTTAAACCCCAAAATTGTTTAGGCAACTAATCAAATAAAGCAATCCAAAAACACAGATGATAGGAGCATTTCATCTCAAGATTCAGAAGCAATTTGAGACTGGAAGCTTCGATTTGGAAGATTCGCAACTCAAACTTGGAAAGTGGAAAGAAGAAGAAGGGTTTATGAGGAGTACCTGAAAGGGAATGGCGGAGGAACGGTGGTGCATTCAAGTAGAGATTAACCATGGCGATCAGTGTTGACAATCGAGATCTCAGAGCCGTCCCCTAATATATTCATCATCCGAATTTATTTTTGTCTATACTTTTTTTAGGTGAATAGAGAAAATTCTATTTATTAAAGATAATGACGATCAAAATAATTAAGTATGAATAGTCCAAACACTGTATAACGCATGAATAGTCCAAACTACTATAATAAGCTTCAAAACTACATAAAATAATATGAATATTAAACTAGAAAACAATGAATCTTCTTTCCCCTAATAAACCCTACTACACTTCACGAATGAGGCCTAAGACGGTTGAAATAAAACCTCTCTGAGAACAAAACCATAGAGCTGGTCTCCGCCGCTTGCCAAAGTACTCTCGTCCAACGGCGCCTAGATCAGTTTTGCACTTTGTCGATCTCATGGATGTTGCTGGACAAGATCTCAAATCTAGTCGGGAGTCCTTGAGTTGGCTGCACTCGGGTTTTTTTTTTGTGTTTTGGTTTTGGGTTCTGGCTAGACTTGTAAATGGATCTGATCTTATCCAGACTCATTCTGGATTCATGGTTTTTAAACGGGTTTGGATCGAAAATTTGACCCGTTGATATGTTAAGGACCCGGATCCGTTAACCCATTTACTAAACGAATCGGATCCGAATCTTGGTTGATCTGGTCCGTTAAGGATTCGGATCCGTTTAAAAATAATTAAATAATACTTTATAAATATAATATTATTGATAAATATTAAATAATATGATAATTATCTAAATAATCTAAACATTCATATCTAAATTGCCTCTAAAGTATGATTTGATAAAGTTGAATGTTGTTAATGTCTTTGTATCTTTGTTAAAAAAAATATTAGAGGTCAAATATTTTAATTATATTAGTGTACTATTAAGGGGTATTTTAGGCATGTAATTTAACTTTTGATGTAAATCTTTATTTTCTTATAAAATTTCATTAGTGTTTTATGATAAAACTATGAAACTATTATTAAAATTTGAAATATTTATTATTATAAAATAATCAGATTAACAGGTTGGGTATCCGTTAACCCGTCGGATCCGGATTTGGATCGAGCTACTAAAGATCTGGCAGGTAACAGGTCAGATCCAGATCTAAAGTTTCTATTACGGATTCGGATCCAGATCTAGGTCGATCCAGTCTAGATCCGATCCATTTACAGGTCTAGTTCTGGTTCTTCATCTCTTGATGGCAGATTTAGGGTTCCTCCGATCAATTGATGCGATTCCAAAGTGAAGGTAGACCGACGATGCGGTGCTTTACAGGTGAGGCTATGCAAATCTAGAAAGTTTGGTTGGGTTTTTGGAATCGTTTCAAACCCATGTTTGTGGAGTGTTAAGAGTGATGGTTTTGGCGTCGTTACGACATTTGGTGGTGGCAATGTGAAACTGGAGCGGCACGGATCTAGCAATATGGGTCTGGCGATGGCCTTGGTTAAGTGGCATACTACATGTCATTTTTAGGAGGATGAGTAGAGAATGGGCCAGCTATCTTAGGCCTAGGTTTGACTTCCTTTAGGCTTTTCAAGTTTGGGCTAGGTTTTCTTTAGGCCCATTCTTAAGTAACTAGTCTTCTATTTACAGTAATTCCTTTTTTAGGGACCTAAGCACACTTAATTGTTATCTTTTTGTATTAAATTAAATGAGCAGGATTATGTAATAATTTGTGATTGCATGCCAAGTCCTTAACTTGTTTTAAGTAGTAAGGGAGGGCATGTATCTGCATCATTCTGGTCTCAATATCAATGAAATCGCCTATCAGTCACCCTTTGTCAAAAAAAACTCAGGCCTAAGACTTACAGCGGTGTACCTTTCATCGTTTGAGAAGTGAGATAGGATAAAGTAGGGTTTCAAAGGAATCTTTCCTCATTAGGAAACTACTGCCCCCCCCACGCCTCAGACTCGAGGCTCGCCTCCTCTGTTGCTGCAAAACCCGATCCTCCTGGAATCATAGAATCAAGGAGTTGAGAAACAGCACCAATAGTCTTCTTCTTGTTCTTACATCCACGTGGCTTTTCCCTCTTCTTGGAAGATATTCTGATCCTCATTAGGCCCAAAGTACCTTTAGAGTTGACTGAAAGATCAACCTCAGTTGAATCTAGGGGCAATGGAACCATTGCCAATGCATTTATAGCTCTTTTTCCATTAGGCGACTCCTTCTCCTCTCTTGCACGTCTGAGTCCTGTAATCTTGAACGAGGTAGGATATTTTGGTAGCTCTCTGATGTTAACTTATCTCTTTTTCCTTAGGCAAGAGAGAACCCTAGAACAATGCTGGAGCGGAAAGACTAGCAGGGATATTTACCTTGAAAATCATTGGTGGTGCAACGACTGGATTCAGAGCCACCACCGGAATTTCATCTTCTTCCTCTCTTGGTCATGGCAGGCCTCTGTGGTTGAGCATAGAGTAGGTACGACAACTACCGAGAAGTCATCAATACCTAATCTTAACTTCCAACACATCCACAGGCGAAACCCTAATTCGGCCACTCAATCTCACTGGTTTTAAAACCAAACGGTTCAAACCCTTAAGTCCTCATTACTGCAGCTGGGCTTAGATATTAACTTAAGACAAATGACTTCTAACTATTCTTTAATTTCATACAGAGAAATATCAGTCGTATAAAGACCGTAATGGGTATACGTCTAGATACATTGGGTATATGATCCAACTGGATAAAGACAGCAATGGGTATATGATCCTAAATCTTATTTATGAATTAAATCATATCAGATCCTAATGATATTACTTGTATTCTCATTGGGTATTAGATTATGGTGACCGCATACGTAAAAACCATAAAAGAAACAAAATTTGAAAATTGAATTGAAACAAAAGGCAAAGATGGCAGAAAAATGATTCTTACAGAAGCTTAGCGAGTGGGTTGTTCGACCTCCAACCTCTTTGGTTTCGGTCTTAAGGCAGATGGCCTCTAGACTCTAGGGACGTCCCTCACCTTAATTTGTGTTGTAGTTATGCATTTGATTATGAAAAGGCACTTGCATTCTTCTTCAATTATTTAGAATTCAAGTTCATTTCTCCCTAGACCACATCGAATCCAAACCAGAGTTTGCTTTTACAGTGGCGTGCATTCAACATGGAGGAGAAAAGAGTTCGCTCCTAGAAAAGAGTTTCGAGTCGTAGTGCAGGAGAATAAAACTTAGTTATTTTCATTATCCTTTTAACTAAGTTTATTTTGAAATTATAGGTTAACAGAGTCAAATGGCTGTTAGTTGAGTTGGATTGAAATCATAGGTGTCAAAATATGAATGGAGTCACAGGCAAGGGGACAGGAAATTAGGGATAGAAGATTTTGTCCATTGTGAAACACTACCGGACAGTTCTAAAAATTTGTTAGTGGGAATAGATCTGTAAGTGTTATTAGGGTTGGTGGGAATTTATGATTCTTGTTTTGTTAGTGAGAAAAAATTACTTAAAATTAGGGCGGAAGAGAATTTTTCCTAAATATTATATCTTAACATGCATTAGTAATAAATAGTGCATCATTGACAACTCTGCTTGCTTTAACAAAATAGTGACATAAGGATATTATCGGAAATTAGGATATGTAATTGGAAAACTAATTATCAAACATTAGGATATGTAATTGTGTTACATGTCTACTGGTTTTTTCATTATGTTACTGTTGTGACAAAGCAAATAGAGTCATCATTAGAGTATTACTCTTTGTTAGTTGATGCTTGTTAGAATACAGGTACGTTGTAGATATTATAGATATTATTTTCAGATATTTGTAATCAGAAATTTAGGTTTTATGTCTCCCCTCTCCCAACTCAAGTCTCACCCCAAGAGAAAAGGGAGAGACACATCTACATAGTAAAACCTAAGTCATCAACTAGGTCTTCTTCTATAGGACACAAGATCTCTTCCTTTAGCCCATTTGACGCCACCACCATGAAGGGGTGCCTCCAGACAAGGCGCTCACTTTTACTCTTTCATGCATAGCCAGAGTTCGCTCTCTCCTCTCTCATAAAAAAGGCATCTTTATCTTCTTCTTCTTTGTTGATAAAATGAAAATTTATGAATATTCATAAGCTAGAACGACATCATATAGTAACCTCAAAGGGTCATATAGTACATACCATTACATTAGATAAAGAGTTCACTTAATGTGAGCCTTGCAACGTATAAAAAATAGCCATGAAAAGATCTTAGGAAGTATATGGGTGGAGTCAAGGCGCTTGATGCAACCAATCATTACAGACTGCATGCTCATGAACCCAACATAGAATAGCGACACGATAATTTATTCATGCATTTTGGATTAGGGCAATAATAGTCCACCCAAAGGGATAAAAAGGGCATAGGAAACCCAAGCCCAACTAGAAGCCCACATCGCCGCAACACATAGTCTTGCCTCTCTAGAAGGTTGGCCAGATCCATCCACCACCCATCGTCACCTCCACCATCTTCAACCGTCAACGTTGCTGATACCATCACGAGGCATTCCAAGACCCTCCAGCATGTCTCACCAAATACCGACCAAGCTCGTCGAAGTGTCATAAGCCCACAATCAGGACCGAGCTACGCCTCCGATCAGACGATCCCCGCCACAATTTAGTTGTAGAACAACGATGACCAACAGATCAAGATCACTTACAATAGACTAAAAGAGCATATAGAGATCTCCTACAATAGCTAGGTAAGCTACAGTATATCAAGTTCTCGCTTCCAGTTTCATCGACCTCTAGAATGGCATGGCGCTCACTTTCACTCTTTCACAGATAGCTAGAGTTCGCTCTCTCATCTCTCATAAAAAGTGGCATCTTTTAGGTGTGGTGTGGAAGGTTATGAAGACGCATACGTTCGTTTATCAATTTAATGTCGATTATAATTTTGATTTTGGGTCCGAAATTCAAGCTCAACGGCCTAAATCGATAACAAATTGGTGAAATATATAAGAATTGAACTACTTATTTCCTAAACCCAAAACTCTTTTAATACCCCAAAGCCCAACTCTTTTTAAAGGCTCAAATAATCTCTCTTTTGCACAAAACCCAAGTTCTTTCTTTCTTTCTTATCCCCTGGTCTTTACCTTTCCTTCCCTACAGCGTATCACACAGCCTGGATTTTCGGCTCTATCCAATAGAGAAGACATTATTTTTGTTCTGAAAGCATCCTTCATCCTTGAAGGGTGAGATCGTACCTTTCAAGTTTCATCGACCACCTTCCTGGTTTTCCGTCTCTGCAGTCGCCCTCGCAGCACCTCTAGAGTGAGTTATCGTTGTCATCCTTTAGAGTTAGCTTTTCTTCTCCAGTTTTTCAACTTGAAGTCATGTGGCTGAGAAAATGAATTTAATTGCCCAGCAGCTCAAACAAAGTAACCCATCACCCACAAAAACTCCCCAAACATCGAGCCCTATAAAAGGAGAGGCTTGGAGCTGAGGAGATCATCAGGCCATAACTCACAAAAAATGTCACGCCCGGCCCAAGTTTACCTTCTTAAACCCGGGTTAGGACGTACGGGACTCATCCCAAGAGAGATTTACTCGTAATCTCCCTTAAGAAGGGATAAGTTTTTTTCTCAAACCATTTTTGAACGGTCCAAACGATACCGGAATAGACCTCACAGCCGGAGGTTAACCCGATTTCCGCATTTGGATCTCAACCCATTCGTTTAGAGGACCTAGGGTTCTATTAATATTTGTGACTGCACCCGAATCCCGGTCAGGCTGCCTGCGTACCCTGTCCTCAGGGATCAAGCCACACGTAGCTCTTATGTTTTAATTAACTTCCTAACTGAGAAAATCCTGCTTAACTACATATTGGTCGATTTATTAGTATGGATAGCAAATGCCTATTGCATATCCGGAGTTTAGCCTCTTCGCTGAGGTATTCACCGACCCACTATCTATTGGGATTATCCTGAACATTCCATCACAATTATATACGACAACCATAAGTGTACAAACAGAGTATAAGGCAACCACGTAAAAAAACAACCACCACGGGCACCAAGGTAAAAATCGGCATATAATGGCACCCTAGTAATTATCCAAAACTGACAGGGGCAACATGGTCATTTCAACCTTAATGGCAGCTCGTAATTAGGTAGAACTGACATGGGCAATTTAGGAATTTCAGCCTTGATAGCAGTCCTGTAATTAAACATAATAGTCAGGGCAATATCGTCTTTTTAACCTCAATGGCAACCCCGTAAATATACAATTCTGTCAGGGGTATTTATGAAATTTTCAACTCAGTGGTAGCCTTGTAATTTTACCAAACTATCAGGGGCATTTCTGAGATTTCAGTCCTAGTGGCACCCCGGTAATTTTCCCATACTGCTAGGGACAGTTCTAACATTTTCCATAGCGGTAAAACGGTAAAAAGTGATTCTACCGTGGTAAAAACCAGGGTTTTTACCCCTGAGTTTCCCGATCGGTTGTTTTGCCGGAAAACTACCCTTTCCCGGTCAAACCAAGCTTCTGCACCTGCCTAACTAGCTTCTACACAACCTAAATAGCTCAGCAACACCTCATACACACGAAAATGTCAAGATTTCCATACCTCACAGTCAAACAGAGCAGCTCCGGCGGAGCTCCGCTGGCCTCCTCCCTCCTTCTGACGGCTCCTAGAAGTCCCTACCCCTTCCTCTCGCCTGGATTCGCTTTGAAACCGAGAGAACAGTCCTCGAGCTTGCACTCTCCTCTGCCAGACGATCCTCACGGCGGCGTTGGCACGGCTGAGGGTCAAAACGAGGTCACTAGAGCAAGGCGAGCTTGATGGTGGCGGCAGTGAGGCGAGACGCGCACCTGAGGTGGAGGTGGTGGTGTGATCTCGAGATGCTCTAGAGTGAGGAGCGAGAGAGAGAGAGAAAAAAAATAGATGCCGGTCAACCCCCCCCTTTATATACAAAAATCCAACGGCCTAGATCAAATCTCTAATTAAAAAGTTACCATGAACAGTAAATAGATATTTTGCTATTTACTATTTACCGTACCGTAACAACACATTAACCTTAATAACTTCTGCATACAACTCCGATTAAAACGTAGGACATACCCACGGGTTCATATTAACGCCCTCTATAACTTTCCCGAAGGAATTTTCCTCAAGTTCTCGACTTGTCGCAAAGTCATCTTTTTACGGTAAAGTAATTAACAGTAATTACTTTCATAAATTAAATAAATTCATAATAAACAGCTCGTAGCTTTGAAAAATATTCTGGACATACCGGTGGACTCGTAATAACATAATCTACCACCTCGGGATATTAGTTTTATTTTCCCCCAGAATTGAGAATATTTTGATATTAAACTCGAATAGTAGTTCGGTGAAGACTAACAACGTGGTTACAACCCTCTGTAACCCGTCTGATTCCGGTAAAAAGGTAAATTTTAGGACGGGTGTTACAAAAACTCCCCAAATCTTCATCATTCATACCTTCAGCAATAATCCCTATCCCTCATTCAAATTCCTGTTCTTGTTCTTCAAACCAAGTCTTTTCCAGAAAAAACCACTCCTTAAAACAAGTCTAATTTTCTTTATTGCGATGTGTTTTCAGCTCTCATACCAGGCTCACGCTACAAGTCTTGTTTATTATTTGAATCACGAATGAATTTCTCTCACTAATCGAATTATTAAAATGAATTTGGTGTAGTCACCTCATAATTTAAAAAAGACGCTCGCATTAAGTCAATGGTCTTGTTGCCCCATTAATATCTAGCTTTCCCTTCTTCTTTCTTTCACATAAGGCATCTGTTGTTAACTCTCTTTATGGAATGTAAATCAATAAAAACTGACAATTTAAGCCAAAGAGCCTGCAGGCTTCAATTACAATCAATTTTAATTAATCGTCATCACTTTCAGTTGTTTAAAATTATTATAAGGCAACATAGAAATCCATGGGATCCGCGCGTGCAACATGTGAGACATGCATGTATGATTAATTTACCAACTGAACCTCTAGGATCCACGGCTGATCGACTTGGGAGTGGAAATCAAATGACGTCCTAAAGAGCAAAACCCACTCTGAAAATGTCAAATTGCATTACAATATCCGTTATATATGCCTTAACAGAAAATTGCATTCATATATTTAGCTGATATTCTCAGAAACCCTCTTGTATAAGAGTAGGTTTGCTCAAGCGTCAGATACGCGTGGAGACAAAATGGCGACAATGATTCGATCTTTAATGAATTGATCATGTCCGTTTGATCAATTCATTAAAGATCGAATCACTGTCGCCATTTTGTCTCCACGCGTATCTGACGCTTGAGCAAACCTACTCTTATACAAGAGGGTTTCTGAGAATATCAGCTACTCATGTCCGTTTGATCAATTCATTAAAGATCGAACGGCTGTCGCCGTTTTGTACCGCACGAGATACGTCTGAGCCGGCCTGTGTATAAGTGATACAAAATGGTTTAATTTGCAAGCAAATAGATACGAGCTTATACTACTTTCCCGGCGCTCTCCCTCGAGGGCGAAATACATTTTCCGACGAGCGGGCCTGTATGAAGAGTAATATTTCAAAGATAGAGTGATGGTGAAATTAAGCTCCATATCACTTCTTTTATCAACTTTCTCATATGAGAATACATACGTACGTACTGGAGTCTTTTCTACTTTTCCTATTTATATGTACAATTTGATTCACTTGATCAGGTTAATACAAAACCAAATTAGCATAAACAAATGGATCAGCAGTGAAGCTGGAATTAATGAAGTTGAGCCAATGAAGGGAGAGTGTTAATTATTCATAATTATCTTGTTGTTTATCTTCAACTACACATTATGTTGTATGGACAGGGACACGACACAGACTGACATGACGACACGGTAAAACTCAAAATCTAACTTTTTAACACGGCAAACAAGATAGTATATTTTTACATTTTTAATACATAAAAAGATAGTAAAATATGAAATAAGTTCATTATATTACCAAAATAATGTTCTAAAATCCAAATTCATTCCATTTGCATAATCAAAAGGAACCAATCAAACAGAATTAAGAAATATCAATAGAGGTCCATAATTAACATGGAGAATATGCAATAATTTAAAATACATAACATGGTAGTAAGTTACCGAAAGCTGGGCAACAGTCCTCTAAAAGAAACAGGGCAGCAATATTCCTACTACATAATTGTGCATTGTTCTGATATATCCAGGAGGATAGATCAATTTTTGACATTCTCTCCTGTCCTAGCTATAAACCATTTAACATATCTGTAAATTATCATATGAACAAAAATAACAAAAATCATCATTCTGAAACTCAAGCTTCAATTCTACAATGTCAACAAAAACTGATATAAACCAGAAAAATCATACAGATTAAGATCCTAACTTGTGCAAAGCTTGAAAATTTAACGAAAAATAAAGAGCTAAGAACATATTTATAACAAAAAAAACCCAATCCCAGATACTCCGAATCACATTCCTTGTCCAAGAAATACAAAATGAAATTCACAAAAGTTATCAGGAGCAACAAATGAATAGCGACTCAATGAATTAAATTAAATGCAAGCACATGGCATGTGGAGATGGAATGAAGGATTATGATTTCGATCTGGGCTTCAACACCCAAGAATTGAAAAGTTTACTCTTTTCTCTGAGCTCACCTTTCATCCGATCTCAAATTGTGGCTCTAAACCCTCACTTTCATCTCGTTATTTCTCTTTGTTTCGCGTCCCCTACCTCACTTTCATCTCTTTGCTAAGCTTACCAAGACTGACACTGTAAGGAGAAGGTGTTTAGCCGATGAAAAAAACAGGTCGATAAATTTATTTTTTGTCAGTTAAAGTTGACTTTAGCCTACGAAAATAAATTTGTGTCGGTTAAATTAGTTGATTAGCCAACCGTAGACGTATTTCACCATTCTGGTCATATCTTATTTCACGACTTTTTTGCGTTTGAAGTTTCTACGTAGAGTTTGTTTTAGAAACGGAACATTTACTTAAAGCTTAGTAAACAAGTTATACAGCATTAGTAGGCATGTTGTGATTCCGATGATTAAAGTTGAGAAACAAAATTCCGACCGTCCGATATGATCATTATGTTGAAATATGTCTATAAGAAAAAATTCAACTTAATCTGACAACCTTAAGAGCTCGATCCTTACGGTCAATCTCGTAAGTCAAACCCCTTAACGCACGGAAACAGTCATTTGACCATCTAAATTACGTATTTTGCCCAGACCTTCAACTGAAAATAGTTTCAAATCGATGAGACGCAACCAGTAGTATAAAAATTTTATGAAAAATAACCACCGGAGATAGGGCTACCGCTAGGGAGAAAAATGGAAAATTGCATTACCCGCAACTATAGGCACCAAGACTTTACTGGAATTACGTGATTTTTCAACAGTAGACGTATTTCACCATTCTGGTCATATCTTATTTAACGACTTTTTTTCGTTTGAAGCTTCTACGTATAGGGTTTAGGGTTTAGGGTTTTAGCCGACGAAATTAGGGTAATTCGTCGGCTAAAGTTAAATAAATTAAATAAATAACTATAGCCGACGAAATTCGTCGGCTAAAGTTAATTAAAAATTCAAATTTTTTGGCGGGGATTTTTAAAATTTTGAAATTTTTTCGACTAAAGTTCAAAATTTTCTATATCTTTCATTTTTCTCCTCCTCCTCTTCATCTTCCTTCCTCCTCCTCTTCCTCCTCCTCCTCCTACTCCGGCGGCAACAACGTACTCCTCATCCTACCTCCTCTCCTCCTCCTTCTCCTCCTCCTCTTCTAAATCATTCTCCTCCTCCTTCCTCCTCCTCTAAATTATTCTCCTCCTCCTTCCTCTAAGGTTGGGTTTGGGAGAGCTTATAAGCACCTTTGCTTTTAAGCATCAAAGGTTTTGGTGTTTGGTAAGTCCAAAAATAAGCTACTTTTTAAAAAAGTATAATGTGTTTTGAGAGAAAAATGAGAAGCTGCAAACACCCACCTTCTGCTTATAAGCTAAAAATCAGCTTATATCTTATAAGCACAGCTGCACCAAACCCACCCTAAATCCTTCTCCTCCTCCTCTAAATTCTTCTCCTCCTCCTCTCCCTCTCCTAACCTTCTCCTCCTCCCCTAGCTTCTCTCTCCTCCTCCTAGCCTTGCTCCTATCCTCTTCCCCTCCTCCTCTTGTCCTTCTCCACCACCGGTGTAAAAACAAAAAAGAAGTAAAAAGTTTTAATAAAAAATATAAGAAATAAAAAAAATATGAAAAAAATAAAATAACTATAGCCGACGAATTACCCTAAAATTCGTCGACTAAAGTTTAAAAAAAGAAAAAAATAACTTTAGCCGACGAAATAATGAAAAATTCGTCGACTAAAGTTTAAAAAAGAAAAAAAATTAAAAAAAATAACTTTAGCCAACGAATTTTAGGGTAATACGTCGGCAATAGTTAAATAAATAAATAAAAATAATATCTATAGACGAAGAAATTTTATTAAATTTCGTCGACTAAGGTCCAAAAATTCATCGGCTAAAGTCCAGAAATTAAGCGACGAAAAATTTCTTCGTCGGCTAAATAACTGACTTTAGACGACGATGAACAGTAATTTCGTCGGCTAAAGTCTTGGCCGACGGCTTTTTCCTGACGAATTTCGTCGGCTAAGACTTTTGCTGACGAAATTTAGGGTTTAGCCGACGAAAAAATTTCGTCGGCTAAAGTGGTTGTTCTGCTAGTGTCTGGCCAACTAATATATGCTTGTCAGATAAATTTTTTTAAATTCAAAATACAACTTTGCGACGGCTTTTGTAGTGGCTAAATGTCGTTGCCACTATTTGGCGACGACTCGTTGCCGTAGCCTAGAGCAACGGCCATGCCCTCAACGACGACGACAAAAATGCCGTCGTCAAGCCGTCGTTGTTGCCCTTTTGGCGACGTCAATCGGTCGTGGCTAACTGAATTAATTTTTGTAGCGTATAAAAGTATTATAGCCGACGATATTAGCTTATTTTGTTGGCTATAATTAAATAATTAAAATAAAAATATAATACAGCCAACGAGTTTCATGTTATAGCAGACGAAAGTCGTTTTTAAAGCCGATAGATTTTTTATTTTGTCGGCTATAGTAATGCATATATAAAAAAATCCAGTCTCGGCCGAACCCTAACTCTAAAAAATTTTCTTCCCCCTCTACACGCCTCCTTCGCCTCTCCTCGCCTCTAAAACCCTAAAACATTACCTCCACAGCCTCCAACCCTCCTCTTCTATCTCCATAGCCTCCTTCGTCAGCCAACCAAGCTTCACCGCCCCTCACCTCGTCGCCTCCGCCTATGGCCACCTCTGCTCCTCTACCTCCACAGCTGCATCCTTCGCCTCCATAGTCCACAACCATAGGTGTGAGATTTTTGTTTATAATTTCGTTTTGAATTTTAGTTGATTTGGATAATATTGAAATTTATTATTTTTTATATTGAAATTGATAATGTTGTGTTAGATTTGGATTTGGTTATTGAAATTGAAATAGATAAAAATTGAAATTGAATTTAAAAATTGAAATCGATAATGTTGTTGAAATTGAAATTGAATTGGGTGGTTTTAACAGTTTTAGTTTAATTGTTATTAAGGAATTCAAGGAATTTTGTTGTGTATTAAAATATTAATTGTTGTTAATTGTAGGAATTCTAGGATTTGTTGTAACTTGTTTACTATATTCATATAATTTATTAATATATTGATAAAGATTGTTAATATGGATATTAAAAATTACAAGTAAAATTAAAAATTCAAATAATTTATTAAATTAATATTTTAAACAAGATGAAAGGCTTGATCCACGAAGGGTTCAAATGACCAAAAGTCTGAATCGTCTGAGGGAATGTCTAGCAACCCTCAAACGTCATTTCAGGACCCCATGACAGCTAGACGTTTGGAGATGGCGCAGAGGCAGCCTAGTGTTTCTCATTCCACGAGGCAACCGGGCGCCACCCGTTTTTCGAGGCAGTCGGACACCCCTCAGTCCTCGAGACAGTTGTGGCCTTAGACCTAGGCGGAGGTGTTTGCATCCCGTATGCCTGATATACATCGGGTGCCGTCTCTGGGTCCTAATGCTTCTGATGGTCGATCATCTATGGTACAGATATCGCCGCCTCTTCTCCGCGGATGATACCGGCCTTACTCCAGAGACGGAATCCGTCGTGTCTGCCGTATCGCCCTCAGGTAATGAAAGTTGAATAATTTTTTCTTATAATGTCATAATAAACGTTCTCTGATTTTAATAATTAATTTTTGATAGGCACCGTTGGAGTCAAGCTGACAAGGAAGAAGAGAGGTCCTGTCACAGGAAAGGCTCTCGAGAAGACCATTAATACCGCAAGGATGACCACATAGTATCGGGCGGGAAGACGAGGACGTGCTCCGGCCACTTAGGAGCGCTCATTAGGGATAGATTCCCTATGTTGTGGTCAGACTGTGGTCCTGCATGAGGTTAAGGACATGGTCCACAACGCGATGTCGGTGAATTTACAAAATGCCTCAATAATATTATGTATTATATTGTTAATTTATGACAAAAAATAAAACTAATAAACTGTTAAATGCATGTGTGGTTTGACGTTCACCAGCACTTGAGAAACACTTGGACGAACGTTGTGCATGAAGGAATGTACGTTAGGAAGTTAATGAAAAAAAATTGTATGTGATATTAATAATATTTCTAATATTTTTGTGGTATATGTAGGTACAAGAAGTGGAAGAACGAGTTGCGGACCCACTGGACTACGCACGGGAACACACGTTGTAGTACCCCTGTTGAGTTTCAGTACAGGGAGTAAGAGTGGCGTTGGCTTCTGATATCAAAATTCAACAACTCTCATAAATAGGTAATTAAAAAATTAATTGGTTAAATTGTTATTAAGTACGTCCATTTTTAAATATTTTACTAATATTTTATTTTTTTTCTTTGAATGTTGTTTTATGGGTTAAAGCTCTGAACTGGCAATGTAACACAAGGAATCATCATGTTGGTTCTAGACTGTTCACATCGTTGATGGACAAGGCGGTCAGGGAACATCCACAAGTCAACCGGTATGTCTATACGTACGAGAAGACATATCCTGACGTCTTGGAGGATATTGTAAGTTATCTTACATTTTCAAATTTTTTTACTTATATATATGTAAAAATGTCAAATAAGTATTTTTTTCCTATCCAATTAAGCGAAGGTGAGGCAGGCTAGTGACGAGGTGATGACTGCTATAGTGAGGGAGAGTCGGACACGTAAGAGGAAGAGATGTCTGAAGCCATGTCCCGGATCGACACTTCGGATCTGAGGGTTGGGTCAAGGATCATGGGCACAACCTTCTCACGGCAAGGAAACAAGTTCTACTACTGGGATCTAGAAAAGAAGGGCGAGGGAGTCCTGAAGACCACTCCAGGATTTCAAAGAAATGCAGCCTCGACCAGCAGCAAGACGACTTAACTAGAGTTGGAAGTTCATAGACTTCGGGAGGAGCAAGCCGCTCAGGCTACCGCTCAGGCCGCCTAGATCGCCGCACATATCACCTCCCAAATAGCCTATACTGTCGCCTTACAGGAGTATAATGCCGCGATATATGCCACCTAGTAGGCCCAGCAGCAAATGTTCCAGTACTTGCATGAATTTTTAGGTACCCAGCTTCAGGGACTTCCGGTTCCGCCCATGCCTACACCTATACCGCTACCTCAGCCACCACAACCTCCTCAGCAGTAGCAACTTTATCCTAGCGCGGATATAAATTTAGACGATATAGATTTTGTGTAGTTAAATCATTATATAGTTTTATGTGTTTATGAACAATTTATAAATATTTTAATGAAAAACGTGTTGTCACCATTTTTAGTGTTGTTGATTATATGAAATTATTTTGGTGTATTTTGCAGGTTGCTTGGAATGGTAATTTAGAAATTTCAGGGGGGGTTACTGGAATGGACTTATAGCCATGAAATTTGTCATAATTTGTCGACTATAGTATTATTTATTTATTTTTCTTAGGTTTAGCCGAAGAATTATAGCAAGTTTTGTCGGCTATAATATTACTTAGCCGACAAATTTAGCTATAATTCGTCAGCTATGGTTTTTTTTAATTTATTTTTCTAAGGTTTAGCCGACGAATAATAGCTAAATTCGTCGGCTAAGTAACACTATAGCTGACGAAATTTGCTATAATTCGTCGGCTATAGTATTTTTTTTATTAAATACTTTTGTCGACGAATATTTTAAATGTTTCGTCGGCCCAAGTGTCAGACTACAGTCGACGAAACAACACGAAACAGATAAAATTTTCGTCGGCTAAAGTCTTAGACTATAACCGACGAGTCTTTCCCGATGACATCATAGCCGACAAAGACTCATTGGCTAAGATCTTAGCCGACGAATTTAGTTAACAAGCCGACGAAAATTGTTCGTCGGACAAATAGCTAATCCTGGTAGTGTGACCTTAGCAACCCAAAGAAGGGGCTTCAGATTATCGTCGGCTGTAGAAGGAAACGACGTCGATAGAGAGAAGGGTTGATTCAGATCGGCAGCGACTTCGTCCTCACTGTTTGTGGCTTCCTTCTCTCTCTCTCTAGGTGAGATGACTTCGTTTTGTTTTTTCACTTGTGCGCTGATTGCAGGTTTATAGGTTTTAGTTATGTTTTTTTAAACTGATGACATAGCGTGTCGTCAACGCATCTAAAAAGTCAATTTTTTGACACGCCACGTGGCGTTTCCGACACGTTTGGAGCCGTGTCAGGCTTGTGTCGCCATGTCAGACGTATCCAACACCCTAACATTCCAGGGTTGGAAGTGTCAGTGCAACATAGACTACACGTGTGTAGAGAAAGTCCGACACTCCGAAACTCCGGGGTTGGAAGTGTCGTGCAACATAGACTACAGGTGTGTAGAGAGAGCCAAAGATTATGTGAAGTGGAAGTAAATTAATATGTTCTCTTGGTTTAAAAAAGAAAAACCCTAGCGAGCGAGCGCGCCTTGTTGTATTAGAAATATTCTAGCTTGAAATTGAAGAAATAGGTATTAGCCTATTGAAAACAGACTAACGACCAAAAAAGCCTATAGAAAACAGACTAAGATCATGGAGTCAAAGACAAGACGACCACCCATCTCTCTCTCCTGGGCAATGGGCATGTATGGGCAGGTCCCCCTCGAAACCGTTTTCTACTCATCAGACTTATCAACCAACCTTATTTCTCTCGTTCTTTCTGTTTTCCCTATATTGTAAGCAAACCCCACAACCATCACAATTATCATCACCATCATCATTCCCACCATATGAAGCTTCTTTCTGTCTTTCTCTCTACTTCTCTCCTTTATAAAGTCATCATAGTTTTACATCAACCCAGTTGGGAGCTAGAGAGAAACATCATCAGATCTGATCCCATCAGCTCCCTCTCTCTCTCTTAAACTCATTGCTCACTCTGGTCGTATACAATGAGGAAGCCGGAACCCTCTGCTGTAACTAGTAGCACGGCGGGGAAGAATAATAACAAGAACAATAGAAACAGCATGAGTAGTAGTAATAAGCTGAGGAAGGGTTTGTGGTCGCCTGAAGAAGACGAGAAGCTGATGAGGTACATGCTCAACAATGCCCAAGGCTGCTGGAGCGACGTGGCAAGAAATGCTGGCCTTGAGAGGTGCGGCAAGAGTTGCAGGCTTCGTTGGATCAATTACTTGAGACCTGACCTTAAGAGAGGTGCCTTTTCTCCCCAAGAAGAAGACCTCATCATCCATTTCCACTCCCTTCTTGGTAACAGGTAATCTATAAGCTCACTTAATCTAACCTCAGTTAGTTTAGAGGTATGGTACCACGCTGGCTAAACCCAGATACCCCTGTGTTTGCTAACTTCAGTCGATATGTAATCTCTAAGACAATGTCATATATGATAATTTTTATTTCTGACGCTAAAGCATAATTAGTAAGGAGTACAGTTTAATTGGATAATATGACTAAAACCGTGATGAAGACTACATTTTAGGGTGGTACATATATGCACAGCAGAATTTTTCTACATTTTAAGTCATATTTTTTAATTCCATTCGCTAAAGCTTCATTTAAAAAAAATCCTTTTAACGTTTATACATATATACCTATATGCGGATCGAGCTTCGTTTATATATCTAGTTTGATATGTTTATGAAATATGATGTGGAAGCATATATGATACATATATGGATCTGCCCTTAGAGTTAAAGACACTCAACGGCCATATATTTGAAATATTGAATAGTATAGTTAGGTTTATTTGCATGCAAATTAACCATATATGTATAATAGTTTAATACACGAGAATCAGAAATATTAGGTTGTCCCCTAACTGTATGGTATAGTTGATTAACAAGAAAGTGGTGATTGATAGTCTGAGTGATAGATATTACCATAACTTATTAATGTGATGTCTAATTGTCTACATCATCAGCAGATAGCTTTCGAGTCGAAAACACTCAAATTAACCTTTCTCTGTGTTAAGTTAGAAAACCATGCAATTACGTATGGCATTCATACATACCAATTAACATCTTGAACATCGAAATTGACTGATACATTATATATCATTTAGTTTAATTAATCATATGTATATATATCTACAGGTGGTCTCAAATTGCAGCACGCTTGCCAGGACGAACTGACAACGAAATCAAGAACTTCTGGAATTCGACCATAAAGAAACGTCAAAAGATTCTGTCTTCCTCCTCCTCCTCCACTGCTTCACCAAACGCGAGTGATTCTTCCTCGGAGCAGCCTAACTACAAAGACATCTTCACCGCGGCGGCCGGAGGAGGAGGACGGTTCATGAACATCATTACACCGTCAGTGATGCCCATTTACCCTGATTCCTCCTTGCAAGCCACCTCCCTCATCAACCACATGTTTGATCCCTTTCCGATGGTCGAGCACGGCGGGTTCTACAACAATGGAAACCCATTCACTGCACAGATTGGTTCGGTCGGCAGTGGCAGCAGGACCGGTGATGATTGTCATCGCTTTGGAGAAAATGTTGACGTGTTTGGGAACGTCAATATTAGATCAGTAGAAGAAGACATCTATGTGCCTCCCCTAGAGAGCGTAAGCACCATTGACCAGGATCATCAAATTCTTAAAACTGAAACCAACTTCTATGATCATAATAATTACTACAGCAGTAACACTAACAGTCTCATCAAAGGTGAAAACATGATTGGGGTTGGGAACTACTTTGAAGATGATCAGGATCAAGGGTTAACAATGGGGGAGTGGGACTTGGAAGCCCTGATGAAAGATGTTTCCTCCTTCCCTTTACTTGACTACCAGAGTTGATCAGATAAGTAATTGCCTTCCAATATTCCCCTCTCTTTTCTTTTTCGTCATCGTTTTTCCGATCTCTTTCCCATATACTCAATATCTTCTTCGATCGTTTTCTAATTTGTGATCCCGGCTTCTTTGTTTCCTCATCAAGACTGGTAGAACATTTCTAGCCTTCTAGCCGTAGCTTTTACATTTTGTTTAGGTCGGTCTAACAATGGGGAGGTTCATATATAGCTTAGATGAAAGGGAAAAGGTCTGAAATGAAGGTCACCGTTGCTTTCGTATTCGATATATATATATATATATATATATATATATATATATATATACAACAATTACAAGATGATGATCATATATATTTCAATAATTAGTTGGTGTATAAATTGTAGTTATTATGATCGAGAGTACAAAAGGACGATTGGTTTGTGGAATTTTATTTTCAGTGGGAAATAAGTAGGGTTGTACTACACAATATATATGATCATGATGAAGATAAAGAAAACCTCTCTCTCGATTATCTTTTTTCATGCATCCTACGGGAAAAACATACTTCAATCATCTATGTATCCACCGATACTGGACTGGTATTTGTAAATTCAGATTGTTAATAAGAATAAAATTATTTGAAGAATATCATCCTTGTCATCTATTGCATTAGTATTTTGATGTTTATTTCTCATTTGAGTGATGAAGATGGTTAAAGTTTGTAGCAAGAACACAAACGATTTTATATTCTAAAATGAGGTTAATTCAATCACTTATTTGCCAACTCCAGTTGATTATCATTAGGTTCTCTGGTTTGGTTTTACCTCCAGATCCAGGGTAGGGTTCTAACATAATTACCATACCTAAAAATGATCAATACAAATTAACATAAACTTAAAATTTCAGAGACTAGAAGTGAATCAAAAGCAACTTAATTTGGAATAATCATGTGATGATGACATCTACTAATTCTGTTTTGCAGAAGGGAAGGGTGACAATTTTCACTTAGGGGGTTGTATTGTACCATGAGGATTGAAAGGCTAACCACAATATTAATTCCGATCAAGGATGTGTTCCCCTCATTTAGCTACTGGGTAGTTCGTTAATTTGATACTTACTTATGCAACTCAAGCGCAATTAATAGCAGCACGGTCATTAAAGAAGTGAAAAGTATTTATGTCTAAGTATCGTACCTTGAGGATTGAAAGACTAACCACAATCCTTAGATAATCGCAAAATAGGGTTCCTAATGCAAACAAAGAGAAAGAAAAGAAAATAATGAAAAATACTACTCTAAGACACCAAACATTAGCAATGCTCAGCCTCCGTTGTCACCAAAACCTAATCAATACTAATGCCTAGTGATGGTTATATACAAGGAGTAGAACGTGTCACCAATATTTTGTAATATGATTCCTAATTACCGAAATAAAAAGCAACAACTAAAACTACAAATAAAATAAAGAAAATGAAAATAATGAAATGGGAATGTCAGGAGTAAGGAATGTTTCTTCACTCAAATCTTATGTGCCGAGATCTATCTAATGTATATGCTAATTTTCTATTTTGATGGTAGTCGTATCCAAGACGGTTCAAGACTTAAGGGTCATATATCCACTATTCGGTGTGTTAATGTGCGGTTCAAATGCCATAATAACTCAATTAAAGAGAGTTAAAACCAGTTCAAAGGTCAATAACTCACTCTAACTGACGTAAGGATCCGACATTAAACCACTAAGCAATTTATCACCACAATTAAGCAATGGGTATACATCATCATGTTTGTAACTCACTAGCTTAGTAATTAAAGAGGGTCAAGCCTTTGAATTACATCCTAGCTACACATGTTCAAACACATACCCTAGAGTTAACTAGACTTCCAAACATGCATTTCGACACAATAAAAATATAAACAAACATCAAATATATGAAATTTACACCACTACATCAAAATAGACATCTATTACATAAACTTGGGGTTACGGCACACAACCCTAATTAATCACTAAAAAGGAAATTACTCACTACCCATTATCCAAATAACATCAATATACAAATTTGAAAGAGGAAAGAGTATAGAAGAGGGAGAAAAACTAAGACAACCCAAAAATACTATAGAGCATAAATGACAAGCCTTGGAATTACAATTACTTCCCCTTGCCCAAATTGAATACCCTCTTTTTGTTCAATTGACAAAATGGATGAAGTTTGATGGTAGATGAGTTCTCCTTTTTAAATTCCTAAATAAAAGTAAAATTAAATCTAAAAGAATGAAAAAGGGAAGAAGGAAGCCTCAATTGTGGTGCGCCGTCTGCCTCCTCTCCTCCTTCAAGTAGGTTTTCCAAATATATAAAGGGACAAAGATGGTTTAATTAAATGAATGGCTATGATCTGTTGTTTAAAAAGGGGGAAGTATAGACAGACTAGATTTCAATTGGGAACCTGGTCATAGTTTGCAAAGAAAAGAAAAGGGGACTTGTTATGATTAATGGCTCATTATGTCATTTACGTGCATAAGGCTCAACCTTCTTAATTGATCACGGTAATGTATTAAATCGATGCTCTCATTACTTCCATAAGGCCGACCAATGGCTAATTAACCAAGCCATATTTGCTTTTCACCATCCGGACGATCTTCTTTCTCTTCGAATCTCAATTTAGTTTGATATGACACCGTACACAAAGAATATTGTTTTTACTGATAATTTTATCACTTAGCCCACCGATTATTCTGTCAATTAGTTTCTGAATCACTTATATCTTAACAAAACAGATCAACAATCGATCAAAAACCAATCCCACTCCCCTATCTCGCCGAAATTCCTCTAGTTTCAAATTTCAAAGATGAAGAACATGGTTTGATCGGTCTTCAAACAACTTATTAGCTGGCTAGTCTTTCGATCAATGGTACGTATTCATCAACCTTATACATTTTGATATATTTTCACCAGTCGTATTTTCCGGCGAACTCTCAGGCAATATTTTGTTTCACTGATACTACAAGTATTACTAGATCATTAAATTAGTATTTTCATTGTGTGTGTATATATATATATATTAATTGTGTGTAGATTATTATATATATATGTGAATTATTTGTTGATTGTATTAATTGTTTTTTTATGCAAATCATTTATTAAATGATAATATTTTCGTGGTGAATAACTCAAGAATGATAATGTTCTTGTATTCATCAATTGTTTATCTTAGAAATCTCGTTCAAGAATGATTTTGTCACCACTATGGCTGAAAAAATCATTCTTCAATTGTCCCATTTTTGGACAGTTTGGGAGCATAAGAAATTATGATTCTGTTTGTTGTTGGTGCGTTTCGTTTCCGGTTATGGGTATGTTTCGATATGGACTTCCTTTATTGTTCCTCGAGTGCATACTAGGTATAGATATTTGTGCACTGGAGGAACTATAGGGAGATGATGCTGAAATTTTCTCACATCTGAAAGCGAAACTATCCAACAACGTATGAAATCACAATTTCCTGTACTCTCAAACAGGATTAGGACCCTAACTAGAGGCATAAGGTGAACATAATGGCAGAGAATGAACGCGTATGTTTACGTAGTTGTTTATGCAGTTTATGCTTATATTTTTTGGTTCCCTTTTTATTTCAGGCAACAACATGGACATGAGCTGGATACAATTAGATAGAGGATCTAAGCCATACATCAGAGGAATTTGGAAATTTATCTAGTTCGTCCGTCGACACAGTCCTCATGACAAAGTTTGGCACATATGTCTGTGTAGAAAATGTCGTAACATATCAGTTTCTCATGTAACTCTTGATATCATGTATCTTCACCTGTCACAATACAATATCTGTCCTACTTATCGACAACGTTTTAAAGATTTTGGTAACCAGAGTCCGCTGACCAAAATTCGGTGAGGTTCTGGTCAAGTTTTCTCTAATATCATGCCTTTATATTTTAAGGACGGTTGGGGAACCGTACCTGATGCATGAGATGCACTACTTTATTTTTGGGAAGAGTCTTTGATGATTTTTGATTTTGGATTTGTTTTCTTTCGTCATAAAGGGTTGTCAAACACCCTCTCCGGATATGAGCTGGTCAAATTACGTGAGACGCCTAGTAGCTTTGAGGAGCTCTGACCCTAGCCTAGGAGGCTAATCATTATGGTGAAACTTTTCCCCTTCTTTATGATGATTTATGTTTGATATCCAAGCCAATGAGATTTGGCACGAACTTGTATTCCTAATCTTTATTCTTTATTTTTTGGAAACGATTGATGGGAATGCATCATTGACGATCTTATTTTTCAAAATGTCAGTTTTTATTTTTAGATATTAATTTTTGTCCACTCATGTTAATGTTTAAAAATGTTTATCTCCTGTGCCCTTTGTTTTCAATTGCCTAGAACTATGTTGCACGGACACGGCGCTACACGACAAATCTAAAAATGACAATCCTGACACGACTTGGACACGGTAAATAAATAATATATTTATATATTTTTAATATATAAAAAAATTTCTCTCTTCCAAAAAATAAAAAGTAAAAACATATAAAAAAGCACTAAAAATAATTAAAAAGCTATATATATATATATAGACTCTTTTGACATGTTATTTGCTGACTCTAGCACTTAAAAACCCAACATAATAATCAGAAGATACATAATCTTCACCAGAACCAATCCTAGGGCTGTCTCATCCTCTCTCTGTAACTTCCTCTCCTTTCTCAAACCCTCAAATCCCCCATCCCATAGCAAGTCTCCCTCCACTCAACCTAATTTCTCTCCTCAATTTCTCTCTCTCTACTTCTGACTAAATGCACTCTACCCAATCCCCCTCCTTCGTTTCTGACTAAACTAGTAAACCCACCTATCAATAAACTTATGGGAAGTTGGAGGTCAATGCCCAGAGATTGGCGATACCCAGAAGTTATTGGAGTTTGCCTATGTTTTTTGACTTCGATTAGAAGCTCGCGTCTCTCCCGCCCTTCTGTTTGTCTGGTGGAGTTCGCCTCTATCTTTTGTTTTTATAATAAAAATCCCCAAAACGGTGATATGGTGCGTCGGAGGTGTGTCGGGGATGACGTGGCGTGTCGTCAACGTGTCTAGAAAGTCAAAATTTTCAGACACGCCATGTGGTGTGTCGGAGGCTTGTAGGCGTGTCAGACACTCTCACACTCGGAGTTTTGGCGTGTCCACGTAACATAGGCCTAGAATATTACATGATAGCTGAGAGGAGGTTGTGCGTACAAGGAGACAAGACATAGTCAATAAATTCGTTGTCGCTAGTCTACTTATTTTGGTATTACTTCCAGTAGATTGCTCTGATTATCTTGGACTCATTTTAATTAATTGGCTAAGAGGAGTTAGTGAAGTATATATGTGTTTTTAGAGAGCATGATGGCTCCAAGAGTTAAGTTGGAATATTTTAGATTACTAGAAGTGATGGTACGGTTGTCCATTTCAAGAGGGTTTCGTTAAAACTTTCCTTTGAAGTGGACCCGCATATCTTACTCTGGATTCAAATGATTAATCCGGAATGAGTCCTGGCACTGAGACTAGAGCCATGATCCCGAATTACACATGACATCAATATAATGTACGTAGAAAAGTGAGGTGAAAACATACCTTATACTAACAGTTGCAATTCAAGTAAACTAGACGTGCTTTACATTTCTTTGATTGTATTACATAATCAATGCTTTCATTAAATAATCATTTATGCTTTATTCAATGTTAGCTCAATTCAAAGGTTCTCATTTATGAGAAAATTTTCAGTGATATGGTAGAACCACGTGACATTGTTTAGTAGTGTTATATTGTATTCAAATTTAGACATGTGGATTTTTGGCATAAAAATGCATTTTACCTATTTTGTAGAAGACAATTTTGGGTTTTTTAGTTTTTAAGAATCTAACCCTAAACCCTATACCCTAAACTCTGAACCCTAACCTTGAAACCCTAAATTCATTAAATACCCATGAATGTCATTTCACAAAACATTGAAAATATTATTTTATATTTTAGTTGTAAATTTTGAATGGAGTGTAGCACCACTAGGCAATATCACATGGTTCTAATATATCATCTAAAAATTTCTCCTCACTTACATTTATTTCTATTTTAGGAACCAAAAATAGAAAGCTATCCATTTATCATTGTTTTTGGGCTGCTGTCTCATGGCTGGAAGTTTTTTTTGCCTTATGAATGTTGTGTAATGCTCTCTTATAGTGAACTTCTAGTGAGGGATCGATACATATTTTTGACTATTTTTTATGAATAAGGCTTTACATCAACTTCTAGATTAAATGTTTACATCTCCACCGTTCAGTTGGGTTTAGGGCTTTAATGGTTGGAAAGAGCATGTTACGCTATCTTCTAGTTGTGTCATGCTCTCTTATCGACGTCGTTTTAAAGATTCTGGCAACCGGAGTTTGGTGACCAAAATTCGATAAGGTTCTGGTCAAGTCTTCTTTCTTTAAGGATGGTTGGGGAATATGATATCAAGGAGGAGTAGATGGAAGCAACGAGGAGCTTCTGGGTTCGAGTCTTGGACGAGTAGAAGGTAACCTCGATCCTCCTTAATATTGTGAAGCTTTTATGTTGTTTTTAATGTTGAATATGTGATTGAATCATGTTTTCTGTTCCTATATGTAGAGATCTTGGAAATTGAAGAAATGGGAAAGCTATGACGAAAATCCGGCAAGTTGCCGGAATCCGATAGGAGATTCCGACCATTCGCCGAAAGCCGGTGAATGTTCCGGCGAGGCAGTGAATCTGGCAGAATGCCGAGCAGGTAGTCTTTGACTATTTTAAAATGTGACATTTCCGTTTTATGGAGCTTAAGGATTGTAATCGGAAATTACTATTTAAGGAAACTTGCTAAAAATAGATACTAACCATAATTTGAATCATTCCTATTTAGGAAACTTTCTAATTTTGGAGAACATACTAATTTAGGAAAGTTTTTATTTTTGGGAAACTTGCCTTTTGGAAACTTTCCAAATAAGGAAACCCTTTTGGGTGCCCTTTTGGAAACTTTCCAAATAAGGAAACCCTTTTGGTAGTTTCCAAAGATTCTGAATTAGCCTATTTTGATATGTTCGAGTTAACGAAATTATAATACGTGGATTATCAAACGTTAATGTGGGTGGCCTTAGTAGTTCATGAAACATTAATGTGACAGCTAAGTGTTTAACGTTTAGTAGGAAGTAAAGTAAAATAACTCAGATCGTTTAACCGGAAGTTAAGTCGAACACGTTGAAAGAACGTTAATTGGTCAATTCCTGGTCAACTCAGGAAAAAGGTTGGTCAAACATGGTCAACCTGGAATCATGGTCAAACCAGGAAAGGGTTATGTTAATGATATTTCTAGAGACTTGTCTTAACGGATCGTTTCTACAATTATTGAAGGACTTGGAGTACTACTCGAGAACGTGGATGTTTTGAGGAGTGCGACATTGGAGCATGCTTTAGTGACTTTTATTTATAAAAGTATGAGCTGCATAATTTACTGTTTTACCACATATTTGAAGTTGCACCGTTGTCTTGATTTCTTGTGCGTGGATCAAAAGTAGCACCGTTGTCCTGATTTTCGGTGCGTAGCCTGAGAGTGACGAGACCTAATATTTAGACTTTGATTCCCATGGTGTCGATGACCATGAACATTCGAAAGAGCAATGCCCTTTTTCTATATTTTTCCTTGCTTACGCTCGTCTCATATAGAGTTAAACGAGTCATAAGTGAGACGTCCTATTATGAGTGATCTGTTGGAAATTTGCTGTAAATGGACACTCTCGCTACCTATTGGCCTCGGACATGATAGGTAGTTGGACCCAGTTTTTAGTATAGACAAAACGAGATATTCGGCCACAAGGATCCATAAAATCCTGCACATGTGTAGCATGCATATATATTTGAGCTCAGTGAGCACATATATATAATTATTTCCTCATGATTTGAGATGAGCTTTATTGCCGAGTATTTTCTCTCGATTACTTTCTCTTGAGAGTTTTCTCATGAATGTTTTCTCCGAATTTTTTCTTTTTAATATTATCTTCTCAAATTTTACACGTTTGGTGTCATACTTTTATATATCCCTCTTTTGGGTTTTTCAAACCCTAGCGTGGTTGGGTTTCAGCCCTATTTAGGTTAGCGATGACGAGTGTTCATTCCTACTATAGTTCGTGCATGCAGGTATTGTGTACTGAAACGGGACAAACAAGGTGGAAGCTTGGGCATGATCTCTTCTTTTTGTCTTCATGTTTATTTGAGGTGACTATTAGTGTTCGTTTTGCCTTGGTCTTGAATGATGCCTTATGTCACTTGATTGATCCTCTATATAATTTTTGTGTGCGTAGAATGTTTTATGTGTTGTCACATATTTTTAAAGTTGGCACTAGTTTTATTTACCATTTTCCGCACTTCTGCTGTAAACTATGTTTTCACCCATAAAAAAATATGGTAAATTCTAGTTTTAATTTCCCTAGTCTTGTAGTTCCGGCCTAGTGTGTGGTCAATACGTCGAATCGATGTATTGATTTCTCATTAGTCCGGGACTACGGTGGTTACTGCTGTATTTAGGGTCAGTAAAGGTTTCGGGAAGCAACATTAATTACTTGGTATCAGAGCAGGTTTTATTCAGACCAAATATTTTTAAATTGTTTGAAGTTTGTGCTATCTCATCAAGATTTTCTGAAAATTTAATTTGAAATAATTTTGGAGTTTGTAATCATCGATTGCCCCCACCCACTCGTAATATTAGTGGGAATCTGGAGTTTAACCCCTCCGTTAGGGTAAAATTACTGAAAACAATTTATAAGCATCACACGGTATTATTTCAATACCTGGTTATTCAATTTATATCCGATAAGATCACTAAAAACCAAAAAATCAGAAACTTAATCAAAACTTCTCCAAAAATTACCAAACTCACACCAACAGACTCATCTAATTTTATACTATTTCATTAGCATGAAAAACTGCCCTAAAAGGGGCAGCGCCACCACCAGCTCCTTCGCTGGCCTACCACCAGATTTCGGCCAGCTCCAATCGTTACCAAAATTTCCAGATTTGTACATCTCTTTGAGCCATACAACTTTCATGTTCAACATTAAGGCCAATTCAAGCTCTAAGCGGTCCAAATCAACGATGAACTATACTCGAATTTGGGGCTAAAATCCCTAGAATTTGATTTTCAAATTTCTCTTCACACACTACATATGGAGCTATAAGATTTTAGAGGATTGATGTACTCATTAAAACGATCAAATTCATACCTAGATTGCTCAAGTTGGTGACCTGAGGAGAGAGAATTTTTGGTGAACCTCCACCATGGCAGTCGCCCTTTCGGGGTGCGATTTCTCCACCAAGGCGGAGCTACATAACTTTCAATTTGATTTCCTACCTTCTTACCGTTTCATCTCGGTAACTTTCCATATTTATAAACTTTTTATCATGAACAATAACTTCATATATTTTGATTTTCTGTCGTTTTACCGCACAATTACTTTATCTTTGTACTCATAACTACCACATACGAACTCTGACGAAAACGCACGACTTTTGCACGAGTTCATATTAACGTCCTCTACGACTTTCCCAAATGCAATTTTCCCAAATTATCGACTTAACGAAAAATCATCTTTTAGGGTCTCTAACTGTAAAACACATAGTAATTGAAAACTATTGTAATCTTTATAAATTCACAGAAAATAGCTCGTTGCTCCGGAAAATAATCTGGATATACCGATGAGCTCGCCTTATCGCGTACTACGACTTCAGGGCATTAAATCTACTATTTACCAATTCCAAAAAAATTAAAAATAAACTCGAGCGATAACTTATTAATATTTTCAAACATTGTAAAAATCCTTGGTAATAATTACAACCCATAAATAAGTAACTTTTAGGTTAGGGCCGTTACAGCACCACAGTTGAAATCGAGCCCCATAGCTTGCACCATCGTGTTGAGAAGGAAGGGACGTTTAAGAAAAGGGTAAATTTGTTGGAAAAATGATAGAAATAAAAGATTTTTTGTAATCATTTTGATTGTTAAAGGTGAATGAAAATAGTCACCAAAGTAATGCATGTAATGGTTGATCTTTCAACTTCCTTGTCTTTTGGTTTTTGTAACAACATGAATCAATGGCATGATAGTGGTCTAATGAAAGGTTGTAACCTTATTCTTAGTATATAAGTTTTCCTCTAATCCGACCAATATAAATAGGTGACTCCATCCCTCATTCTAAACACACCAACTCAAAGCATATCTCCTTACTCGAAACGGACACGTGAGGCTGGTATTGGAACTAACCAAGCTGCTAATGAAAGCAGTCAACATCAAGACACTGAGTCTGAGGTTGAACCCAGACGAAGTAAAAGAGCAAGGATAGAAAAATATTTTGGGTCAGATGTTTTGACATATATGCTTGAAGGTGAACCTCGTACCTCTAAAGAGGCGGTGAACTCCACTGATAGTCCTTTGTGGAAAGAAGCTATCAAGAGTGAAATTGACTCTATTTTGCAAAATCACACTTGGGAACTAGTGGATCTTCCACCAAGTTGTAAACCTTTAAGTTACAAATGGATTTTTAAAAGGAAATTGAAAGCAGATGGGTCAATAGACAAGTACAAGGCAAGACTTGTAATTAAAAGCTATAAGTAAAAGAAATGTCTTGATTATTTCGACACTTATTCTTCTGTGACGAGAATAACATCTATCAGAATGATAATTGCAATTGCCGCATTACGAAATCTTGAAGTTCATCAAATGGATGTAAAGACCGCTTTCCTTAATGGAGATGTCGAAGAGAAAATTTATATGGAGCACCCTGAGGGTTTCTCTGCTCCTAGTCAAGAAAAGAAAGTATGCAAATTGGTGAAGTCATTGTATGACTTAAAACAAGCTCCAAAACAGTGGCATGAGAAATTTGACAACGCTATGATCACCAATGGTTTCAAGATCAATGAATGTGATAAATGCGTTTATGTTAAAGATATAGAAAAGTGTCATTCTGTGTCTATATGTTGATGACATGCTTATCGTTGGAAGCAATGAAAAGATGATCAAGTCCACTAATGATATGTTAAATTCCAGATTTGATATGAAAGATATGGGTCATACTGATGTCATATTGGGGATTAAAATCAAACGAACATCAAATGAGCTTGTATTGAGTCAATCTCATTATGTGGACAATATCCTTGGAAAATTCGATAAGGATAATTCTGGAGTTGTCAGAACTCTGGTAGATATGACTCTACATCTCTCAAAGAATAAAGGAGAGAGTGTCTCTCAGTTAGAGTACTCTAAAGTCATTGGAAGTTTGATGTATCTAACAAGTTGTACAAGACCTGACATAGCTTATGTTGTGAACAAGGTGAGCAGGTACACGAGTATTCTTGGAGCTATGCATTGACAAGCAATTGTGAGGGTACTAAATTACTTAAGGTATACGAGAAACTATGGGATGCATTATACCAATTATCCAGCTGTTCTAGAAAGATACAGTGATGCAAATTAGATTTCTAACATGAAAGACTCAAAATCCACTAGTGGGTATGTATTCACATTAGGAGAATCAGCAATGTCCTGGAAATCCTCTAAATAGACATTTATAACCAGATCCACGATGAAGTCTGAATTTGTCGCATTAGACAAATGTAGGGAAGAGGCAGAATGACTACGTCAATTCATAGAGGATATTCCTAGATGGACAAAACATGTGCCTGCAATATGCATATATTGTGATAGTCAATCTGTAATTGGCAGGGCACAGAGCACGATGTATAATGGTAAGTCAAGATATATTCGTCGAAGACATAATACCATTAAACAACTACTTTCTACTGAAGTTATCTCTATTGACTATGTGATGTCAAAGGATAATATTGCGGATCCGCTAACCAAAGAGTTAAACAGAGAGCTAGTTGATAAATCATCGAGGGGAATGAGACTAAAGCCCATGAATTAAAAATCTTTGCAGTGGAAACCCAACCTAGCTGACTGGAGATTCCAAGATCTTGGTTCAAAAGGGACAACCAAACTGTAGAGACCATGTTGGATCACTCTGTGGATTTTCCTCATGTCCATTTTCCTATAATGAAAACAGTGATGCCCGTAAGGAATGAGATTAAGCGAAAGCTTTTAATGATTCTTATGCGTCGGAGATCCGAGCAGAGTAATGCGGGTTACTCTTAAGAAATCACCTATGTAATAGAGAAGTGAGGCCGCTTTTAAGGGTATTGTTTAAGGGCTCAATTCCTATCAAACTTTTACAGAACCAGACGCGTGTCCAGGGCCAAAATGGACACAAAAGTGAGAACTGTAAGTACCAAGAAGATTCCTGTGTGAAGTATGTTATCATTTACACAAATGACGAACAGTTCAAAGACATCGCGTCTACTGTCTAGTTAGTAAAATCAGCATACTTTCACAGGGGAAGGTTCAAAGGGTAAAACCTACCTATCCTAAGCATGTTTCAACCGTAGATATCTATCACCAAGTCTATCGAGTCTTTGGTCGCCTATTTCATTCATGTGGGGAATTGTTGGAAAAATAATAGAAATAAAAGATTTTTTGTAGTCATTTTGATAGTTAAAGGTGAATGAAAATAGTCACCAAAGTAATACATGTAATGATTGATCTTTCATCTTCCTTGTCTTTTGGTTTTTGTAACAACATGAATCAATGACATGGTAGTGGTCTAATGAAAGGTTGTAACCTTATTCATGGCATTATAGGTGACTTCATCCCTCATTCTAAAGACACCAACTCAAAGCATCTCTCCTTACTTGAGTTCTCTCTCTCCCTCTCTAAGTTGTGTTCTGGTGATAGACAAAGGTACTTCAAGTTCTTTCAGTGTCCTTAGTAGCAGTGCAGTTTCAAGAGACAAGCAGTCGTTGTATCCTGGGAGACAAGTGTCATCAAACCTTTGCACCGAAGAGGAGGCATAATTTGTCTTAAGGAAAGTGTGTGAGACACACGACTCGACTTCCTTCAACACCCTCCTATCCTTGAATCCGAGTTGGTAACATTGGTGTTCATCATCATGTTTGTATTATGAGTTTTTAGTTATAATTATTTATTTAATTATAATGAATTTATGTTATTATATATTTGCAATATTTGACATATTTTCTAACAAACTTCACCTCTAGTCACCATTGTACAAGGCTAGAGAGTACGAGTCGAACTTGGGTTCACCTCCCTCAATGTGGCATTCAATTAGCATCACTACGGCCGAATTGATCTTTTTCACCGCCACCTAAGAGTAGCTTGCACCGGCGAGATGAACCGATTCTTATCGGTGCCGTCATCCAATTCGGCTTGAGTCGGCTGGAAAAGTAAGGTCGCATCGGCCGGGTCTAGGTCGGGTCAGACTAAAGATTTTGAATAGGATAGAGCTTCGACGCAAGAGAAAAGAGAGAAGAGGAGAATTGTTGTGCCAAAAATAATAAAAAGAACCATAGGAGCTCTCCTTGTTTTTACCTTTTTAAAATCAATAACTAAATTTTGATTAAATGTAACTTTTTCGTACGACGTCTGTTTTACACATGTCACGTTTCTATGAACTTGTATCTTTGCTGTCTACAACTTTAAAGAATGAAGTTTTATGAGGAAACTAACAAATAAAAAGTCAAGACTTAACCCTTCAATTAAAATGTTTCCAAGTAACCTCATTCCGAACGCTTTAGTTATCTTCTGGAACCACAAAAACACATATTTCTGTTTTACAAAATAATATTAGAAATTAATATCAAAATTTCTGGGTATTACAATTTACAAATGAATCAACAATAATTAACTAATGTGAAATACAAATAAGTGTCAAGACGGTCAAGTCACTTGGTACAATCTGAATAATATCCTATTGAAGGTTCAATCCTTCATTCTCTATACTTCAGTGGATTTATCGCTAATGTTACAACCTGTGAAGGAACATAAGATGATCATTGCAGAACGGCCAGAACCCACCTTCATCTGAAACTAAGCTCATATAATAAAAGATGCAGTATGAAAAAAAATTTATCGTGTGATTCCCTTGAAAAATTAATTAGCAGATCAAATTTTCAATCAAGTTTATGAAATATATATACACTTGTTTTCCCATGTTAATGACAAATGGCAAAAATGTCACAGTTTCTACATTATTAACGCAGTCATTTCATTTCATTATAAAATCTCGGTAATTGTAAGTAACATTGTATTATAGCTATATGTGCATTTCATGTCTGATGAGCAAGTTCACCCGTTGGGTTAGAATGAGTTAAGTGACTTGGGTCACTCTGGGTTATTGTGACTGGACAACAGTTTTCACTTGTTTGAAATATGAGATTGCTACAACGTTGCAGTGACAATTGATTGAATTTTGAAAAATGTTTTTAAGTGTGAATAATGATTTATTTATTTGTAATTAAATTGTACTAAACAATATGAAGTATTGAAATTATTTTTTTATTCATGATTATTAATTGGCAAGTCAAAAATAATATATATACTAGCCTTCCTGCACGCTCATCGTCGGGCTCGCGCCTACGTTTACGTTATTTACTGTTCTAACATTAGTTAATTGTTTATTTATAAACGCATGTAGGACGTCTTCTTTTAACATGTAGTAATCTATTTTTGTAACAATAATAGACAACCAAAAAAACATTAAAAAAACTCATGTGGTTCATGTCACATATGTGCCTTACATATGCTGGTCATGTTGGATGAAACTTTTTCTTTTGTTCAATTGCCTTACCTTGTATCATTCCTAAAAATAAAAACAACTACACAAATTTAAAGATTCAAAAAAACGGACATTCAAATAGTGAACTTTCAAATCTTATTTATACATGAATTGAGGTACCTACGATGACATATCATCAGTCATTGGTGTTGGAAGGTAGCAAAACTTCTTTAAATATGATGTTCTTGGTTAACACCCCAGCTTGACCAACTTGAGAGCCCTTTGTAACCAAAATCTTTATGGTTGACTTCGATACTCCTCTAGACAATGCCACATATAATTGCCCATGACTGAAAACATGATCCGGGAGGTAAACACCTACTTGTGGGATTGTCTGACCTTGAGATTTGTTTATGGTCAAAGAGAAACTCAGTTTCACTGGAAATTGCTTTCTTGTTAGTTTAAATGGGAGCCCAGAACTTTCTTGGTTTTTTAAAGGAATCTTAGGTAGAAAAACTCAAGTCCCATCAAACTGTCCAGTTAGTATCTCAGCATCGATCAGGTTTTGGTATGAACCGCGAAATAACAATCTTGTGTCGTTAGACAACCCCAAAGTTGGGTTAATATTTCTTAGAAGCATGATTGGAGCACCTATTTTCAAAGTTAACTTATGCGCGGCAACCCACTGGCGCTTATTGAGTTCAAAAACTCTGGTTGGTACAAATTTCTTGTGTCATCTTCTATAGAGTCAAATGAGAATAATATAATTTATTCACCTGGAAATATACTGATAATCTTCTCATTTAACATGTCCACATCATCGTTTAGATGAGCAATCAATGTTCGGTCCACCATGTATCTTGCATTGTTGACATGATCACCTAAATTTGGGAAAACATCATCAATAATTTGATTGATAGATTGGTCGTTTTCCCATTGAATCACCTTGCAATCCGGTAATATTATCATTTCATCGTTGATGACTTGTTCACTCTCATCACCAACACGAAGTAGAAATTCTGCAAATTGGTGGTCACCGATGGATCTCATATTCTATCTCAATCTCAATATCCTTACTTGTGCCCAAAATTCTAATTTCACAATGGAGGAATCAATGAGCTGAGACCTTGTTCCTTTAGGAACAACAAGAAGGATTTGCCGAAAATCTCTCCTAAAAATCATAATTTTTCCACTAAACGGATTTTTTACATCCATTATGTCCTAAAAAGTTCTATTAAGGGCTTCTAAAGGCATTTCGATTTGTCATAGGCGCCTCATCCCAGATAACTGCAGTGGAATCTCATACCAATTGTGCAAGGGCATATTGTTTATCTATAGAACACATGTTTTTGTCGTCATATATGCTTAGTGGAATCTTGAATCTAGAGTGAGCTGTTCTCCTGAATGTAGTTGCTGATATTCCAGATGATGATGTTGCTAAGACTATATGATCCATTCTTCTTAACTTTGCCAGCAATGCACGATATAAGTACGTCTTCCTCGTTCCTTCAGGACCATCAACAAAAAAATGCATGTTCTCTTCTCACGACCGCTTCCATTATGGTGTTGAAGGTGAACATTTGGTCGTTGTTGAGGTGACTAATTGATTAAATGTCTTCATCGGGGACATTAACAGAAAGTTCATCTTCAATACACCTCGGAACTCGCAGACTATCTTCCGACTCACATGTCATTTCAGGTAGATCAAAGTATTTTACGCTCTTATTAAATTGATCCAGCATTCTGTGTAGATCTAGAAGTAGTCTATTTTTAACAGAAGTATCATCAATGACACTAGTAGTACAATAGTCTTGGGCCATGAAAGGATAAATTTCGTCCCACAATCTTCGGACACCTATTGGTTGATTATACAACAAAATTGTGACAAATAATCTTCTCAAAGCTGATGTCAATTAACTGTAGACGCCTCTGACAAAGACTCTCGGATGCTATTGTCATTTTCTACTAAACCTCGTTTCTCAGCTGCTTCTTTAAAGGTTTGTTGCAAAACCGTATTGATAGTAAGCAAATCTCGAAATGATTCTGACCCTCTTACATGATTAAGGACTCGTAGGTAATACTTCTCTCCTTCAAATGGCAAAACATTATAAATTCTTCCAATAACCTTAATGTTATTTCTCCTTTTTTTCTCACACTTTGTATCTGTTATCCCACGTATAATATTGAGGGAATTCTCAATACAGATGCCTTCTTACCTCCAAATCTATACGGTTCATGTGGAAATATTGAGTAAGCATAGTCCTCTGTGCATATTCATTAGCCAGAATGTCTTCTATTCATTCAGTTGCATTGAATCTAATTCTTTGCATATCAGGAAGATGTATTTGTAGTCTGATGGACATATTCTGGTTGTTGCAAATTTAAATATCTTCCATAACGCCTCTAGTGCACAAACCCACCTTGCATCTACAAATTGTCTTATTTCATTATCTTCTTGGCTAGACTTCACTTGTATCGCTACTTTGTCAGAACCTTTGTAGACATACTTGTATAAATATTTGACACTCTTTATGCTTCCGCAAACTTCAACATATATATGGCAATCATACCTTAACAACAACCATAGATTATAAGGAACAACCCATCTGTTATCAATCATCGTGTCTCCTCGTCTACATAGTGGGACTGGTAAACGATTTCCTCGTCTCTGATAAATAGGGTATGCATTCTTCCCTTACACATTGTAATTTACAAATGGTTTTGGATAGTTTTTCTTGCACTTGACAATTTTCATACGTGGAGACCATTGGTTTAAAGTGCTACATGGACCATGAATCATATGTTTCAACACCAGATCATACAGTTAAGGGTCTTCATCTTTATCTGGTATTTCAGCTCTAACAATGCGGTCATAATCTTCAGGGTTATTAAGTTTATCGTGTTCATCCAATATGACCAGCATATGTACATGGGGTAGACCTCGTTTTTGAAACTTAACAACGAAATCATGAGCAACAACTCTTCTCAATACCCCTTTGTTGATGATGTCTTCATTCAAACGCTGAACTTTTGAATAAAAGACCCTGACCTCCAAATCCGGACGATCTTGTGATGTTGGTCCAGGGAGTAGCTCACTTTTAATTTCTTCCTAATTTGGATTACATGTCATAATAATAAACAAATCTGGTCTGCCATATTTTTGAACCAAAGCCATTGCATCTTGATACCATTGGTACATATCATGTGGGCTTCCAAGAAATGTTGATGACAGAATGGTCCTACGACCAACATTACCTAAGAAATTGAGATTTTAGTTTATAATTTTTTACAACAACTGAAAAACTACACATTTCATATAGGTGGAAATAAAATATTAGTTCATACTAGCATTGTTTTCCCCTCTAATTAATAAGAGTCTCGAAGTCCTTGATAAATGTCGGTCCAAATTTTATCTTGATTACTGCGTACCCATATGAGTTTTTGTGATTCAATTTTCATGTATGTATCAACAACATACTATTGCAAGAGACGTCTGCCTCGAAGTAAGGAATTTTTATAACCGGGGCACATCTGCAAAGTCCAGCTTTCGTAAGCATATGTTTCAGTGTGACATGTTCATTTAATGTAGTTGAAGTTAAATTTGAAAAAAGGAAAAATAAGAGGTACCAACCTGTAACATATATGTGTAATAGTCGTAACATGACATTTCTCTTCCGTTCTCATCATGACTATTAACATCCCACCCATATGTTTCATAAGGTAATAATAATGGATATTGCATGGGACCATAATATCCAACTGAGTCTTTAACATTCCATAGCCATCCGCTGATTGTCTGGACGATTAAATCTCTAGGCCTTGGATTGATGTCGCCGGCTCCTACTATAATAGCCGCCACTTGTGATGCAGATGGTAAACTATATTGACGCTGGTTAGAAGCCTGCTCTTTTATGATGGGCCTGCAATTGGGAAAGTCTTGTCGTTGTCCAAGACTTCGAAATTGGTGGACAAAAGGGTTGTAGAGATTCAATATATGTTGTATCTTTACAACCAGTTCTCTATCCAAAACTGAACTTTCAGACATTCTATTATCAAGTTCATGATCAGTATCATAGATGTAAGCCTGTAAATATCGCGGTCTCGCATCTTGATTTGGTAAAAGGCTGCTAATCCTATGACATATTGAACCTTGAGCACAAAAAGTATATATTCCACAGTTTTGAGCATTAATTGATTCATCAACATGTACACCCATTGAAGTGAATGCAAACACATTATTGTAGGCTCAGATGTTTTGTCTAAACTTTCTACAAAGATTTGTTTGATCAAAAAAGAGCTGGATCATCTCTAGAGGAGAAGGTATTAGCGGAAACACAATATTTTCTGTTCAGACTACACAAATGGGATGTCTCTCAATGGAATAATTGTGCATTATAGTATGGACATGTTCTTAGTGATGTCAATTGAAATGCTGGGACACCGCATCCTTCATAGAAATCTCTAACTCTTGTTCTGCGCCTATTCTCCGAGTTATTTTCTGGCTCAGTGTCATCATCCCGATCCTCATCAATATTCGTAGGTTCACTACTATTATGATATTGGACGTCATGGTTTAATGTCGGTTCAAGCATATAATTCTGAATGATCACATTGCTTGTGTAAGAGACAAACGAATGGGCTAATTGTCTTATATGTGTCAACCACACTCTTGTAGCCTGTTGGTCAGGATTTTGGGAAAATGATGGAACTGTTGGACTTATGCTCTCGTTGGCGTTTTGCTCTGTTAACATAATAACAGGCAATTGTCACTTGTTGTAATTCCAGCTATCAAGCACACCTTTTATTTCATGTTACAAGTTTTATTTGTTACTAATATGGTTACTGTTAAAGACACATGTCTTTACAATCTTCTGTTTGCATTCTAGCGATGTATGCTATAATATGTCAAATTAACAGAAAATTAAGAGAATGTCTCTAAACTTTTATGTAATTAGTAAAGATAAAAAGTACCTGTAGCAGGCTCGTCCCTATTATTTGGTCCAACATATTAGTCATGATTCGTGTCCATATCAACCGCCGAACGCTTTCCTCATACGTGTGCTCGCCGTCATGCCAAATAGGCTTCATGTTGGTTAGGACTCAAAGATTGTCACCATTCTTGATGGCTAGCACGTGTACGCTCTCTTTCATCCATTAATCTAGTGCTTGTTTTTACAAAATTGGAATAAATAATCAATACTCCTAGAGTCATTTTGCTAGTTGCCATTCATAGTTTACAACACATCTTTTTTCCTTTTAACTTGCTTATATTGCTTTTGTTTTTTTTAAATATTGCTTTTGGTTTTTAAAATTGCAATTTATAATTTATTAAATAGAGAACATATTCCATTTTGGTCTGCATTTCAAGATAAAACCCTTTTTGGAGAGTGAAAAGTACATAGGAAATTGTGGTCAATACTTATATGGCTGATAGTGATAAGGTTAAGCACCATAGTTGAGTAATGTGGTCAAATTGCTCTTCATTCATATACTGCAAAAATTTCTTAGGTTACATATTGATGTTGTCAATCTATTGGGTTATAGTGATAAACACCTTAGTTGCTTTCAGACCATTAAAGGATGAAATAGTAAAAGTGTTGGATCGGGTGACAAATATAAGTATGTACTTGAAGTGGTGGTTGTTTTTTACCTAGCCATAGCCTCCTCGACTTATATCTGTACGATGGTTTCATTGTATGAGTGTTTGAAGCATGCACAGTGTGGATTGTCTTGGACTCATCTTTGCAAACCTTTCTCGGTCGACTGTTGAATCTAACTTAACCTGAATTAACCTGTCATATGTCAAGTTCTGAGTTTGTTCTCTGATAATCACTTCCCCGTTTTCACTGAAAGGTGAAAGGCAGTCTGCTGCATTTTCATTAAAAATACAATTGCATTAACAAATTTGTTGGAATGGAAAACAAAACAGACAAAATTTTTGCATAGGCTGCTGAACATACCTTGAAAAAAAAACTCTACTATCAAAATTGTCCAATAGAACGTGCAAGTGAGAACATGTCTAACAAGAAAGCAGACATGATGATGTTTCGTGGGTTGTATCAGTATCATCAGAAAGTAAGAACCTACTTAATTAACAAACCTTTTTTGATCAGATCAAATAACACAGCTTGATATCTCAGAAATCAGACCTCATCAACTTAGTAAACAATAGCGAGGTGAGGTGCAGCTTTATCCTCCCATTCAATTGTTTCTATCATTTATACCTTCATAAACAATAAACAATGTGACATAGAAAATTGTCACCCATATAAATCATATACATAAATCTCCACTCTTTGGGACATCTCCATGAGATACCTCCATGATAGAAGATTGGAAGATGAAGAAGGAAGAATCAGAAATAAGAAAAATAAAAAGATAAGAAACTTTAACATTGATAAGACGCGATACGGAAAAGATAAACTAAACGAAATAGGAAAAACTTACTGCCTCAAATTTAGTGGTTGTCATAGTAATGAGGAACATATGAATCAAAACCTTCTTGATTAGGTAACTGCAATACATGTAAAATAAACAATATCAGTCCCTTATACGTGTTTGAAAGTGAAAACGGTATTTAAGGAAAGTAAGATGGTTCATGAGTTTCAAATACAGACATACAGTAGGCAGCATTATTTGAAGGAAAAGAGGGGAGCATATATCACTGTGTATATGTCTTCCTTTTCTGCTTCAGTTAATATGTTTAGCATCTGGTACTGATCAAAACCTGAAACGAACACATACACACTAAAATTTCACCATATATAAAACAAAGAATACAGTATGTCATTTTTAATATCTCTTAATGAGTTGAATACAATATTTAAGCAGAGTCATGTTGGTATAACTAAATGTTTGATCTGCAGTTTTAATATTGGTTAATTAGATCCTGTAGGGGTACGTATATGAATGTTTCTCCATATTAACTATGAGTATCTTATACCTTCAATATTTAAACAGTCATATTGTTATGCCTAAATTTATAATCTACAGTTTTAACATTGGTTAATTAGTGTTGGAGAAATGATCTAAATGATCATTGATTAAACCAAATAATTAAAGTGAGTTGCACTTTTAATTGGATGATTGCATGCATGAATTTGTAATCCTTGTAATGGGGGCTATAAAATCATGTATTCATATGCATAATTTGGTTGTGGGGTATATGAGAAATTGTCACTCAAAGATGGCTAGTTCAAATGAGAAAATGAACTTTGTCCCACATTAGAAAAGTGAAAGAGGAATAAGGCTTTAAATAGAATCTCACACCTTGAAGGTCTAACTATAACAAGCACTCATGCTCTCTCGCGTGCTCAGGGGGTGCAAATCCCAGATCGGAAACCCAATTTATTCACTTGGGTTTGCGCGACCTGAGGACACGAATGCAGCTCAAATTTGTGCTCGAGAGCCTAGGTTGTTTTTGAAATGACGGATTTTATTTTTTGACCTTTCTGTAACAGACTTATTAAGGCTGTTTATGATTGGTATATAACAGACAGAAAGTTATCAATTTGTAGATTATTTCCAACACTATATAAAGGTCACAATCCTTCATTCTAAACACACCGACACAAAACATTTCTCTTCTTCTCCAAAAGCTTTTATGCTCCTACTCAGTTCCTTAAAAAATCGTGATAGTTTGAAGGCTCTTCCTAGTTCGTTGAAACTCTTGTTCGTAGTGTAACAGCTTGAGCTTGATTGTCGTTTTATCCTGGGAGACCAAGTGGCATTGAGATCCTTGCACCGATGGGACGTCGTAATTCGTCTTAAGGACACCGTGTGATACACGAGACTCGACAAACTTCTATTAGTTGAATTATTCTTCTCAAATCCTCAATTTGTCATTTTATGGTTTTGTTCATGTAAATGCAATTTGATTGATTAGAATTAATTTTCTTTATTTCATTTTGTTAGTATATAAACAATATATTTACCACATTTTTCTAACAATTAGACCTTGTAAGGGTATATGAATGTTTCTGGCTTTCTTCATAGCCCAAATATGACTTCCATCTGGTTTATGTTAAGGTGCGCAACCTTTCAACAATATCTCACAAGTTATTACTTCATAACCTGTTAAAATTTGCACCGTACATGGACCAAAAAAGGGAAACAGTATCGGCCAAAAGAAATACCATGTTGTCAGTAAGTGGGGTTTGTAGCCAATATGGTTCCTCCTCTTGATCCCGAACTGAAATCGATTTGCCCAAGTGAACTTGTTGCTATGCGTACTACTGCATAATAGAAGACCAAAAGAAGAATGTAACGGGTATGTTACAGAAGAATGTAACGGGTATGTTACAGAAGAATGTTTCTAGCTTTCTTCGTAGCTCCATGACTTCCATCTGGTGTATTTTAAGGTGCACAACCTTACACTATTGAAGAACCATTCTAAAATCAATTGGCAAAACTTTAAACTTATATCAAATGGTAGTGGAATTGATAGCAGAAGCAGGACAATACGTTGAGGAGAAAGAAAGACCTAATCAATATCACTTACCAGAATCGGTACCGAAATCTCCATCGTTCTGATCTCCACTGGTCTTCTTTCTTATTTTTTTCTTTTGGTTTCTTTTTCATTTGCTAGTCAGCTTCCATTTGTGCCCGGCTTGTAGCAGTTTCTTGTATGATGAGATCGTGGTCTAGTAGTTCCTCTCAACTTCAGTAGCTCTTAAATTGTGAAAAAGATCGTGCGACCTTTTCTTCTTCTTTTATGTTTCCTTCTTATCCCAATTCCTCTCTTCATCTCCTCTGTTGATTCTACTTCTATTCGATTCCGAGTTTTGTTTAGAAAAATGACAAAAGTACCCTTGGGACTATATTTACACAAACATTGTAGAATAATAAAGTCGTGGCTTTTTGAGGATTCTCAAAATTTAACCTTTCAGGGAGACGACTGCTTTGAGAGTCGGTGGCAGATCTCCGCACGTCATGGGCGTTGCCCGGAGCTTGTCTCCGTCTTCCCTTCCTTTTCCTCTCCTTCTCTCCTTCCTCTCCATCTGTTTCCCTTCCTCTCCATCTGTTTCTCTTCCTCTCCTTCTCCTCCATCTGGTTCCCTTCTTTGATTTCTTTTTTTCAATTTACAGTTTTATGTTTCTGCTTTTGTTGTCAAAACTCTTGGGATTTATCCTCGAGCTTTTTTGGCCGGTTTTCCCCAAGTCAGTTTCCGATTTGAGGCTCCATGCCTCTCCTCTCGGCTAGTCAGTCTTTCCCTTGCTTTGTTTTTCTCTTTTGGTCTGCTACTAGATCTGTCCCCCTTGGTTCCAACACATTCTTATTCAGATCTATCCATATTGTACCTCTTCAACCGGCTACCATCGGCTAGCGGCCTCTATCAGCTTCCTTCCGACGAATCTGCGGCTCCTTGGAGCTCAAATCAAAATGGGGTTTACCCATTAGTAAAGCAACTAGTGATGCTTCTAGAGTCTGAGCACCCTTTGGGTGACTGTCTCTTCGATTCCTTTGGGGATCTCACCACCCCTCACATTCAACCATCTTTTCTGGTTGAATCTATGGCGGAAGAAGTTCTCCGTTTCAGAAAAGGTTTGAGGTATGGGTTCTTTGATCTTGTATCTGAATATCAGTTTGTTGGGTTCTCTAAATATGCAATCGGTATGGGAGCTTTTTTTGATTATTGGATAAGGTTGGATTGTGTATTTGGATGCTTCGGTGTTCAAGGTGGCGCGACGATCTTGTTTGGTCAACAAAGAGCTGCCACTGTGATTTCTTCCCTGTAGCTACGAGGGATTTGGGATGGATCTGACTCGCCTGGTTTGAGTCCTATGGTTGTTTTGTCTGTTTTTTTCTTAGTTTCATTGTTGATAATCGTTGTTTCAACCCAGTTTTGGGTTTTGTAACCTCTGTTTGCCTTAATGGAAATTACTTCTGTTTTGCCAAAAAAAGATTTAACCTTTCAGGGTTATTTCGAAATTTGATCTGGCTTTATTAATAGAGATATATTTACAACTAAACTTTTCTATGGATAAAAAATGAACATAATTAAAAACACAATTAAACTAAAATTTTCTATGGATAAAAACATGACATAATTAAAAAACACACAATCAAAATGGCTAGATAAATAAGTTTACATATTTGCACATTTAATAACTTGTAAGAGGAAGGCCCAGTCTTATTACATGTCGTCCATGACGTGCTCCTCACGCGGCAACACCCAAAGGGAGAGAAGACTTCCGTGTCTTCACGCGACCCTAAGACGAGTGAAATGAAGGCACACAAAGAGCATGGCCCAGCCTGACGTCACCCACGTTGTTGGCTCTAGCTGAGTTTGACAAAGTCGCCTGGGCTGGTCATCTCCTCTAGCCTCGATCATAGTGGCATAGCCAGGAATTTAAGTTTAGTGAAGCACAAATTGTGATAATATAAAAATTAAAATTGATTAAATATAATTTCTATAAGTTACATTAATGATGTTATTGACAAGATTTAAGATTTTGGAATAATTACGTGATAGTCTTGACGTCTATACTAGTAAAATTGGTTTACTTGTTATAACAAATTAAACAATCAGTCATAAATTGTCGACAAACATTCAACTATGTAACTAAATCATCACAGTGTTTATAACAAAAAAAATTCTCCCTACACTTATAGTTATATAAGTCATTACCGATAAAATCAATGCTATTGTCGAAAACAATCGTAATACCTAAGATTATATTTTATTGATATATAATAAGTTTTTGGTTTTCAAAATAAAGGTTCTAATAAAATGTTTAAAACACTTTTTAAAGAGCTTATGAGGAGTTTGTAGGGGAAAAAAAAAAGAAAACAACAATAGTCATACGTGCTAAGCTCCAAATCAACAAAACCAATTAAAAATAAGAAAAAGAAAAACACTTACGTGTCTTCTTATAATGAAAAGATGTTGTGTGAAGAGATGTCATGATCCAATAATAATATAATAATATATATAAATGTATTTTTATCTAAACTTAATTGAGACAGATAATACATTCTAAATAGATCACATGCCTCATTTTATCTCTACTTACCCCTGCCCTTGCTGGCTCAGTAAATCTCGCCTGGATTGACTTAGGGAGAAAACCCATTTGTGAATGAAAGATGGGTTTTTAGACTTCGGTTGGATTCCTGTTCAAAAAAAATAAAGTAACCGGTTCTCATTGGAGGGGTCGTGTGAGGATTTATTTTTGTAATTTTCTTTTCGGAAAAATAATACTCTGTTTACGAGGTCCACTTGATACAGCATCCCAGCTACTGGTCCATTTGAGCTTACACTGCGAGTCTGTGACTAACAAGATCCAGAGCACGTGCACTTGAGTGGTTCCTACGAATAGTGGCATTCCCGTTATTTCACGTCCTGCCGACTACTGGCCAGCCCTCTGCCGCTTGTCCTTTTCCGATGAGTAGTCGGAAACAACAAGTTTCCCTTTTCTCTCCCAGACAAAAATACGCTCCCGCCACGTCTCCTCTCCTTTTTTTGTTGGAAATGACGTCTCCTCTCCTTCATCGAGAAAAAGCAAGATCCCCTCCCCACTCATCTCTCGCCACGTGTTATGGCGGACCTTCCGAGTAAAGCCCCCTACCAAATCCTCCGTCCGTACCCCTAATCCAACGGTCCACGTCGCTCTCTCCGGTTTCCTTTATTCCACGCATACTGACAGACATTCTCACTTCTCAAGCTGCTGCCTCTCTGAGATCCTCAGAGCTCCGCCGCAGCAGATCCCACCCTCCCTCTCTCTCAATGGCGTCGCTAGCCTTCACCGCCGCACCTCTCCCCTCTCTCAGATCCCGGACCGCCGTCTGCAAATCGCTACTACTAAAACCCAGCCCGAGGCTTCTGTCCCAAACCCGACCCGGTCCGCTCAGAACCGCTGCTCTCGGCTTCAACAAAACCCTAAGCCCTCTCATTACCCTGCCCAAACTCGCCGACTCCGCCTCTCGTGGCTTAGCTCCCCTCCGGAGCCGCGGCCTCACAGTCAAGGCCGCCGCCGCCACAACAGGCGGCTCTTCCATCGCTCCGGCCAATCAGCCATGGCAGGGCGCGGCGATGAAGCCGTTAATCGCGTCCATCGCCACCGGAGTGATCCTGTGGTTCGTGCCGACTCCTGCCGGCGTCACCAAAAACGCGTGGCAGCTTCTGGCGATTTTCCTCGCCACCATCGTAGGTATCATCACTCAGCCTCTGCCTCTCGGCGCCGTCGCGCTACTCGGTCTCGGAGCATCTGTCCTCACCAAGACTTTAACCTTCGCCGCCGCCTTCTCGGCTTTCGGCGATCCGATTCCTTGGCTGATCGCCCTCGCTTTCTTCTTCGCCCGGGGCTTCATCAAAACGGGCCTCGGAAACCGTATTGCCTACCAGTTCGTGTCCTTGTTCGGTAGCTCCTCGCTGGGGTTAGGTTACAGTTTGGTTTTCAGCGAGGCTTTGTTGGCGCCGGCGATTCCCTCAGTCTCCGCTCGTGCCGGCGGCATTTTCTTGCCGCTGGTGAAGTCACTCTGCGTCGCCTGCGGCAGCAATGCCGGCGACGGGACCGAAGGTAAATTGGGATCCTGGTTGATGCTCACGTGTTTTCAGACTTCGGTGATTTCGTCGGCCATGTTCTTAACTGCCATGGCTGCTAATCCGTTGAGTGCCAATTTGACCTTCAATACCATTAAGAAGACGATTGGGTGGACCGATTGGGCTGTAGCGGCCATTGTGCCCGGTATAGTGTCACTGATTGTGGTGCCTTTGTTGCTGTATGTGATTTACCCGCCGTCTGTGAAGAGCAGCCCTGACGCGCCCAAACTTGCAAAGGAGAGGCTGGAGAAGATGGGCCCAATGACCAAGAACGAGACTATAATGGCTGGGACTCTGTTTCTCACGGTATTGTTTTCTTTTCCCTTACCATTTTTACTCGTTTCTTTCTTGTACTTGGTTGTAGATATGCTTCTTCTTATTATTAGGTTTGTGTAGATATTTGTTTATAAACTTGGGCCGAAGAGACAAAAAACAAAATCTGAGATGTTTTTCTACAAGCGAGTGAGTGATATGCTGTGGGAAAAAGGGTGGTGGTTAAGTTACTATAGTGACATATTTAGGGAGTTTCGGTTTCTTGATTGAATTATTAGATAGCATTTTCTCAATCAAGTTATGCGGAAGCTGAAGTTTGCTCGTCACTTGTGTTACATCTGTTGTGTTTTGCATGTAGCTTCAGTGCTTCACTCAGGTGTAATTGCAACAGTGAACATTTTGTTGGCACTTATTCAGTTATTCCTGTAGAAGATACTTACTGTACTTCGATCTTGTGTGTTTGCTTTAGTTTTGTGAAAACAGAGTGCAATTGGTCTTGTCTACAATACATGCTAGGTTGCCTTAGTCACTGGTGATTGCAACGTTGTATGAGTTGAAATGTTTGTTGAAGAATTGTGTTTGTGCTATTTGTTTAAGTGAGAGTGATCAGCTTTTAGTTTCACTGAATGGAAGAATTTATCATTGCCATGCTTGTGCCTTTTACCAAGTAAGCTCAGTAATGTGTAAGTCTGTCAATTTGTGTTCAGCAGTAGAGTTTGCATACATCTTTGACGGTCTGATCCATCATTTAATTCCTTTGTTTTTTTGTCATTTACATCCTCAAAATCCTTTTACTGTGATTGCTACATGTAACATTTCTATTTAGTACAATTTAATTGCTAACAGGAAAATAAAAATAAAAACTGCAAGTGATTACTAGCATTATACTCAGTTTGGTTCTAGTAATCAGTCCCAGAAGCCTTGGGCATAAAGGATAAAATAAACAAACTTACCGAAAGCTGAACCCTATCCAAAAGAGACAAAACACACCCAACCCCCAAGAGAAATGTAGCAAACATAAGTGAGAAGCTAACCCAGAATTGATGATGTGGAGTCGTAAGAGCCTACAAAATACCAATTATGCAAGAAGGTCCGACATTATCTACCAATTACGCTTGGAACCTAGCACTGTCTATATGATGGCTTTCAATAAACCTTTCAGGAACAAGGGTTACTATGGTAAATAGCAAAAGAAAAAAGCAAAATAAATGAAATAAAGAGATAATTGATTAGATAAAAGTGGTTTGTAGGTTGTATAACTGGATAAGTTTGATAACTCAAACTGTGAGCCCGTGTAAATGCCTGGGTAAAAGGCTTAGTATATATAATTGGGGGAATGCAGAAGTAGTTATGGTTTTTAACCTGTGATCCCCATTTAGTCTTCCTGGTGCTATAATGGTGATAATAGCTTCCAGATAAGGTAAAGGAACAATGATGGGGATACTTGATGCTGCATAACTAATTACAGAATCCAATTTTAGTATTCTTGAGAAAGGATTGAATTATTGACAATAATAGACGTCTCAATTAAAAAAGCAGTATAGGAAGAAGATTTTACAGGATCCCGAAATGCAGAACAGTAACGATTAATATATGGTATCTTCATATTAATGAAGTTTTACATGGAAACAGATGAGGTTCATATAGTGGTTGATAGGAAAACCATTCATATACTCTTAATCATCATAATATCTCTTTTACCTCGAGCTTGATCCTTAGAGGCTCAGGTTTTTGGTTTCCACTTCAGCAGTTGTGTTGTGGACAAGGAAACGTTTATATTACTTTATCCCTTCTACGCCTTTGCCAATTTATCTAGCTTGAAAAGAGTACTGTGTTATTGAAGATGGTGTAAATTATTTCCTTTGCTAAATGTAAGCAAACATGGTGATGCATACTTGTCACTAGGATGCAGATCTAAATGCATCTTCCCATACATAAATGTTTATGTTAATAGTTTCCCTCTTCTCTCTGTAATGCATCAGGTAGGGCTGTGGATATTTGGAGGAGTGATAGGTGTGGATGCTGTTACAGCTGCCATTCTCGGATTATCTGTTCTCCTTGTGACTGGTGTTGTTACCTGGAAGGAGTGCTTAGCTGAGTCAGTTGCTTGGGACACCCTTACGTGGTTTGCTGCACTCATTGCAATGGCTGGGTATCTCAACAAATATGGTCTTATCTCCTGGTTTAGTGAAACTGTAGTGAAGGTTTGTCTTATCGTAGTCTACCTAGTTATACTGTTGTGCATGATTTTTAGGTCACCAAAATTTTTACGTCAATTGAAAGTTAAGCTGAGCATGCATTTCATTTGTTTCTGGAGCATTTAGTATTCAGTCCTTATGGCAAGAAGTGGTCCCATTCTCTCATGCAATATGGTCCTCACAGCTTTCCATTTGTATGAACAACTCTGTTTGGCAGTAGTTTATCAATAGCTGATGAGTTTGTAAATGAATTTTAAACCGGCTTACAGAGTCGATGTTTCTTGATTTACGGGATTCAGAATCTCCTAGATTTTACTTTGTTTTTGCCAATGCTTGACCGTTACTCATTCTATGTGAGCCTTGGGCAAACTCATGAAAATGCATAAATTATTTCCTTTACAACTAAGGTTAAGCTATCTTTGATACAATCTGAGTTCAAAATATGCAGGCATCTAGTGATAAGCTATCATGATTATAAACTGTTGAACTTGGTCAGTGCTTGCATTTTGCTGGTGGGTTCATTAACAACAGTTCTGCTTCTTTTGCAGTTTGTTGGCGGATTGGGTCTTGGGTGGCAGCCAGCTTTTGGCATTCTTGTTCTTCTCTATTTCTACTCTCACTACTTCTTTGCCAGTGGAGCTGCTCACATTGGTGCCATGTTTACAGCATTCTTGTCTGTGGCTAGTGCTCTTGGTACTCCACCATACTTTGCTGCCATGGTGCTTTCATTCCTCTCCAACCTCATGGGTGGCCTGACCCATTATGGGATTGGGTCAGCTCCTGTCTTCTACGGCGCAGGTTATGTTCCGCTTGCCCAGTGGTGGGGCTATGGATTCCTTATATCTGTCGTCAATATTATCATTTGGCTCGGAATTGGAGGGGTCTGGTGGAAGTTCATTGGATTGTGGTAAGATGGTTGGTCATCAAAATCTTCCGACCTACAATTTGGTGTCGTGTCCGACGTTTGCGGGACTCAGATACAAAGTTTCCTTTAATTCTTTTACATGGAAATAATCATCAAGTTAGGGAGAGCTGCGGGTGAAAATTAATATAAATATGAGGTGGATTTAGTGCAGAAATTAGAATATGTACCCCAAATTTTGACGTAGCATGACATATTTCTGCGACTGATGATGATCCTTTGATGTATGCTTGAATGTACCCTTTTCATGTGCCTCGTTTGTTTCTACAAGACTGAGGGTACAATCGCTTCAACATGTTCCTACAGATGGCTTTTGATGAATTGTGCCAGTAACCCAACATCCTAAGAAACTTGATTGCAACTGTTCACTTGTAGCCCTAACAAGCTGAAAGCTTTCCAGTATTACTATTTGTGGGATGGGCTTAGTAAATTGCTAAAATGGTCTTTTCAGGTACTTAATGTGTTATCCTGTTTGAGATTAATGAAGACCTTGTAAATTGATTGGATTTGGATCTGATCGATCCAGATTTGTAATAGAAATTTTAGATCTGAATCAGGTGGGTTAATAGATACCGGATATGTTAATTTGATTTATTTATAATAATTTTTTTAAAATTTTAAATAATAATTTTATAATTTTATCATAAAAAATTGATGAAATTTTATAAGAAAATAAGTGTTTACAACAAAAGTTAAATTACATGTTTTGATAAAAAAAAGTTAAATTACATGTCTAAAATACTTATTAACGGTAAATTAATATAAGTAAAATACTTGATCTCTAGTTTTTTTAGCATAAATAATATCAGCATTAACAACCTTCAACTTCATCAAATCAAATCATACTTAAGCTTCCAAATTTCAATTCAAAAATTTAAGCTTCCAAATTTCACGGTTATTTTTTTGTGAAAATTGTTAATTCCACGCGATAAGAATCCAAACAAGGGAAACAATTCTAATAAATTACTAATTTTACAGGATAAAAATTCAAACAGGAAAAACAATTCTAAGAAATTGCTAATTACTTATTTTTGATTAAATTCTCAGTAATTCACTCTCATCCAAACAACACATTAATAAATGAAATTAGTGGAATGCCAGTTTGTCTATAAAACTTTAAATTTTATTATATGTATTTCATCAGTGTATTGTGAACGAGCTAATTCTCCTTAATTTTCTAATGAACCTAATTTAAGTTTTTTTTTGTTTTTTTAGAGCAGAATCTACCCTACCCGGGCTGTCTTGTATTCCGTTTGCAAATGTTTATGTATTGGGTATGTTGTTACCGTCTACCCTGCAGCAGCACGAGACTGAAAATCGACAGGACCATATATCGTGAATCCTTCTTCTAAATTGAAATAAAATCTAGTTGTCGAGCAGTGCCTTGTGGTCGAGATCTGGGTTTGACCGATCTTGTGTTTTGGAAGGCGATCGGCGACTCTGAGTATGAGTTATGCCTGCGATCGAAGCGTGGCGATGGCAACGCTGCCTTTTTGAAATCCCCAGTGACCGACTCCTCATTTGATTCTGGTAAGCACCAAAATTCCATCTTTCTCTTCCATTTGATTCATTTAACTTGCGAGTTGCGTATGAACACAAGGAAATACTTTGGCACGGGTCTCAGACTGTCTGGCACTAGCTACACCTTTACACTACTTTCTGCTTATTCTTTTTGTTGATAATTGAAACTTGTTTTAGGGGCCAAGTAAATAACTGTGCTACAATTGCATATAAAGAGTTTCAGTTGTGGTGGATATTTCAGATTGTAGATAGTGGTTTAAGGGTGATTGTATGCTGAGAATCTACAGACTACTGCAATACCTGCTTGGGTTTTAGGGTGTAGCAAAAGCCGAAAAAGTACCTAGAATATGTACGTGATAGAGTTTGATTGTTTGAAGTGAAATGATTGGCATCCCAGTCTATACAACTTATGCTTTGTTACGAATGCTATGAAGCAGTATGGTAGTTTTTCTGATAAATGCTAAAGAAGGCAGAGTCATATGATCAGTATTTACAATAACTTTGCCATTGTGTTTTTTGAATTGTCTGTCTTCAACTCTTTGAAAGATCAGTTTGGTATGCAGGTTCTTCGAATACCTGATTTTCGGAATTGCAAAGCAGCTGATGAGATTCAAAAACGTGAGTTCTTTTATGATAACTGTGCTTGCATGACATGAAAGAAAGAAAGACATTCATGGTTAATGATTTTACTTGGTTCTTCAATTTCGCTTATGTAACATGCTTGGACTCATCTTCTAGTCTACACAGAAGAAGTTTGCATCAGTACATGAACAACATTCACCCCATAATAGGATGCCTAAGAAAGAAAACAAAGATGGCTTACCAACACAGCCGGTTCAACGTGGATGGCATTTTGGTAACAAACAGATCTGATATGGTTATCCGTCATGAAACATTTGGAATGTTTCCAATTGATATCTGTTGTTCATGTTGAGTTCGTACTTGCAAGAATTATAATCTGTAATGAAATATAAAACTATGAATAAACCATCTGGCTGGGCACCAAACCAAATATTAGTTATTCATTCATTTTTAGTGTTACTCCCTAGTGATGTCTTACTGTTTTCCAAGATATTAACTGATATAGAAACAGAACAATGCAGAAACATATTGTTGTAAACTTGTAATATAAGTTGCTCTGAGAATTTGCTTTTTTTCTCTCTTATTTGAATTTGTTCCGTAAATCAACATATCGTTGTAAACTTGTAATATAAGTTGCTCTGAGAATTTGCTTTGTTCGGTAAATTGTAGATTGGCAAGTAAGTGTACATATATGTTGGATGTCATCTGAGCCGGAGATATGGATACGGTTTTGGATATGGATTATAGATTGCTTTTGATGAATTGTTGTTCATTGGATACTGCAATGAAGCGTTACAATTTCCCCTTGGACCTTGTATTTAAATCAATGAAATGCTTGCTTATGTAAATTGGTATCAGTTCATGTTCATGTAACACTTCATTGCAGCATTAGTGCATTACTAAAGACCAGGGGCTGCACGTCTGGAAATAATATAAAAGTGAGTTTTAAGGATCCTGGACCAATTTATTAGATATCAACACCATAAGCCTTCCGACTAGCCTAAGAGGTAAGGTGGATGTGGACATTGGTGATTTGGATTATTGGGAGGTTGGAAGACATGATGATTTGAACACATGTTGGGTTAAAACTTATTACGATGATCAAACTTAGTAACAAAGTTAAACAACATTAGCGGTCACATCATGATTCTGATGATCAAACTTGAGAAACAAAAATTCGACCGTCTAATATGACTATAATGATAAAATACATGTATGAAAAAAAAAAATTTATCTTTATCCGATAACGTTAAGGGCTCGATCCGGACGGTCAATCTTGTAAGTCAAATCTCTAAACGCATGAAAACGGTGATTTGACCGTCTAAATTACGTATTTTGGTCGGACCTTCAACACAAAATAGTTTCGAATCGATGAGACGCAACTATTGGTTTAAAAATTTACATATTAATAAGTCCCGAAGATAGGGCTACCTATAGAGAGAGAATAGTAAATTGAGTTGACCGTAACTATCGGAACTGATACTTTACCGAAATTACGTGATTTTTCTACCGTAGACGTATTTCACCATTACGGTCATATCTTATTTCACGACTTTTTTGAGTTTGAAGGTTCTACGTAGAGTTTGTTTTTGAAATGAAACATTTATTTAAAACTTAATAACAAAGTTAAACAACATTAGTGGCCACATCGTGATTCCGATGATCAAACTTGAGAAATGAAAATCCGACCGTCTGATATATCCATAATGATAAAATACATGTATGGGAAAAAAATCAACTTTATCCGATAAAGTTAAGGACTCGATACAGACGGTCAATCTCGTAAGTCAAACCCATAAATGCACGGAAACGGTCATTTGACCGTCTAAATTACGTATTTTGGTCGGACCTTTAACACAAAATAGTTTCAAATCGATGAGACGCAACCAGTGGTATAAAAATTTTCTTTAAAATAACCCCCAAAGATAGGGCTACGCATAGAGACAAAGAATGGTAACTTGCATCTGGGGTAGCCCTATCTTTGGGAGTTATTTTTTAGTAAATTTTTGTACCACTAGTTGTGTTTCATCGATTTGAAACTATTTTGTGTCTCATCGATTTGCCCTATCTTCGGGGGTTATGTTCGGTCATCCTGCTTCCGACATATTTACTTTCTTATAGATTCCGAAAATCCTTTCCTGACAGGGGTTGTATGTGCTTAGCAATGTTGCAAGTGGAAATGAAGTTCATAAGGAAGCTGTTATGCATCAACTCGTACCAGAAGTAGACAATGGGGCGCAATCTCTTATTCTGAAGTTTTTGCTGAGTAATGAAAGTCAGTTACGTATAGCTGCAGTCTGGACCATTGTCAATCTTACTTTTCCATCGAGTCCTGATGCATTTAGTCGTTTTATAAAACTACACAATGCTGGCATTGTTTCTCAAGTGAAGAGCATGATCCATGCCTAGATGTTAAGGTAGTCATCTTCTACCTCAAATGTGTTATTACCCACTGCTTTTGATATTTGTTAAATCTTATCTTATTCATCATGTGGCTCAGCTTCGGGTAAGAGACCAATAGGTGGCATGATGCTTTACCCTTTAACCTACCCGTGTTGCTATTGAACGTCTCAATCTGCTTCGTGTGTATGATAAACAATATGCTTATGCTGCCATTGTGAGAAAGAATGTTACGGCTGAATTTTTCGGTCGTTTGAAATTGGTTGTAAGCGGTGTTAGCTGCGAAACCAAAATTTTCCTGTTTCAATTTGAGGTAACAGAAAGTTCTCGGAGGGGCTTGAGTCTGCCCTACCCTGGGGACTGCCCATTTTATGAGACAAGTGCTACTTAGTCTTGGTTTTTTGACATCCTCATCGTGCAAAACTTATTGAGTTGTTACCCTTGCTGAATCATTGTGCTAATAATTTGACACTTGAACTATGGAATATATATTGTGGTCTTTGGGAGGAGAAGAGCTGTGGAGGTTATCTTGCAAGCTGGGGCTCTGCTTCCCGGATTTGGATACCACAATTCTAAAGCCTTGTGGTAACAGCGTGGCATGCGGGAAAGCACTCAGAGGTTCTGGTTTTGTTGTTAGAGCCTTGAGTTGATCTAAGATTGCTGTCTGGTTTGCTACCAGCCGAGCATGCTGAATTTGCTGCAAGTAGTTCTCGCCTTCCCGGTCATTTTGGAGACTGAAGAGAATCTAAAAGCATTATGAGGATTTGCAGGTTGTTTACGTTTGTAGGAATGCAAATCTGGTTGCCCATCTGTAGGCAGCGCTTCATAATTCATCTCAGCCAGACGTTCCTGCTGATTAACTTCATGACATAAAAGGTCCCAGTTTACTATAGTGATTGATAATATTGAGCATATATAGCCAGCAGAATCATACATCCTGTGGAACCTGATCACAATCACACATTTCTTTTCCAAGGGAAATCTAAATCACCTGTGGAAGATATATAAAAAGGTGGATCTTCTATATACAATTTACAGAATACTTAGGGTAACTTGATCAACCGGGCGAACCGAAATGGTATATAACAAGAAATACCTAGACTAGGAATCACAAGGAAAAACTCAATCATACGATGTAATTGCAATCTATTAGCCAATCTTCTCTGTGTTTGAGTCATCTGAGGGCCATATCACAGTCTCAATAAGCCGTTCACGCATCAAATCCAAGTTCTCATTAGAAATTTCTTGATATATTTCAGCATGATTACATTTCTGCATCAATGTCCATCCAAGAAAAATATGTTTTCAAATTGTCAGAGATTGACACGGTAGATGTGCCTGCGATGATGAAAAATATATAAATATAGAAACTTGAAACTTTCTTACCTTGACCCATTTACCATAGAGGTGGAGCCGTGTGACCATTACTCTTTCAGCAAGTTCATGTCTCTCCTGTCAGTTACCAAAAGGATTATAGTTTATGTTATTCATATAAATCTGTAGGTAACTGTGAATTAGCATAGTCATAGCAGTTAATTTATGACTTGCACAATCTGTAAGATCCTTCACATTCTTTGTGTTTTTTTAGGACATAAGAAGAGTTGAATCTGTAATGAAATTCTTTCAAATATGAAAACAAGTAACTGAAAGAATAGTTCAGTAAAACTTATGTTTCTTTTTTGTCTGATATATCTTAAGAAACACAAAAGATAATATGATGCCTTCCCTCTTATTAGATCTAAGCAAGTAAATAATAGTTGTTTAAAAAAAACTACCTTCCCAAGCGAGCGGAGGAACCGCTTGCCATCTCCAGGCTTGTTTGATACAACAAAGCTGTTGCAATAGAATGGAATTAAGAGTCAGATAAGACCCACGATAATGAATCCAGATATGGTGAAGATGTAACTGGGTTTACTATAAGAGGAGCCTGCAAATAATCCTATTGTATGGAATAATAGCAAAACTTACTTAAACAATGATGTAACTCAAGTTAGAGTCAAACTAAGAGCTGAAAGGCACTATTAGTAAAACTGATTCAACTTATATACTAGCAAAAAAATAAAACCATTTGGAATAACCAAAATTGCTCAAGTAATAATTACAATTGATAACAGCAAACTTCAATAAAGTATGCCGATCGAAGTTAAGAAAACTGATAAAATGATCCGATGGTCTAACTTACTCATACAACCACCTATACTGTGTTGGGTTCATCTCATAAAGCTGGTTCATAACAGTCCTCACAGCCTTGTATGTAAAATAGTTGAGTAATTGCTGCAGGCACAAATATTACAGTCAGCTAAACGAAAGAATATAATTGTACTTGTGAGCTTATGTGTAGTAACTTAGCTGATTATATAAAGAATATGGAAGAACTTAAGATTCTAACATCTTTCTTTTGATACGAGACAAGAAACTTCTATTAGAAAGGAAAAATGTACAGACATTTGTGGTACAGCAGCCCACCAAGAACCTACCTTCATCCAAGAAAACATGATACTACAACGTGCAACATAGAAACAAAGAAACAAAGAAAAATGGAAAAAAAGACTTGAATACACAGAACCTGGAAAACATGAACATCCATAACGAGAAACACCAAAAGATCATCAAAAGAAAAATCACCTCTAGCAAACCCAATCAAGAATATCAGACTTATAAAAAGTCCCAAATTTTCAGAAAGACAAGGAAAACCAAATTTTCAGAAAGGCGACGGCCTGTTACAACACCCGAAGGAAGCTTCCCTAAACATTATAATCCACTTTTTCTAAGAAACAGTTACCAAAATCCTAACAGGATTGCAAGATTTAGTCTACCCCTATACAACCTTTGCATGGAGAACATGAATGCTACTGAGACTGACATAATATCCTAACCTACAAAAATTAGCAAATGATGCTATGCTGGATCTAATTGCATAACAATATATGTATCTGATTGGTAGGTTCATGTTATATTTGTTTCACTAACAGTTTTCTTTTATACACGAAGGTGCAACTTCTTTTATAAGCTGGTGTATAACACAACCGGGATAAAGTTCACTGATACTGCATAGATTAATTACACAACAGAGATTCAATAATGAAGGTTGTAGAACATGCTATGGACCGTTCATTGTTAAAGCAAGTTTGACAAGTCTAACTCTAGAGATATCAATCAGCAAAACATGTCAAAACATTATAGTAAGCTTCCCACATATAGCAACTGCGTAATTCAATAAGGGAAACCGTACATTCAATAGAACAAGTAGCTAACTATTAGTCGTGTTATGCAAGCAAGAGAATTGAACATATACAATATCATTGAGAAAATCTTAAGCTTTCTCACCGTCTTAACATCCTCAAAGCTGTCCTCATATTGGCCAGCAAGCTCACTAACAATCACTGAATTGCCATTCTTCCGTTTCCTCCTCACACTGGGAAGAGCTTTGATGGAGAGCCACCTGTCATGGCCAGAATCAAGGAAAGAACTGCTCAACTCCAAAGACCCTCCTGGCTTCACTAAATGCTTCTTGGCCATTGAGTTCCTTTGCAAACCCACTTCTCCTCCACTCTTGAGATTCATGGCAGTTGTAGGCAGTGCATCCAAACACAAGCATGGACATGTGTGTGAGTCCACCACAGATGAACCCATCACAGATAAAGCCCCCACCATGCTACTCTCACAAGTTAAAAGCTCAAAACCAAGCACTTTTACGATGACAAAAGCCCAGACCAGAGTTTTTGTTTGTAGCTGTGTTTCAGGGATGAATGCCAAGATTCTGGAAATGGGTATCCCTGAAAATTGGTAGTCAAAGATTCATAAACCTGAGCAACAAAGAAAGAGAAGGTGTCTTGGTGCAACTAAGGTGGGTGAGAGAATCTGGACGAATTTGAAGGTGTGTGAATGTTAACCAGACAAAAACTTGAGGTCCTAAACACTCCACACAAGCTTAGAATCCCCTCAAATTTTTAGTTTCCATTTCAATTCTGAAATTCAATATAAAGGCTGTGGATGGTGTCATTCGAAAAATCAAACAGGACAAAGAAAAGTTGGCCTTCACACGGCTGTGGTAGATTAACAAAATCACAGTTTTGTTAACAATAAAATTTCATTCTTAGTGTTGGAGGGAGGATCGGCAGCACCTTACGATGTAACTGATCAATGTTTATTGTTTATGGTACATGATCAGATTAGAATAAAATGTGTATAACTTAATCATTTGTCTTTAAGTTTAGTAAATGGTGACATATTCAAAAGAAACTAAGTATTGAACCGTGAAAATTCTAAATTTGATCATCAATCTAAATGAAAATTTAGATGAAAATCGTGATAATCAATGTAACTAAAGAACCCGAACAAAATGATAGTAAGTGTTGCCGAATTGAGACCTAGGAACTTGTCGACCATCTTACATTTGAAGGCAAGCTTCTTGGCCTCTTTGGCATTCTTCTCGCTACAAGAAAAGCAGTTTACGACAACATTAAAATTAACAACATGCTCTAAACGCTTGTTGTCGTTTAAAATTTTCAAAAAAATGCAAAGAATGTGCATTATAGAAGATTGTTCGATAACCACATGCGTCATTTGCATGTTGTTAATAAGGTTATCATCAAGCATATTGTCAATTAAGATCTCAACAAGCTGGATGGCGTGTTGTTCTCAAACCAAAATATTAATTACACTCAACAACAAAATGAAGTCGTTGAACACAAACACCGTTATCTTCTAAATGTGGCTCGTGCTTTTCATTTTCAAGCAAATTTACATTTAAGATTTTAGGGAGAGAACATTACCACAACTTGTTACCTTATAAATCGACTCCCTACACCACATCTCTCCCACAAATCTCCTTATGAGCTGTTACATAGCACTCCACCTATTTATTTATACCTTCGGGTTTTCGGTTGTCTATGTTACAACACCAATCTCACTCTCAAACACAAATTCGATAAATGTGCACATCGTTGTATCTTCATTGGGTATCCCTTGAACAAAAAGATTATCTGAGTTTATGATTTTGAAAAAAAAACTTCTTAACCTTGCGGGAGGTTGTTTTTCACAAACATTTTTTCATGTATTGCACTTCCTAAAGAAGACTAGGAGAACCATCATGTTCTTTTAATCTACCCAACCATTTCTTTAAATTCCCTTCCCTATCAGCCCACTTCAAAGGCCCATTCTCCTCAACTCTGAGCATATCAAAACCCCTTCCCTAATCTCCCTCTTCCTTCCTCGACCATAACAGACGTCTCTCCACCTTCCTTCCCATTTTCCGATCTCAGCCCTCCTTCCACTACGCCGGTCCATTCCATACCCCACCGGTGGCCACACCTTCGTCACGGTAGGCAAACCCAAACACTAATGGGCTCTTAACGCCGCCGCCTTCTCGGCCTCCACTCGATAACTAATCTGTCACCACTCACCACTCACCACCGACCATCCGGTCCTCATCCTATTCAAACCTATCAGCGCATACCGCCACCATCTGTCTCAACCGTTCCGGATCCGACAGTCTCTTCCAACTAATATGTTGCATCGCCTCAAAATGCAATTCCTGACACCACCCTCTGCTATTCTCCCTTCTGTCCTTATAGCTCCACAACCTGAGGTCCCACGATGATCTGATCGCACCACAAAGCCGCTTCATACCTCAGTGACTAGTTGACTACCAAACCAAACACATTGTTTTTCTTGGCTCAACTAATAACGAGTTTTTACAACTGTCGTAACTCAAACTTACAAAACTATCAATATGGTACTCAAACTTCATTTTTGATGCCAATGAAAGGTTTGAGGACATTTTCTGTCACGACGTCGTTTGTTTGATAACGTATCTCGTATAAGACCCACTAAAAATATTTTTTATCAGTAGATAACTGCATCAGTAGTCACCGACCTCTTTTGAAATGATTAATTTGATACCTAAATGAAAACTCAGGTTTTCAATATTCAAACCCAAGTTTAAATGTCATCTAAACCCTAAACCCTCAACAAAACATATCTAAACCCTAATCCCTTAAAAGAAATGTGATATAGAAAAAGTCTAAAAGTTATCTAACTAAACCCTTGACAAAAGTCTCTAAACTCTAAATCCTCGACGAAAATAACCTTATGTTTTTCCTAAATCTCATTTTCTTCTAAAATTTCCAAAATTAAATCTTGCGAATCCACTCTCCCACCTAGTTTGAACATAAAAAACTTGGGTTTTCATTCTGAGTATCACATTGAACATTCTAAAAGAATTCAGGTACTACTGATATGGTTATCTACTAACAAGAAATATTTTTGATGTGTCTCATACTAGACACGTCATCAAACAAACGACACCGTGATAGAAAATGGTCTCAGACCTTTCGTTGGTATCAAAAATGAAGTTTGGGTATTACTTAGACCGTGTCACAAGATTTTGAGTACCGGCGGTGAAATTTACACTAATGAAATCCATGCTCTTGAATATAATAGCACATGGTCAATGGTCCTCTTGCTTGAAGGTCAACGCCCAATCAGTTGTAAATAAGTCTTCAAGATTAAGTACAATTCTGATGGTATAATTGAAAGATGCAAGGCCCGACTTATGGCCAAAGGATTTAATCAAGGAAAAGGGATCAATTACAAAGATACTTTTGCTTTGTTTTTCAAATGCCCAGTGTTACAGGGTTGCTGAGAGGAGGTATAGTCAAATCATTTTGTTGTCGCTATTTAGTCTATTGAGAGGTGGTCATGTTTACCCCAGTATAGTTTAATTGAATTTTATTGTTGTGGAAGTGTTATGTGGATTGCATGTAGGGTTGTCCATTTCAAGGTGAGTTTCCGGTAAAAACTTCCCTTAAGGTGGTCCCCGCAGGGTTTACCTCGGGTTAAAGGGATTAACCCGGGATGGGTCTTGACAGTTGGAATCAGAGTATTAGGTTATCGTTTCCTGTTACTACCTCATGTACTTGGTAGCACTTAGTGTCTATAGAGTGATGGTCCGACCGCGGCAGATCCATCGACATTTTATGCTTGAGACGCTCAGTGTTATTAGGGATATGAGTTAGTAATTCCATTGTATTTATAAACCGAGTGGTTCCATAAATGTCTGCATCTTCAAGACAATGCTTCAGTACGCTGACCTCTCAGAGAGTTCTCGAAAGAAAAAAGTAAGTAATTGGTGATTTTTCCATTTGTGCATTTGTGGGACTATTTGAGATTTGGAATAGAGTTATCAGTTACACTCATATTATTTCATGTTAGGCATCTTGTGCAAATGCCCAGAGTGTGAAGCATTTGATTTATGTCTGGGAGACTGTTGTAAAAGTGATAAGGATGAAGTTGTTGAAGCCTAAGGCGGAGCCTTAATGTCTGAGTTACGAGACTCTTAGAAGTGAAGAGTCGTAAGAGATATTAAAAGTGTGTGTGTTCTGTGATGGAAAATGTAATTGAAGTTGCATAGTGGAAGTAATTTTGAGAGCATGATTATTAAGAATTGATGCTTGTCAAGATTTTGTTGACGTTCGTCTTTAGTGTGGTTTCAGGAAAACCGACGGATGTATAAAAGTAGAATGATTCAAGGATTTGAGTGTTGACAATTAAAGGTCAATGGACTTGGTATGGTGATGAGTCCAGGATGTGTCGTAATTAAAGTACCTAAGGAATCAATAGTTTTGGTTGGTCATTTAAATGCTTTTTAGAACATCCACAGGGACTACTAGCTTGGGTCATTCCTCGTTGTCAGCATTGTTGCCATCAGCTAAGATTGGATCCTGAACGCCCCAGCCACCCATGATTAGAGTCCAAGTATGATTTTGAATGGTTGGTGACAACTGGTCTCGGAGTCGCAATGGTAAAGGTAGAAATTAAATAATGTCACCAAATGTCTTGGGGCTCATGTCAACCTTAATGTTTGAAGTGCACATGTTGATCGAAGTATTTTAATTAGTACAACCGTTGAGGGCCTCCGGAATGGCAGTGTTGGAGTTCGGTTACAGATCGAGTGAGCGTTTTGATTGGTAATTATAGGTGAATGATTTTGAAATTTACTAGAGATGATGGAAGTGCCAGTAAGTCCACAAAGTCATGGAGCAAGAGTGCTTGGGATACTAGAGATAGTGATATGAGTCTTGAAAGACAAGATATTATTGTGACGTAGGAAATAAGTTGTTGTGCTAGCGTCACTATTTCGGTAGCTGGAGATTTACATAGGTGTATCCCATATGAGCAAGTGTTTACCCTCAATAGTAGAGGCTTGTTAAATTGGATCATAGATAGCACATGATGATAATGCATAATTATTTTGTTGCAGCTGTGTGTGGTCAAAATGATACATTCTCATATTTCGAGAATGTAATGGAGACAGAGATTAAGGACGTTTTGGCAAAAGTTTTATGCAAGATGTTGAGTAAGTGGTCTAGAAATTCAAGGGTAAGTCAGAAGTGAGTTAGTTGTGGTCGCCCCGACTTTTGAGATGGTTAGTGAAATTATTAAATGTTGTTAGTAGGTGGTGAATGCATTCTGAGATAGGTGCACGGAAACGGTGAAGTGACAGTAGAGGGGTAAAATCTTTTGAATCATTGAGTAAGAGTGGGAGAGTCCCATGGTTGCTCAAGCTTCGATTTGCAACCAGCGTTGTTTGTGTATGACACTTGATTCTTAGTGGGTGATTAGCTGAGCTTGTCGACGTGGGGAATCCGTTCACCCACTGACTGTTGTTAAATCAGTTACTTTTAATTGGAGGTATCCTGATGACGTATCAGAGGATATATAAGTTATCTTCACTGCAATGATGGACAATATCCTCAATTTCGAGCTATGGAATGAGGATTAGGGTCCGAAGGATCAATTATCAATATTAATTTATTGAAATCCTGATTGGATTGAAGAATTGTTGGCATTGCCATGGTCATAAGTCATTTAAGTAGTAACTCTACCTGTATGAATTATGATCTAGCGGCAAATCTTAGCGTCATAGGTTTAGGATGGTAGCAAGAAAATCACAAGATGTGGTTTATGAAATTGTCAGCATTTCAGTGAGTAAAAAATATGGTGGAACTGAGGAAAAAGTTTCACTGATGACTAAAGAGGTAGTATGAGTCAATGTATGGTAACAAATTTATTACAAAGTGTGGTAAGGTATGTTGCTAAGCGGAGCCACATCTTATTAGAAATCGTGGAGTGTTGAAGCCACGTTCAGATTGTTATGATCTGAGGGATTGTTAATGTATGACAGTGGTTCATGTAATCTAGGATCTGAAGAGGTAAATTTTATTCGTTGTGCACGCAAGTTATTTTTCTCTCTAGTTAGAACGGTGAGTGATTGTGCATTTTGAATCTTTCCGAATATAAGATGCGGTGGATGGTAAGCATTCGGGGCATGGAGGCAGCTTTGTTTACAAACTGTCTAGTTAAGCGAGGTGACTAGGGAAATATCATGCGCCCAAAGCGGTGATGGTAATCTATAAATTTTTTTCTTGATGACTTCGTTCTTGATAATCAATATGGATAAGTTCGATGTGAAATTAAATTCGGATGCGTTGATCAATGGTTACTTTGGGTGTGCTTTAGTGACACTAAACCATGCAAGAATTTCAAATTTGTCAGATGTTTCTAGATGATTTGGTAATGAAAACATAGGCAAAGTGAAATGATTTTGATGAGCGGTTAAGACTCTGAGATTGTTGTAATGATAAGGTTTCTGCCAGATCGTGATGCGAACAATGCATAATTGACGCACAGTTATGGATGAAGTATGGATTTTGTACTATGTGTCATTCAAGGTTAGTGTAAGAGATAAGGAGGTCTGTAGCACCTCACTTATGGGTTGCATGTGGTGTGTTACTACTAGTCGTAAACTACGTTGTAATTCCATGAAATGATAAGTTGGGTTAGGAATAAGAATTGTTGGATCTTGATGTATGTAGTTTTGGATCATCTAGGTTTAAAGACTAAGGTTTCGGTTTTACGCTAAAATTTTTGGTAAATCACGCACTATATGTTCAAGTGGATTGATTATTGATTGGTTAAGGAAAGACATTCACTCCACAACAAGACAATTCGATAGATTAATATATAGAAAACGTAAACTAGATTAGGAAGTCTAGTTCAAATGAGGAAATTGTTTATGTTTCTTAAACTGTCATGATTTTGTCTCGTTGACACATATGAGCTTTGGCTCCACATTGTATGGTGTTACTAGAGGATTTAAATCCATTAAGGCCATCAAACCTTACTCCTCAAGCGTGCTGATATTTAAGATTCAGCGAAAGAATTTGGATATTCTTGAAAGAATCTTCCTCGTAGTAAGTGAGAGTTTGGTGATTCAGAATAATTAATGACTTTAGTTGTGGTCGTCATGCGAGAAGGGTAGAGGAGTAACTGAGTTTTTTTTGTTAAAAACATAGTTTAAAAGGTGGTTGGTTATTGCCTATAGCAACGGTTTGAGCAGTTGAGAATTTCGATGAACAAATTTTATAAAAGGTGGGGGGTGATTATAACACCCTATACCTAAAAGTTACATTTTTACAAGGGTTTGTGAGTTACCGAGAGCTTTTAACTGCGACCGGTGAGTTAATAAGTTATCGCTCAAGTTTATTTTCGAGTTTTTCGCGAATCAAAGAAAAATAGATTTAAAGACGTGAAGTCATAGTACGTGTTGAGATGAGCTCACCGGTATGTCCGGATTATTTTTTGGAGCATCGTTCGGACATCAGAGCTATTTTTAATAATTTCTGGAAAGTTGGTATTATCTAGATATTTATTTTAAAATAGAAATTCAGACAATTATTCTGAGCCGTTGATGGGATTATATATATAGGATTGGATCATAACATAATGAGCCAGACTGACTCGGTCTCGAGCTGCTCTGCAGTGGTGGTGGTCCTCCGTCACCGGACCGCCTCTCACCCCAAAAATTTATGTCTGTGGATTCGCCTCGTAGTCCCCGACCTCCTTGTAGTTTCGATTTGAAGAGATGGACTTTGGGGAGAGAGAAAAGGAGGAGAGAGGGTGACCAAGTTTTTGATCAGGTTTCCAATCTAGGTCACGATGGCAAGCGAAATTGGTGTGGGTAGCTTCGCCTCGAGTTTGTGGACCTAGCTGTGGTGTTGGTTTCGTCAAAGGAGGCTTGAGGAGGGAGATTCGAAGAGATGAAGCTCAAGGAGTTTCTCGGCCATGGTTTTGTGTCTTTCGGTCACCAGCGAAAGAAAGTAAGGATAAGGATCGAAAGTGCGATGCAATCCCATGAGCAGAAGGATAAGGTTTTCAGAAGTGTTACTAATTTCGTTTAGCATCGAACTAGCTTAGATTCCAGACGCAGATTGTCTCGAGGAAATTGATCGAGGATTATTTCGAGCATTTAGGAGGCTTAAACCAAATCACTGTGAGTGGACCTTTGTTTTGAATTAATGCATGTCATGTTTTTATACTAAACAACATGATTTGTATTGGTTTAATGAGCCGGTGGGGTTGGGAAGGTGGGTTGCTCCTCTTTTGTAAGCCCCTATGTTATGTTAGCTGAAATCTGTGTTATATTGATTAATTTTGGAATGTTTCTTTTATGGACATAGTTTTGAAGCCGGTCAGTGAACTATGTCTTATGCATGAGATGCATGATTTAATTTACAAGTGATGAGTCATATATTAATGAATTTTTGTATTTGTTTGTTTTCTTCATCATGAAAACGTTCTTAATGAATTTATTCATTCCTCTCAATAACTAGTATGGAGACTACTTTAAAAGCGTTCGCTTCAGCCGATAAGATCAACATTAACATCACCCGCATACTGAACTACTGTTATGATAGGATTATAATTATAATCCGCCCTTGGTATCATTTGTTATCGCTTCTTGTGGACTGATCGGTGACTTCACTTAATAATGTCGTTGATAAATGAAAATCAAAAGGGAGCTTCTATTCATACCTTCAAAAACACTACTTAGACCTATTCCTTTTTTCAAGTTATAGTTGACTTTGTCAATTCGACATTATCAACTCATGTAAAATTACCAATAAAAACACATAAGAGTAAAAAAAATTGTTTTACCTTCATGATGTTAGTCTCCAACAAATACTATCAAACATGAAAAATATTTATGATTGAATAAAGCTGAAAATGGCTTTGAAATCTATGCACATGTAAGAGTTTCATGTTCTTTATTATTATTATTATTATTATTATTATTATTATTATTATTATATATGAATGAATCACATGTGTATTACAGTATTGCTATGATAATTTCAATACAAACGAATAAGTTCTTGGAATGGATCGTTAAGTTTCTTATACTCATATATGTGTGGATATATAGAGCCCTTCTATTAAGGGATCTCATTTTTTTTGACATATATGAAAAATCAAGCATTAGACCAACTTTTTTTTATCACATATCAACATCTTCATATTTCATTACTTAGATTCATATATGTAGATCATTTATGCAAAATTTCATCCAATTTGGTGATCGTTAAGGCTTTGAACTAACTGAAATCAATTAACCCATCAAATCAGCTAGACATGAACCATTCATGCTTATAATTTTAATTCGCAGCTGTGAGCACCTTATCGATCACAAAATTGGATGAAATTTTGCAGAGATGATCTACATATATAAATATATATATTAGACGGTGGAGATGTGATTTGGTGATTAAAAGGTTGATGTAATCTTTAATCCCTTATATATATCAAGAAAAAGGATCACTCATTGGAAGGGGGTTGTATATAAGGGATTAGAGATTACACCAACATTTTGATCACATTTCAACATCTTCACCATTCAATATTTAGCTGCATATATGTAGATCATCTTTACAAAATTTCATCTAATTTTGAGATCGTTAAGGCTTCGAACTAACTAAAATAATTGACGGATCAAAATCTGTCATCCTGAATCGTTCATACTTTAACTTTTAATTTACAGTTTTGAGCACCTTAACGATTACCAATTTGGATAAAATTTTGCATAAGTGATCTACTCATATAGAACTATATATTAAACAGTGGAGATATGATTTTGTGATAAAAAAAATTGGTGTAAACTCTGATTGCTCATATATGTCATAAAAAGATTCCTCATTAGAAAAGGCTATGTGGACCTCATTCCTTAATAGACCTCCAATATATTTTTAAAAAGAACTAAATGTTATTTACACCTTTTTTTTCTTCTCTAAACGCCCATACTCAAATTAAATCAATAAACACCTCTCTTATTGATTAAATTTGAGTGTGGGCGTTTAAGAAAAAGTAAAGAGGTGTAAATAATATTTTAGTTCTTTTTAAAAATATATTAAATGTCTATTAAGCAAAAATGTCTAAATAGTATTTTTAGAGATATGAATAGAAGTTTTCAAATCAAAATAAAGAAATAAATCCGATAAAGAAAAAAAAATACAGACTATTATTTTGGTTGAAAAGACTATTATGGGATTTATGGCATTGATGTTCTTAATGACGTAACGAGAAGAATAAGTATAAACAAGGAAAAGATCATACACACCCAGGACGAACAAGGTTTTCAATTCGCTCCCCCTTGGCCTTGGCTCTTCACTATTACTCTACACCACAGCAACGGAATTCAATTATGTTCTACAGAGGGTAACTCACTTTCCCTCTTGCTTTTTATTATTTTCAGATTTGCCTCCTCTACGTCGTATTTTTCATTCACATATTCAATTAGTCTTCGCGAATCATTTTTTTTCTTCAAATTTTGTATCTTTATTTGGATTAGGCAATACCCAATACTTGGAATTTAATTTTTTTTGGATGGTGTACTGGTTATCTGGGTCAGGATTGTTTTATGATTATGTTTGAAGCTAAATAATTGGATTAATCTTTGTGGTTGTTTTTTTTCTGGGTTTTGTTCTTCTGGTTTGACTTCTTAACTATAATTTATGATTCTGTTCATACTGATGCTAGGATTAGGAATAGTTTGAACAAAAATTTTGAAGTATTGCTAGTTAGTGAACGAGGGTCTTGGCAGATTGGAGTTGAGCTCTCTGAAAAAGAATGGAATCTCCTTTCGTGTGGGATAAGTTGGAATTTAATATCTGATATGTTTCAATGGCTTATCAAACAACTGTTTTAATGGGAAGACCATATATTGCTTGTTGGTATTTATAGTTGATCAATTAACGTTAAAGATAAAACTGTACTATGGTTGATAATTGTGGTTCTTGTCAAGGCGCATGATAGAATAAACATTTTCACAATAATTGTGGTTCCCAAACCTGTTTACTGTTCACAGTAGAAGGTTGTATCACTAAGAGTTTCTATCAAGTAATATTAAATCTGACCAACAACTCCATGGTGATTTCAAGTTGTGTCTGAAATGTCTATCCTCAAATTCTGTTCATCGCAAGTTGTGTTGTGTTGCAGCATTCCAACATGTTCCCAATTTGATCCTGCTGCATAATTTTCTTTCAACCTTCGTTATTGAATTCTTGAAAGTTTCTTGCATTGGGGCAGGATTTATAGCACAAAGCTACTTTTTGATTCTGTCAAGGCAGAGCAGTGTATTGAGGATATTTTGTTTATGATGTAATGCATATTACACACTCTTGAAAAATTAATATGCATGAATGAGCTGCTTAGATGTCCGTGTTTAGCATAGCCCTTTTTCTGTTAGACAATTAATATTTTAAAAATTACACAAACACGAATACAACGTAAGAGTCTACAAGGGAAATCCAAATGAAGAGACACCTAGTCAGCTATTAGCCTGTAGATTAAAAAATTTAGTTCCTGAAAAGACTGTTGATACAGGACTGTATGCTACATCCAAAGAAATGGTGTATCCGAGATTGTTTTATCTCATGTCACATAATCATTGATACAAAATAGTAACTTTTAATATCTTCATTGAATTAGGAACAGAAACCTTAGACTCATGGCTCGACTTGATCAGGTTACTGAATGAAAACTGTATGTGAAATACTGCTTTGAATTACTACAAGCTATAGAAGACTATAGATTTCCTTTTTGCTTTTCATACAAGATATATTTTTGTTTTGATTTTGAATTTATACTGAATGCCAGTTATTGGATAATTAGAATGCTAGTTAATGTAGCTGAATTTTATGAATTGTTGGTTTTTCCTTAGAGTATGGACAAGTTTCCTTCTCTTTTTGTCTACTTTCTTTATCACTAAAGTATATTTTCTGATCGTAGTGATGGACGTGAGATGGGAGCAAAGCGTCAGCGGCTTGACCACCGACTTGACCACAGGCTTGACCACAGGCTTGACCAGGGATCTTCATTCTATGCAAGTTCCCCTGGTTCAAGTTATATGTTCAATCCAACTCCTGCATTTGTGGGACAGCCTCCGCCGTTTCCTGTTGTCAAACTTCGTGGTTTACCATTTGATTGCACGGAAGCGGATGTTGCTGAGTTCTTCCATGGTCTTGACATTGTTGATATTCTCTTTGTTCACAAGAATAGCAAGGTCACAGGGGAAGCTTATTGTGTTCTGGGATATCCCCTTCAGGTTGATTTTGCCCTTCAAAGGAATAGGCAGAACATGGGCAGGAGATATGTTGAGGTATTCCGAAGTAAGAGGCAGGAATATTACAAGGCAATAGCAAATGAAGTTGCAGATTCTCGTGAATCTCCTCCTCGCAGAAATGCCCCAAGGGCTAAACCTTATAATGAAGGGAAGGACTCAGCAGAACATACAGGGGTATTGCGGTTGAGGGGATTACCGTTTTCAGCTGGTAAGGATGATGTACTAGATTTTTTCAAGGATTTTGTGTTGTCAGAGGACTCGATTCATTTCACAATGAATTCGGAAGGGAGGCCAACCGGGGAAGCATTTGTGGAGTTTGCAAGTGCAGAAGATTCCAAAGCTGCCATGGCTAAAGATAGGATGACTCTTGGAAGTCGATATATAGAGCTGTTTCCCTCATCGCATGAGGAGTTGGATGAAGCAATTTCAAAGGGACGATGATTCGTTATTGAATATTTGCCTTCATTTGCTCTGCTGTACTTGCTTTGATGTTCTTTAAAATATCTGCAACTCTGCTCCACTATGGTCTGTAAGATTTCTAGTTCTTGTTTGGTAGCACAAATTTGCAAAAAGGGTTTCCCTTTGCTACTTTGCTTTACCTATGTTGCTTGAGGTAAATATACATTGGTCCTTGGAGTTGATGTTCCAATTCTTTTCTAAATTCAGATTGGTGTTGGTTTTTCTCATGTATTTGCCATGAAAGTGTATCCCATGGTGTTCCATGCACTGCCAAAAACCTTGATATGGGAATACTTGCTGCTTGAGCTAAATTTGCTATATGTTGATATGAAAATAGACATTTGCGCCGTTTTTCTTGTGGAAGTAAGAAAAAAAAGCAACCATATGCGTTATGCATAGACTGCACCAACTAAATAACCGTACGAGGTCACACATTTAACACAGCTCTCCCTGAGCTCAACTTAAGAGTTCTGATGTGATCCAATCCCTTGAAGACTAGTTATAAAAAGAGTTGAACATATAAAGGTAGAGACGAAAGCTCAGTAGCAAACTGAATACAGAGGGAAGCAGCAGCGGAGAGCGTTGGTGATAGAAGCCAAGACTTGGATAATCAATTTAGGTATTCTACTCTATCTGATTATGTTCTTGATTGTTTTTGATTCATATATTGATAATTATTTCAAGTTCATAGGTGGATTTCATGTTTCATTTCTGGTCTGTTTGGTTCATGACAACTCAGGAAACAGATTCCAGTTACAGTTTGGTTTTGTTGGTCTTAGACTCCCAGTTTCAATTGAACCCTGTGCTTCCTTTCCCGTACGTATAACCCTTGTTGTGTCATGTTTACACCCATCTTTATTCTAATATATGTTAACATCTATTGATACAGAATCAGCTAAGGAAAGAATTTGTGGGTTGAGATGGGTTTTAGTGGAGGTACCAGGAGATGTCTTGGTTCAAGACTGTGTAGAAGGATGGTTAATAGCTGCTCAACTTCAGCTAATGATGTCATGGGCTCGGTCTTTCTAGCTGTGCTTTAGCAAAAGGGTCTCAGAGGCGCAAACCTCGTCAATTCCGCTTAGAGCTCCCAATGCCCAATGTGGGTCTGCTTCCCTTCTTAGGAGGTTCAGCGTCCAAGCTTCTGATCATATGAGTCTCATAAAGCAACTGCGGCAGAGAACCAGCGCTCCTATGAAAGTTAACATTTTGGTGAAACTTAAAATGCTTGGTTTGTTTCGTGAAATGCAGAGGATGCACTCAAGGAATTGAGGATAAGAGGGATGGTTTTGGCGTCGAAAAAGTCGTCAAGATTGGCTTCTGAGGGTTTGCTTGCGCTGGCACAGAATGAGAGCAAGGCTGCTCTTATTGAGCTCAACTGTGAGACTGACTTTGTTGCTAGAAATGAAATCTTTCAATTCTTGGTTAGTGTATTTGATAATCAAAATTCTTTTTCTTCACCCATTAATGCCTTTCAGATTGATACATTTCCTCTACTTTTTTTTGTATGTTAAGATTTTCTTTCTGGAGCTCACACTTTTTCTATTTTTTCTTCTTCTAGGCCTTAGCTTTGGCAAAGCAAGGAAGGCTCTTCTCAACAGGTTTCTGGGACCTGTCCTATTGCTTCCGAACATTTAGAGGTAAGATAATATGCGTTTTTTCTCTCATTTTCTTTATATTTACACACACATAAGGCTACTATTGCCTCGCTTCACTTCTAAAGTGGGGAATCAGCCATGCATGAATCAAATCTCAAAACTTTGTCGCTATTGATCGAGTGAGCCATTCCGAATCCATTTGCTCTCTCATTCATCAACTTATTAGATAACTATGAATGTATATTAGTTCTTTTACATACAATTATTATACAATTGATATAATCTTAACTATTAACTGTTCCTTGTGTTGATTGTGATCCTGAAGCAGCCCATGTTATTCTTAACGGATGTAATCCCTAGGGGTGCATAAATTTATCTTTTCATTTTGTTTCTAAATTTAGATGTTTTTCTCTGCTGAAGTGCAGACTGAGGATTAAAACTGCGGTTTGTAAATATCTATAAGTAAATATAAATGTCAACTTTATTTATAATTCGATCAATAGCCTAAAACTCGAGATGGCTAAAAAGAATCGTGGCGTTCTAAAAGGATACAATCATCGTATTGTTCTAGAATATACCAGACTCATACTGGGTTAACCCCTTTAATCCGGAATAAATCTTGCGAGGTCCACCTTAAGGGAAAGTTACTCTGAAAATTTCGGCATAACCTCCCGATAAAATGGACAACCCTTACCTACAACAACCCAAAGGAAAACGATCACTTCTAGTAAAACAATAACCACCCGCAACTCCTGGAGCCATCCTGCTCCCCAATAAACAACATCCGCCACAAGCAACATAAATCTCAAGCAGAATCTTAAAACAAATAACATCAAGTCCAAGGAATTCAGAAGTGTTAAGTCTCTACTACTAAGTTGGGATTAAACACACAACCGCAATATTACAAATCCTCCCATATATAGTTGTCAGAGCTCTAAAGACGATAGAAGGAAGCGAGAAAAATTACACAAGTAGGTATACAGGAACCTTGGGAAGGTGGTAACTATGTCTTGTCTCCTAGCTATGGCCGAGCCGAACACTGCAATCTAAGCATTTTCAAAAACGAAGAGCCCAGGGGAGAAACATTTAAAACGTTAGCGTGAGTGGACAAAAATAATATTTAAGTGTAAATATAACTTTAGTAATGTTCTCTCTTTTTGTCCGAAAAATCATATAAGCATGCCTCACAGGGGATACACTCTCAAATAATTATAAAAAACAATTAATGCCAATCTCATTGGCTTGGAAGAACAAAACTTACAGAAAATAGGGAAAGAGGTTTCACCATGACGGAGAGTCTCTCAGACTAGGGTCGGAGCCTTCAGGAGGCTACTAAGTAATGAACGACTCTTCATGGTGAAGAGATTCCACCATGACAATGAGCCTCTCCGGCTAGAGTCGGAGCCAAATAAGGCTACTGTTGCCCTGCTTCACTTCTAAAGTGGGGGCCCCGTATGGCTAGCTAGCAATGAATGTACATATATATAACGACCCTTCATGGTGAAGAAAAAAACAAATAAGAAAAGTCATTATTATATGACTCCTCCCCCGTTAATTAAAAAATGCATCTCATGCAGGAAGCACGGTTTCCCGACCGTCCTCAAAACTATGGTCATAAATAAGTAAATTCCAAATGCAGTCAACATGACATAAATTCCAGCCGACTAAACAAAAGAGTTCACGAGAGGGGAGCAACCCGTCTTCCTGGCCCAACCGGCTCAACAAACAATTAAAACATTTCAATTACATTTTTTCAAATGTTGAAGCATGCTTGGCTTTAAAAACAAAGTCCACTCACCGACTGTTAGGTCTGATGGCGATCCCTAAACCCCTCAGCAGAAGTCTCCGCATGTCCTGTTTCAAGGAGATATTTATAAATACATAAATACTCAAGTTCCCAACTCTAAAATTATAAATAAATAAGCCGAAACTGAGAAAAAAACGTGCTAATTGCCCAACGCAACCCAACCTCAACAAGTTCACTCACAACCCTTCAATTTTTACGTGGGAAATTCCACGACCACTTTCCGACACATTTCTGAAATCCATACTAAGGTCCAAATAATTAATTTGCTTCCGCACAAGTATTCACTCCCGAAAAATCCCAAAACTCTTCCAAAAAATATAAACTTCACTCCAAAAGTCTCCTCTTAATTTATAGGATTTTTCAGGCAAGAAACTGCCCAAAAGGTGGCGGCGGTCATCGGTAGAAAAATCCGGCCAAACTCCGGCCAGCACCAATCGACTCCAAAATTTCACAGTTTGTTCCTCTCACCAATTCGAACAACTTTATAGTTCAACTCGAAGGCCAATTCCAAGCCTAACTAGGTCAATCGAACAAAAAGGTGAAAAATCTGAAATTTTAAACTTCAAAATTTCAATCCTGCAATTCTCTCTCCACACTCCAAATCAATTCACCAAACTTTAGGGGTAAGTAATACTCCTAAAACCCATTTTATCCATATAAAGAACTCACCAATTGGTGATCTAGGGAGAGAGAAATTCGATCTAGAAAAACCTACTGTTCATGATGAACAAATCAGAATTTCTCCCGATTTACAGTGAGTTAGGTCGGAAAGTTTACCTAGGAATGAAGTAGACTCGGAGGCCGATCTTTTGGGACCGGTGCGGCGGCCTGTGGTGGAGCGGCGGCGGCGCTGTGGCGTGCGCAAGCTCCGGCAGCGTTTGGCTTCAGGAAGAGGAGAGAATGGGTTTGGTAACTTTTTGATTTTTAACTTTCTACCTTCAGTAAAATTCCCTTTTTATAGAGTTTCTCGAAATAGTAACTTCTCGTTTTTAAACCATAACTCCCGCATAAGAACTCTGATTAAAACACATAGCATATCTACGGATTTGTATTAACGCCCTCTAAATCTTTCATGAATGAAATTTCTCGAAATAACGATCTTAAGAAAAAGTCAACTCTATGTCCTTCTACAGTAAAACGGATACTACAAACGGTTAAAGATTAAAGTAACCAAAAATTAACCGACCGTAAATAAATTTTAGAACCGAGATGTGACATGTGTGGTCGTGGGTTCGATTCCCACATACGTCGTCAAATATTTCTGCATAAGATTATCTCATGTACTAACGGGATGTTGTAGTAGCGAGAAACAAGATTTATAGTGGTTCACCTTAACATCGGTGGGTAAGACTACGTTCACTTAACATGCACTACAAGGAGGGTGTGAGCCTTGAATGTGCCCCCACAAGTATTACAAGTATTACAAGTGGAGTGTTGTTTACTTGTTATGATGTGTCTAGACACTACAAGGATCATCACTTTGGCCGACGAAAAATTTTTGTCGGCTTGTTAATCAAATTTGTCTGCTAAAGTCTTAGCTGACGATCTTTCACCGGCTATGATGTCGTCGAGAAAGACTCGTCGGCTATGACTTTAGCCGATGAAACTATAAGGCGTCGTCGGCTTTAGTCGGAGACTTTAGCAGATGAATTTATTAAATGTTTCGTCGGCTAAATCGTCGGGAAAGACTCGTTGGCTATGACTTTAGCCGACCAAACTAGAAGACGTCGTCAGCTATAGTCTGAGACTTTAGCCGATGAATATATTAAATATTTCGTCAGCTAAAGTGTCATCCTATAACCGACAAAACATTATTTCTTCGACCGTAGTCTGAGACTTTGGCCGACGAAATATTTAATATATTCGTCGACTAAAGTATTTAATAGAAAATTACAAAAAAACTATAACCGACGAATTATAGCTAAATTCGTTGGCTAAATACTACTATAGCCGACGAAATTTGTCATAATTCGTTTGCCAAACCTTTAAAATATAAAAAATACTATAGCCGACAAATTATAGAAAATTCCGTCGGCTATAAGTCCATTCCAGTAAAAAACCCTAAATTTTTAAATTACCATTCTAAGCAACCTGCAAAATACACTAAAACAATTTCATATAACCAACAACACTAAAAATGGTGAGAACATGTTTTTCATTAAAATATTTATAAATTGTTCATAAACACATAAAACTATATAATCATTTAACTACACAAAATCTATATTGTCTAAATTTATATCCGCGCCAGGTGGAGGTTACAGCGGCTCAGGTAGCGGTATATGCGTAGGCATGGGCGGAGCTGAAAGTCCTTGAACCTGGGCAGCTGAAAACTCCTGCAAGTACTGGAACATCTACTGCTACTGGGCCTGTTGGGTGACATATACCGTGGTATTATACTTTTGTAAGGCGAAAGTATAGGCTATTCTCATAGCATCTGAACTTCTGACTCTAGCTAAGTCGTCCTGCTGCTGGTCGAGGTTGTATTTCTTTGAAATCCTGGAGTGGTCTTTAGGACCCCCTCGCCCTTCTTTCCTAGACCCCGGTAGTAGAACTTGTTTCCTTATAGTGGGAAGGTTGTGCCCATGATCCGAAGTGTCAATCTAGGACATGGCTTCGGACATCTCTTCCTCCTGCGAGTCTGATCATGTCTCTCTTACTATAGCAGTCATCACCTCGTCACTAGCCTGCCTCACATCGCCTAATTGGATAGGAAAAAATAATTAATTAACATTTTTACATATATATAAGTAAAAAAAGTGAAAACGTAAGATGACTTACAATATCCTCCTAGACGTCAAGATATGTCTTCTCATATGTATAGATGTACCGGTTGACTTATTGATGTTCCTTAGCCTCCTCGTCCATGAATGATGTGAACGATCTAGAATCGGCATGATGGTTCCTTCTGTTGCGTTGTCGGTTCCCAGCGTTCACTTGGAAAACGGTCTTCAAAGAAAATAAAAAAAATATTAGTAAAATATTAAAAACGGACGTACTTAATAACAATTTAACCAATTAATTTTTTTAATTACCTGTGTATGAGGGTTGTTGAATTCTGATATCAGAAACCAACATCACTCGTACTCTCTATACTGGAACTCAGCAAGGGTACCAGAACATGTGTTCCCATGCGTAGTCCAATGGCTCTGTAACTCGTTCTTCCACTCCTTATACCTACAGATACCAAAAAAATATTAGAAATATTATTAATATCACATGAAATTTTATTTTTTTCCATTAACTTCCCAACGTACATTCTCCCATGCACAATGTCCGCCAAGATGTTCCTCAGGTTCTGGGGAAGTTCAAATCACACCTGCATTTAACCGTTTAGTAGTTTAGTTTTTTTTTCATAAATCAACAATATAATACATAATATTATTGAGACATTTTGTAAACTCACCGACATCATGTTATGGACCATGTTCTTAACCTCCTGTGAGACCTCGCCCCAGTCTGACCACAACATAGGGACTCTATCCCTAATAAGCGTTCCCACGCGGCCGGAGTACGTCCTCGTCTTTCCACCAGGTACTACGTGGCCATCCTTGTCAGTATCGATGACGATCCTCATTGAGGTACTCACGGTCTTCTCGAGAGCCTTCCCTGTGACCGGACCTGTAACACCCCGTCCAAAAATTTACCTTTTTTACAGGGATTAGACGAGTTACGGAGGTTGTAACCACGTTGTTAGTCTTTCCCGAACTATTATTCGAGTTTAATATCGAAATATTCTCGATTTTGGGGGAAGATAGAATTAATCTCCCGAGGTGGTAGATTATGTTAATACGAGTCCTCCGGTATGTCCGGAATATTTTCTAGAGCTACAAGCTGTTTATTATGAATGTATTCAAATTACGGAAGTCATAAATGTTAATTACTTTATCGCAAAAAGATGACTTTGTGATAAGTCGAGAATTTGGGGAAACTTCCTTCGGGAAAGTTGTAGAAGACGTTAATATGAACTCATGGGTATGTCCTATGGATTAATCGGAGTTCGTATGCGAAAGTTATTCGAGATAATGTGTTGTTACTGTGCGATAAATAGTAACTGACAAAATATCTTTTACTATTTTGTCAGCGCTCGGCAATGGGTTTCACCAAAACCAAAGTTACTACACACTCTAAATCAATCACAACACTTTATAATTCTAAGCCTTTGCCTAATTGCTTGAGTTTGTGAATTGGTATGGTCTTTTAGGTTGTTAAACCAAAAATACCATACCTTAAAGCAATTCTCACATCTAGAGAGCTAGGAGGAAATTTTGGGTTCTTGGTTTGACTCCATCAAGGGTCAAACCCATGTTTATTCCTTTCCTCTTTTTCCTTCTCTTTCTCTTTGATGTATTTGTTTTGTTTTGTAATATGATGTGTTGTTAGTAGTTAGATTTGAGGCTAAGGCAAGCTCTAGCCAAACTCTTGTGCAACAATGTAATTTTTCCTTTAAATTTGATGTAGATGCATGTTTTGAATCTTAAGGCTTCTATACTTTATTGCTTACTAAATATATTAGCTAGATTTGTCATCTAGAAAGCATATTTAGGGAACTAACGAATTGGAAACTTGAAATTAACAACTTCTTGTATCTATGAGCATGAGTAGCCTTAGGATGGTGGCTTAGTACTTCTTACGGGAAATACTAAGTTGCATGAATTTCTTACTCGTAACTTAATGCATGTGCGGTAAGTTTAACCACTCCAAAAGATGGTTGGATTTGCGGTACTTAGGCCACTTGTGTTTTAAAGAGACATAAGTGGGACTAAGGTTGTGTGATATAACTTAGCTTCAAACGACTTTATTAGATCGCATGATGAGTTGGTTTCTTGGTATTTTCACCAAAGCACTATGGGAAAATTTGTCAAAAACATGTTTGTATCATTTACTGGTTACATTTGTGCATGAGTAAGGGCTAGGTACGATGCCTAGGTCTCTACTTCTCTTATTGATCTATTCTCTCACACTTTATTAGTTTGTTACCTTACTTGCACTTTAGACTTACTTTAGTTAAATCAACTCAAAACCAACTCACTACTTTCATTGTTAATATCATCACTTGGTGGTGTTGATTTTCAAAGGGCTTACATCATTAACTTGCAAAAAGGTAGACTTGCATGTGCTTTTTAGGTTTGTTTTGCGGTAATCTAAGCTAGGGTTGAGTTTCCCCCAATCCCTTGGGTAGGATACTCTACTTTTCCCCTATACTAAAACTTGACCTCCTATACTTAGGAGTAGGTAGCACACACACTTTTGCATTTCATTTAGACCTTAGATGCGCGACCATTAATTACCGACCCTCCACGTACATGACTGATCATATTGAATCGGAGTTACCGAACGATTTTGATTTTGGTTTCCCCTACGCTATTTTAACTGATTGTCGTCTTGAAAAAGACGTTGAAGAATATATTATACTCATCAAATATGAGCATACATATCCCTTGGCTAAGGCATAAGGCCTTCACGCCAGTTTGCAAGCTTAGAATGTTTTGCATGTGTCAATTCTGCAAAAATAGCAAATCTGTCTCATTGTGGACAACAACTTCGTACGAGCTTTGTGAGCAGCTCCGGATGAACTAGAATGTGCATTTTATATCACTAGAAAGCCCCACAAGTCTACATTTGAGATATTCTTGTGGTTCATTCATATCTATTTTGCGGTTCGTTCAAACTTTTTTTGCACTCTCAGGATTGTTGCTTCTCGTAGGTTCATTCATATCTATTCATTAATATGACTTAACGACCTTATATATATATAAATATATATAAAGCCAAAAAACTAAAATTTTAGCTAGTTTTATCGTAATTTACCACTCTATAAGAATAGTTATATAAAAGTCAAATTTAGTTTTTTTTTTAAATCCTCTAGCTAGCTAAATATAACATAAATGACGATATAAAATAACTATAAGTTAAAGCACTCATGTTTATTGTCTTTATAGTTTAGCTATATTGCTAAAGCAAACCTTCATATTGCTACTTTAAATTTAGCTTTCAAAAAAAATATTTACTGTTTGAGTTATTCTTAGATATTTCATCTTTTGTTCTCGGCTCCAAGGTTGGCCCTAGGGTGTGCAACTTGAGACGACCGCCTCAAGCCACCGGTCTCTGGAATGCCTCAGATTTTTTTTTTCAGATTAATTATGTGAAACGTAACCTTATATATACATATTTTATTTAAAACTGTACAAGACAATTGAGACAGTCCAGCGGTTAGCCTATATGGAGGCGCGAGTATGATCCTGGGTTCGAATCTACGAGCCTTCCAATTTTTTTTACTATTTTCCCCCTTTTTTACCATTTTTTCCTTTTTTGTTATCGAGCTCTTATTATTATTATTATTATTATTATTATTTTCATTTTCGTTACTAACAAATTAATAACACAATACGGTACACTATTTTTGTTGTAGTGCTTGTCAAGCACTGTCACTTTGATGGTTTATGATTGTGGAGTATTTTATATACTCTAATTCCTACAATAAGGTCAGTTATCAGCACGGGGCAACGACTAAGAAGCTCAACGATTTGTGTTTATGAATTGTGACGTTGCTTCATAGATCGATACAAGATTCCCAAATTTATGAGATCATACATAATTAAGCTATGAATTAGCCACACTACTAGTTTATCTCCCATGAGAAACCCTAGCCTCTGGAGCGCCGCGCTCCGTCCATCGTGGTCAGCACAGGCCACCTCTCTATGGCGGCCCTCACAAGCCTCCCCTCGATCGAGGCCTTCACCAGCCTCCTCTCTATGGCGGCCCTCATCTGCCTCTCCACTATGGCAGCCGTCGAAAGCCTCCCCACAATGGAAATCATCAACGAACATCGTTGAAATCCTCTCTTGGATTCAAGCCTCTGGGATCCCTCATCTCTTTACAACAAGCATAAATGAAGAGAAGGATCAAATGGAGACTCTTTCAATCCCCAACAAAGACATCTATGGTGTTTTCTTATCCAGGTTCTCTCCTAGATCCAACATCAATTCAACTTCTTTTGTTTGGATTGGTGTTGTTGGTATGAGGCATGGCCATGGAGGACATGCTTGTGTCAATGGCGGTCACATTGGTTGCAGCGACGACTATGGAGGCAGTGAAGACAAGGGTGTCATCGGCGCTGGCGTTGTTGCTGATGTGATTGCTGACGTCAGCATTGGCTGCAACGGCTATGTTGCTATCACCAATTCGGCTAGGGTTTCTTTAGGCCTTGGCATATTGGGTTTGGCTCTTTTGGGCATTTTTTTAGTTTTACTATTTTATAGCAATAGCCTATTTGTCTACACATGGTAGAAATAGGCTTACAGAATAAGTGAATGAGATGATTAAAGAGTAGTCTATCCTATGTACTAGGTGAGGTATGCCTCACAACTACTTGTCTATCTGTAGATGGTAGCGGTAGAGTATGTAATGTCCGCTTCTGGCCTTCGTGTTTGACCTTAATATATCAAGTGTGATTGACTTCTTTAAAAAAACACAATACGATACATGAAATTTGTACATATATAAAAAAAGTTTATTTGATTTATATGATTTACTATATGATGTCACATTTTAATTATCCATCTCAAGCCTCTAAAATATCAGGACCGGTCCTGCTTGGCCCCTGCACCAAACGAACTAATTAAATTGTATCATAAACTTCAGATTTCGTTCAAAGTACTAATGCCATGCACAGTTCCGCTCCGTACTTACGTCTTCACACAATAGTGTATACTAGGTCATGTGCCCGCGCCAGCGCGGGTCGGAATTGGCTAATGATACTTATCGATAAGTGATGTAAATAATGAGGTGTCTTGATTTATCGAAGCCATAAAGATGGATCATATTCCACTCGCAAACACTTCTTGCTTCGTTTACCTCTTTCTCTCTCTGTCTCTCTTTCTCTCCACCCAAAACAATAGATAAGGACTTAACAATAGCAGATACGAACTGAGGGGCAAAGATATTATATATAGGAAAACAAAAGGCAGGTATCAACCAGCTCGGCTTCACTTGGTATATAGGAAATTAATGTGAAATGTGTGCATCTAAAGTTTATTGATAAATTATGAATGAAAATTACGTAAATAGGATACTTGAACAAATTTCATGTGATGAAGTTCTCAGATTCAAGTCTTCTAATGAAATGTTGGTAATTTTCTAATCTCTACCTATATTTTTCTTTCACATACATTGGTATGTGTAGATTGAGATGTCAATATCAGCAGGAAAAAAATACTAAAGTTATAATAAAAATAGCTTTGACAGCCGCACAAATAAAGTTATAACAGTAAATTTCAATTTAATTGTTGATTATAGTAAACTTCTATTTTGATTAAAATCTTTGACAGCCGTACAACCTTAAGTTAATTTCTTTTAGGGAAAAAACTTTCTTTGAAGAACTTGTTAAAGTAATAAGCTATATAGATCAGAAAATAAATAAGCAAATCATTAAGCACAAAAACTATACCCAAGTCATGAAACATGAATCCCCTTTGGCTTTGTGAAAGACCTTCAAATAAAAAACAAAGAGGAAACAGTGTTCACCTGGCTTAATCGAAGGAAACCAACAGTAATAAAGTCAATCCACTGCCACTCTGTGTCAAACCAATACACTGGAGAATTAGACAAAATCATAGTAACAGTTCAATCAGTAAGAGATAAAGCTTTGTACTAAGCGTCTAAGTACAAAATAATTCACCAATTGTTAAAAAACACCCAAAAAAATTAAAAGTAATACAGCTATCGATAAGAATCACAATATTTGTCTACTCTGATAGTCTCTCAGTAAATGAAAAGCAAAATTCAAACTTCAGAATGACTTCAACCTTCAATATAAATGAAATCAAATATAAAACAGAAAAAGATAAAAACCTCTAAAAACTACATAAATACTCAATCCACCAAGACTCAATCTTGAAACTATCATTGAAAACTAAATAACTCGTGAAATCATTCAAAGCAAACCAAAAGCGACCATACCTTCAGGATTTGATCGAGATATGAGAATTTTTCAAATCAAGAATCAAATACAAAACTTCTCTCTCTTTCTTTCTATCACTGTCAAGGATACATTTCTTTCTTTCTTTCTAGTCTTGAAAATATGTTCTTTTGCCAGAGTTTGGTGCCATCATTGTATTGAGAAATTATTACTTGTCAATGCACTTTTGTACAGTAATAAATAAAATTGAAATCTTGTAAGTTTATTATGTAGTATATATGATCTAAAACCTAAATGATCTCTAGTTAATTGTATATGTGTGCAATCATTGAATAGAACACTAAACACATTCATGTCAATCGGTCAAAATTTTAATTTAGCTTTAATTTAATTATATTTTCTCAACATAGGAATGTTATTGGACTGTGCAACTTAACCAACTGATTTAGATCAACCTATGTCAAGTCACTTAAAGAAATAGTTATTTATGCATTAACTTATCTATTGAATGTTTCACCAATTGTGTAGTTTATTCATTATGAAAGTTCAGTTGTAAGCACAGTTGTGTCCACCGCAACTGCAACCTTAATATCCAACTACCCAACAAAGAACACCAAACTGCCTCACCACAAATGAAGAAAAGATTCAAACCTGAAAAGCCAAGATGCTTCTGAACCCTAAGAAAGATACACCCAAATCAACATAGTGCTTTATCTGCACAGCTTCTTTGAAATCTTTAATGAAAGTAACAGAAGTACGGACCACAACCTTGCAATATAATCCAATTAAGAAACTATGAACTCTAGCATTTTCACAAACTGCAATAATGAAAGCTAGCTCGATTATAATTCACAAAAGCTCATTACCCTGAACAGTGAAACTTACATCAGATTTATCTTTATACTTCTCCCAGTTTCCTGAAATAAAGGATTGGATTAGTTCTGATCAAAAGAAAAACCAATAAACCCCCCTCTGATAGGTTTACGTTTAGTGGGCATGTTCGATTCATACGAAAGATAAGTATCATACAACATGAAAATAGAATCAATACAATAGGTCTTATTATGATCATATCATGTTATTATTAATATTATTATTATTTTAACAAAAATAATATCATGACATGCTTTTGTTACAACACTTTACATCCACTGAAAGATTATATATCCTGATTGTGATCTATCTTGCTTATTTCAAATTCTAATACTAAATATATGCTGATTTATGACATCAATAAAATGTTTCATGTGTTGGACGACCTTACTGAACCCCCTAGCCTTTTCATTTGCAAGTGCATCTGTATATAAAGATATATATATATATATATATATATATACATATATATATATATATATATATATATCTCACATAATTAAACCTGACTTGATATACTTTTTATTGACTATTTCTAATCTTCAGCAATATAACCAATGTAGTAAGGTATTTACTGAAACACATTGAACTTGAGATAAACAAACATGTAACAACAGTATTTACTTATAAAACTTAAAGCTAATAATAAAATTAATAAGATTCTCTATTATTCTTCAGCAGCCACCACACACTAACTACAACAACAATACAAACATATAACATAAAATTGAGATTAAGACTGCTGTCATCATGGGGTTTCTAGAATACTTTAATGAATTATTGCCAACCGTAAACCATATCAATTGTTATGCAAGGAGAGAGGAGAAGTCTGGGTGATAAAGCAAAAGTGAGAATTTACAACTATATGTAATTAGTTGACAATATGTATCAACTGTCACCACAATTCAAACAAAACACAATAAATAAAAGTTAATAAAGATGAAGATCAGTTTAACGGAGGCTCACATGCTCCAATATATAACTCCCTACTATACAGCTTGCCTAAGAGAAACTATTTGCAAACGCAAAGAAAGTAACATTAAAACATTAAGTGGATAAATTGATCCAAAACATGGGTCCAGAAGTTAGCTATATCATCTCAGACATTTGCAGTAAGATACAACCAATACACCATATGAACACAACAAACTCAAACCTGAACCTCTATAATTATCATTTCAAAATAATGAAAACATCATATGACTGAGAAAAAAGTGTAGCCGATAAAGTAAGACATAACTACAACAAAATAGCAACCCACAACACTAACCTAGATCTCGTATTAGGCTCCCTTTCAGTCCTCCTATTTTTTTGTTTATGGAAACCCAAGCAATATAAATTCGTATTAGCCGCAATCAAAGGAAACGGATGACATCGATGTGAAAGAGTGACCACAGTTTATAGAATTTCAGATGAAAAACTCACCACATACGCAAAATAAAAGAGTTGATGCCCAATTCGGAACCCCAATCTGAGTATATAGGATCGATGAAATTACTTCTAGCAAAAGAAGATGAATGGAAGATGTTTCTGTGCAAGACGAAGACATGATGAGATGAAAACCACCGTTAAACCAAGTGAGCAGCTACCAATAAAGAGAAATCGCGGAGTCGGGAAGAAACCTGAAAAGATTTGAGAAGGTGATGGAGGGGCCGAGAGAGTGGGTGACTGGAAGGCGATGGAAGGACCGAGGAGAGAGTGAGTCGGTGAAAATTTGTTCAACCCACCTTGCTACACTTCGACACTTTACGTTAGGCGATGGATGGAGGGGCTAAGGAGAGAGCCGAGATAATGGGTCGAGGAGACTTTTGAGGCATGGTATGGTGATGGAGGGGCCGAGAGAGTGGGCGATTGGTGAGAAAGTATGGTCGGTGGTTGGAAAGCAAAGAGCATTGGGATAAAGGGTGGCTTCGGCTCTCTAAGGCTGAAACCTCAGCTCCTTAAGAATAGAAGCAGCTTGGCACATGAATTTTTCGGCTTCATTTGAATAGTGCTCGGTGAACAGAAGAGGACCTTGCTTCCCCTTTAGTATATAGAAAATGTCAAATGATGTCAATTTTTCTTAATAAATATCCTAAATCACTTTAAGCTACTTTTGATCGCCTTCAGAAAAAAAACAAAACAAAACAAAACAAAACTATTTTTAATCTAGGACAGCGGGCTCATATTCTTACTCTCATTTCTTCTGGAATTCTGGGCATAGCTTCGGGCAGCGGTCAGCCTTGCCCGTATTACGTTTGATCATTATAAACCCTAAGAGCCACAGAATAATACAGATTAGATCCCGCCAGTACTCCTCCCTCTCTCTCTTCTCTTCACTTGTTTAGGGTTTATATAGTGCTTTTCAGGCTCAAGTGGATTTTACTGCTTTCCCTCGTCCATTGATTTTCTCATTCCAATCCGTCCTTTGGTGTTTTCACTGAATCCAGTTTATTCTTCGTAGGATTTCTTCGATTAAAATTGGATTTTACAGCAAGCTCTTCTTGAAATTTTGATATTTCTTCTGGGTTGGTTTCTCTCTCTCTCTCATTCTTTTTTACTTGGTGAGACAATCTAGCTCTCCATGTGTAGTAGGGTTTCATAGAAGAGGTAGTTCTGTTAGTTTGAAAAGAGCTTTGTTTCCAAAGGGTGTTGTTTGTTGTTTGATTCGATCATTTAGCTTTTTCCTTCTTACTTTTCAGTCAAATCTACTCTCTCTTTAGAAAGCATCCAATATAGGTTTAAATTAAGGGATTTTTCATTCTTTGGTAAATGTTCTCTTTGCTTTCCTCTCTTCGACCATTTTTCCTCTTCCACAAGTTCCAACTGTCCAAACACAATCCATGGCTCCCACTGCAAGTAGAACAAGAGCAAGCAGGCCTAAAACAGAAGGAAAGGCAAGAAGAACCATTGTCAAGAAGAAGCCAGTAGCAGTTGTCAAGCCAAAGCAAAAGATTCAGAAGACACCTCCGAGTTCACCTTCCAAGTCCGGAAGCATAGATTTCGAGGCTGTTGATGTGGTCTCTGCAACTTCTAGCTCTTGCTCCACACCAAAAGCTCAGAGATTTCGAATACCCAAGATTGTGTCATGTCCACCAGCACCCAAGAAGCCAAGAATGAGTTCAACTTGCTTGTTCCGGAGATCTCCAATTGCCTTCTTTGCTCCTCCGGACTTGGAGCTCTTCTTCTACTACGCAAATCGCGGTATTTCAGTTTAAACTCAAGAGCTACCTAGGTGGATATAGTTTAAGTGGTGTTTATGTATGATGGTCAATTATAGGCTTTTAGTTTGGTTTAGCGTGTTCTTTAGTTTTTCTTCATATTTGATGAAGAAAGTGTGGGATGAGATTTTGAGTGAGGATGGTCTTAGAAGAAGAAAGCAATTATTGGGTTTGCTTTTATCCTCTGGCCAAATTATATAGTTGCATTTTGAATTTCTAGATAGGGTATAGTGTAGTATATACTGATATCAGTAATCAAAGTAATTAGCTGGGGCAGTCCAACTAAATGAGACTTGGGCTTTTAAGTTAATGTACTACTGACCTTTGGGGGTTTGGTGAGTGAAGTGTAATATTTGGGTGAGTTTGTTTAGTGTTGTTGGTAGCTAGCTAGATTGGAGTCAATCAATCATCAGCTTTGGTTTGTTAATTTCAAGTCAACTTGAGACTTCTCTTGTGTGTAAACTGTTCCTCTTTATAGGATGTATACTGCAAGGTTATGACTCAATTATGTGGTTAAAATTTTCATATTTTACATTTGGAAGTATGATAATCGACTGTATATACCAAGAAAGAAGTTAAAGCAATGATAGATGTTTGATTTTAGTCCTAGCTAACTCATTAAAATTAACCAAGGATCGGAAGAGTAAATTTTCAAATTTCATTTGCAGGTAGTTCTAATGCGTAAGATAATAATTAGTGAAGATGCATCAATATGTTACAAAAAAAGATGATACACTTTTCCAAGAATTAAATTCAAACTAGTTTTCTTTGGATTAACATCTTGCCGTGTGGAACTATCCAAATAACAGAGACCTCACTAACGTACGTACTCAATCATATGAAAACTTAAGAGACAATCCAATACGGTATAGTTTTCTCCAAGTAAGCCAAGATCTGATGATGAGAGAAAGAACACTGCATGAAAGAAAGCTAGCTAGAATAGATGTTGTAAGACGACACTATATTGGTGGGGGATTCCACCTCCAAAATAGTAGCATGATCGATGATGGCAACCAGACCCTGTAAAAGACTCAAACAACTGCCTCTTTCATCAATTCCGTCCTATATAAATATTCTCTGTTGTACCCACAACTGCAACAAAGCAGAGATGCCATGGCTATGGTAGAAAACCTGTGTACACTTGCAGTTAATATTCTGTGAGCTCGCAGTTAATTTCTTTCACATTTCACCCTTGCTGTGTTACTGATGAGCTTCTGCATCTATATTGTTCTTATAGCTGGTGCAGTGGTGTTTATATTGTTCTTATATTTTATAAAATATTGAACGAAGAACGATATTGAATAACAATAATAATGGGTGAGATCATGTTGTCAGATCTTAATCTTCTAATGAGGGTTTTTGAGTGTCTGAGCTGCGCCCGGCATTTTCCTAATAGAACAGAGAATCCAATGAAACCACTCATGCAGGTTTTAGTGATCACTCAAATATTTATTTTTTTATTTTCACATATAGAGAATCTGAGATTGTACATTATCCATTTGGTCAATAATAGGGAAGGACTTGTTGTCTCTTCCACATTGCTCATCATGGCGAATACTCGATTGCTTCACAATAATTTCTTTCATACCCGTTACTAACTTTGACAATGTCAAAAGTTTAATCTCGATCGATCTCATTTTTATCTGCTGCATTACTTATACTCTTAACAAAACTATACTTACTATCAGTTTCTCAATAGCAATTACGAAACTATTTTAGGGCCGGAGAGGGCAACATTCATTATAAAATTTTTAAATTTCCTTTAAAAACCACATATTTTAGAGACAAACTCCATAGATTATATGTAAGTAACCCTCTAATCTGTTAATCACTCTTGTTTAGCTCCTTCAAAATCTACCTTCAAGTTCCGCCATTGGTCGTTCGCTTTATTTTTAAGACCTTCACATTTCACACGAGTTAGCCACATTCGAAAGCTGATATGGTAGTGGTTGTGGTAACAGTGGAGGCGATTTGGTTATGGAGCTTGTTTGTTCCTCAAACCTAGGGCCGGCCGATGCAAGTTGAGGCGGCTGCCTCAGACCACCACTTTCTAACGGGCATCTGGCCATTTAAAATTTGAGATATGTTTAAAAATAATTAAATATGTATACACATGATTTTCTCGAAAAATACATGTGGGGCTCCTTTACTCTAATAGTTAGCTTGTCAGGTTTTTCTAATATAACCCAGATTCGAAACTTGGGGGTTGTATTTTTTCCCTATTTCATTTTGTCTTTGATAATGGTCATGTGGTTCCCATAGGCCCCAATTAATTTATGTTTTCTTTCTTTTCTTTTTAAATCAAAAATCCATATCTTTTTTTGTCCAACATTATTACTTTTTTTCTCTCAAATAACTCAAACGCTACGAACGAGTCTTTATCCAGATCAGTTAAAGAACACTCATTTCCTTCTTCTATTGGAACACACATTTTGTACATTATGAAGAAACAAAATATTCAACACATTATTTTATAGCTATTTGTTGCAAAAAAATAAAATAAAAATGAGGAGACAACATTTTTATTCTTCGTCTCAAACGGTTGAAATCTCAGGACCGGTCCTGCTCAAACCCAAAAGCAAACAAAATTATATATGTTTTTTACTTTCAATTTTGAATTTATACTTTCACGTTAACATACCCTCCTACCCTCCCTCACTTCTTGACAAGCTAACCCAAGAGACTCATGCCATCGGTTTTTTATCCCAAGGCAAACTAAAGTAATGTGATACGTGTGGGTATTAATATTATTACTACTATATGTGATCTGTAATCTGTTAGAGATACTTGGAGAAAGAGAGAAATGAGGGACATTGGAATGAGGAAACAAAATTTATATACATTGGCCCCAAAGAGTGATTAGTGCATCGTTTTATAAGGAAACTGACGCATATGGATGATTGACATACTGTTTTATCTCTTCTCTCCTAGACTTAAGATAAAGAGATTATGAATGATCAAATCCAATCACACATGACTTAAGGCTTTTGGTTTGATTATAAAAGTGAATTTGTTCTTGCTCAACTTTTCTAGAATCCGAGGTTGCCACTCTTGTTTCACAAAGAAGCTATATGCAATGCTTCTTTTAGCTTCTGGTTTTGTGGTTCACTTTAAATACATGCAGCTACAGTAAATTGTTGGCAAAATGTAAAAGTAAGTAGCTAGATATTATTTCCTTTTGATGGGGATCACTGATTATTTGTCTGTTAAATTTCTTGTTTGTTCTATTGATTAAAGAGAATCCTATGCTTTTGAGTTTAGACCGATGCATTTTAAAAGGCTACAAATTAATTATTGCAGGCAACAATATTAATATCCATTCCATTCCAGGGGCTTAATTAAGAGCAATAGTGCTTCATGAAAACAATTTGCGATATAGAGATTTTTTTTATCAAAGGATGTAAGACATTATTAATAGAATCAAAGGTTATATATGGAAGTAAGAGTGCTTCGAATATGTGGCATATAACAACCAGACCAAAGACATGAAAAACCTGAATGAAGAGCAAGTTTAGCAGGCAGCCTTATGGGCAACTATATTGCTCTCCCTAGATACATGTGAAAAGAGAGATGAAGGAAGTAAAGAAAGGCGATTCTGAATATCAGAAACAACTCCAAAATTTGAAACATCCTCTTCAGAATCACCTACCGCATTCACAAGCTTGCTGCAATCCGATTCAAAAATTACTGGCTAGAGCCCAAACTGAACAAGTTCACCTACCGCCCTGCCAGGCAAAGCTTCAACCATTTCAGGTGAAGTGATATATATGGCCAATTTTAAAGCACACACCACCCACTATAGACCCACTTGAATCCCGAAAGATTACTCACTCCCACACCACCACAATGAGAAGTTTGATCAAATGCCCTGTCTATATTAGCCTTCAACCACCCTACTGGTGGCGGTAACCAAGGCTTCAACTGCCTCTTAATACTCACATGAACTTTCTTCAAAGACTTCCATAACATCAAATGAGAACTAACCTGATAGAAGAGGTGATTCAACGATGTGGTCTTATCGTGCCATAACCTCTGATTCCTCTCCTTCCATACTAACCAATGATAAGAACACGTGCTACAATATTAACGTATTTTCTACCTTATTTAGTTATGTTATTATCTTAACAATGTCATTTTAACGTGTTTTGTGATTGTAGAAGTAAAAGAGCGGAAAAGTGAAAAATGAAGCTAAAACTGGCGAAGTAAGAATGATAAGTAATTTATGAAATTTTCCTATTTCAAATTGAGAAACTTGCCTATTTTATTTTAAGAAACTTTTTTATTTTGATTTAGGAAATTTTTACTAGTAAGTTTCTTATTCTGACAAAACTAATTCATTTTGAGAAACCTTCTTCTCTCAAAATCAAAAAATTACCAAAGAATGAATGAGCATAAAATGGAGATGAAAGAAGCACAAAATGGAATCGAAATTCCCTAGAGATTTGGCCGAAATTAAATGGAGATTATGCAGCAAATTTTGATGGAATCTTTCAGAAAATTAAAGAAAATTGACTGATTTGAAATCAAGAAAATTAAGGGAGATTCTTACCTTTTATTTCACCATATAAATACCTAAAATTTCTAAGTTTAAATCAGATATTTTTCTTCCTTTTCAAGAACATTAATTGGCAATATATATGAGAATTTTCATTACTAAATCGGCAAGAATCAAGCAGATAATCAGTCGATTCTATTTAGAGACCAAACAATGTATTTGACCAAAATTTAAGCCCAATTCGAAGAATTAATGCACAAGAATTCTGAAAAAAAAAAATCTATGGTATATTATTTGAAGATAATGTGCTATTATTTGTGGCAATTAGATCAGATTTAAATCAAGGGCTAGGAGGAACTCTAGGAGGAGACATGACCACTATATAAGGAGGCTCTCTACATCAGAAAAAGTGTTGTTCATTCACGCAAAAATTTAGAGAAACACATAGCTAATTCATGTAGCCTCTCCCTCTCCATTGCCAAACCTCTTCTCCCTTGCCAAAGCCTTGTCGGGCATTCCACAAGCGCAGCGACGTGGAGCTTTGAAGCCAGAGCACTTTCTAGATATCTACAAGCTTCTTGAATACCTATAAAGTGTAACTATATCTCTACTTTGTTTAGTTTACTTTAAAATTTTCAGACATGTTTTTGGTTTTCAAATTCTAGTTTTGGATGTTGTTTTGATGGTTTTGTTGTTAGTAAATTCATAATTTTAGTTAAGCATGTTTAAGACTTGTTCATGATAATTTAATAATCTGATTCTGCCTATTCATAAGATTAGTAAGTTTGCGATGTTGTTTGATATACCATGTATTAGAATGCATGTTAACTAGTGTCATGATTTATGCTAAGCCTCGTAGGTAAATGTAGATCTCTAGTGGTGGAAGCCGTGTAACATTGGCTGAATTCGTACACTATGTAGTTTTTGTTATGACATTCATGATATAAAGTTGCATTCAATCTCGTTCCATAAATCTTAATGAATTGTGTTAAGCGTAGACAGATACTTTTGTATTGATAGCAACATTGCATGAGATGTCCTAGTTCTAGATGTTCTGTGCTAGGAATAAAGTAAGTGGAACCATAAGATGCATGACCTCGTATCCTTGTATTCTTGAGATTGTTTTTAGTTATTTGAATTCGCATATTATCAGATTATTAAGATTGAAATATGATCATTGATGTGTGGTCAGAATTTGAGTTTCTCCCTAATTGATGTGTTGAATGAATCAATCACCTGTACATATTAGTTTAGTTTTTATTTTCCGTTTTTAAGATGTTAGAAACCAATCTCTAAACCCCTCATTATGACCTTGTACCATGTGTAAATTTGTAAATAAATATATGTGAATATTTGTATTTATACTTTGTAAATAATTGTATTGTAAATAAATACTTGTTAATATCACTGTACTAATTTTTAGTGTAACCATGAATGCAGGAGCTCCCTTTAAGTGTCCGGATTGATCGAATCCTATTTACCAATGTTATAATTGACATAAAAGGGTTCTTAAATTGTACCGCTCCCGGTACCGAGCACGTCAATTTTTATCACCGTTGCCAGGGACTTAAATAAATCTCTATGCGTTTTTGGTTCATTATTTTTGTAATTACTTTTACTAATTTAACAATTTAACTAATTGGTGTTTGTTTTATTAATTTTCAGGTACATATCTTGTTTTGTAAGTCATTGAATGATGCTTTGGTTAATAGGATCTTTAACCCTTTATAAGTATCGTATTGAAGGTCTCTTGAAGTTGAGGGCGGACGTCCTATATTAACTTTAGTAAGACCGCTGAACATACAAGAATTTTCTAGCTGAGTAAGGGGCACTTTGGTGGTGTCCCAGTAAGCAACTAGGACCAAAATTTTGTTTCAAATGCCATTGACCTTGCGCAAGCATGATTAGGATTTCGACCTCTGTGGCCCATTAAACGATTCTCTATCGGCCTGCTTCACTTCGACCTAGCCATCAAAGCCTTCTAAAACAACAAAAATATTTGTGTCAAGACGATCATACCTATTGGTTTACCATTTAAGATTTGTTTGATTATTCCTTAGTTTATATATATTTTGTTTTCATTTTTGTTTTCTTAATTCTTACGTTTTTTAAGGTTATGAATGTCCGATGGAGGAAACCACCTTCCGATACCAACTGAAGAATTCTTGACTTAGTTAAAGGAACGATTGGATTGACTCAATAGGGGTGGAGAACCTCCCTAATTCCTCGAAGTTCCTATCCGCACTCTGAATACATTCAGACAACTTGAGTTTAGTGACGGAGAATCTGAGAGTGAAGAAGACTTGAAAACAAAGACTGTGATCTCAACACAACCATCTGACACCGAAGAAGAAGATTCACAAGTGATTGAGACACAAATAAATAGTGCAAACCATCAGACAAATGTATGCGGCAGTAGTACAAAGAATAGGAGGTAACTCACCTTCGTGCATTACTTATCCTGAACTAGCTGAAAATAAAGGAGAATTTGAATTGATAAGTGGGCTTTTGCACCAAATACCCAAGTTCCATGGGCTTAGCAATGAAGACCCCAACAAACATCTCAAGGCTTTTCAGTTTGTATGTGTGAGCATGTTTCCAAGAAATGTGAACATTCACTACGCCAATTTATGCTTCAGACAGGGCATTGCCCGTACCTCTTTGTTTTTTGCTTGTCGTTGATCTAGCTGTCATCTGATAAGCACTCAGACGACAAACAGTATGTCGTCTGAATTAATCCAGGTTTGTAACACAAAAAATGCATCTGTTGTTATAGAACGTTACAACGACAGTTAATTGTCGTTGTAAAGGCCTGAAGCTGTAAATGATTTGATATTTTTGTCGTCTTAAATATACTATAACTTCACTTGTCTATCGTCTGATATAATTCCAGACGGCATACAATATTATCTTTATGTCCTCTCACACAAATTCAGACGTTACTTGTCTGTCGTCTGATATGTATCTCAAATGACATGCAATATTCTCTCTTTTTACTTTAAAACGACATATAAAAGTCGTTTCAAAAAGGTAAGACATCAAAATTCCTAGGATTTCTGTTGTCTGATTTTGATTTGGATGTCACCAAAAAATTGCACAAACTAATTTAGAGAATAGAAATCTAAATTCATTCTCATTACCAAAACCAACAATGTTTACAAAGAGTTGTGTTCTACATCAATAAGTTATTTCCAAAACGGCCTACAATATATCTATTGGAGCCTACTGGTTTTGCTGCTGCTGCTGTTCTCAATCATCAACCTGCTTCCGCTACATTCTTCCCGTGCCCTTAATGTTGATCTATTATTATTATTAAAAAATGTTGATTAATTATTCTTATCAAAACGAGAAGAGCAGTGCATTACCACATTAATTACAAAATGCATTGATCATATATAAAAATGACCTTTGAAAGCAGTTGTTCTGCTCCTGATGTCTTCTCTTATACGAACCAAATCTCTTAACTATTTACCAAGAATTTCACACAAAGTAACAAAACAAACATTTGCTTATTATACAGTGTTGTATGCTTATATGTATAATTAGTGTGCAAAATGACCAACCTTTCTGTGTAGCTCAGATACAGACTCATGCATGAGTTAGTTCTGTAAGAAATCAAGTACTCATATATATATATATATATATATATATATATATATATATATATATATATTCCAAGTAGAAGCAAAAGGAAGAGGCAACAGAACGGGTGCAAGAATAGACAAAAGATACATATAAAACTAAAGGCTGCTTCACTCACCTTTATAGACATCATGAATAGACAGCTTTGGGTATTCATGATAAAAGATACTTATAAAACTTGCAGGTTGCTTCTTGATAATATTATTTGACCTATATATGACAGCTGATATCTATATTGTGGCAAAGCAACCTGCAAGTTACCACCCAAAATTAGTTACATGAATAGACAGACTAGCACCCACTTTGATCTGCATTTACTTTAACCTGCAGACTTATTCGATCAATCCCTCTCTTCACTTATATCCCTACCAAGTTAAGAGACCAACAAATATCAGTTTCGAGACGGGAATTCAAACCAACAGGCTATGATATCAGTTTACAGATACCACCCAAAACCCAATTTGGTGTAATATCAGTTTACACCAATTTAAGAAGGTGTCAGCCCCTTCTTGGCAAACTTGCAAATGCTCTCCTCAACCTGAAAAGCAAGACAAAATAATCAACTACAGTGCAGAAATATGAAGAGGCAACTAGATATCTAAGTACAAGCATTCTATATAAGAGGTAAGCACAACAACACAAATGAGTATATTACATTCTATATAAGAGGTTAACACAAACTAATTACAATACAAAATAAGGAATAGCCAATTCACAGAACTACAAGTGTTAAATCAATGACATGCATTCTATATAAGAGGTAAGCACAACAACACAAATGAGTATATTGCATTCTATATAAGAGGTTGGCACAAACTAATTACAATATGAAATAAGGAATAGCCAATTTACAGAACTACAAGTGTTAAATCAATGACATGCATTCTATATAAGTGGTAAGCACAACACAAATGAGTATATTGCATTCTATATAAGTGGTAAGCACAACAACACAAATTAGTATATTGAAGTTCGATTCCGCTCCTCTATCTCTCTATCTATTTTAATCATTAATATGTATTATTTAACTTTTCTTATTTATTTTTGACAGAATTTGTTTAATTTTCGAATATATTTTCATCTGGATTTGTTTAATCCATGCATATATATGATGTTTATATATATTTATTAATTTATTTGGGAATATCATTCTAGATTTGTTAATTTGTATATTTTTCGGTATATTAATAATTCAATTGATGTGTATATATATGTATATATGTGTGTGTGTGAATTATTAATTATATATATATATATATATGTTTGTGTGAATTATTAATTACGTATATATATTATATATGTTGTTTAAAATATTGGGCTAAGTTGAATCATTATTTGTATTAAATTCGTTTATTTTCATGATGTCAGCGTTTTATTGATGGTATATCCATGATTATATATGATGTATATATATATATATATATTTGTTAATTTGTTAATTTCGGGTATATCATTCGAGATTTGTTAATTTGTTAATTTGTATATATATATATATATATGTGTGTGTGTGAATTATTAATTATGTACATATTATATATGTTGTTGAAAATAATTGTCTATTTAAATCATTATTTGTATTAAATTTCATTTATTTTCATGATGAAGTTTTCTTCATGATAATTTTATAGTTTATGATCGATTATATAAATTTGTGTTTCTAATAATAAGTTGTAACCTCTTTTATTACAGGTTACAACATGGACAGGAGCTAGGTACAGTTAGATAGAGGGTCTGTGCCATACATGAGATGAATTTTTGAGTTTATTGAGTTCGTCCGTCAATACACTCCTCCTGGAAAAGTTTTGCACATTTGCCCCTACACAAAATGTCGCAACAGATCTGCTACTCATGTAACTTTTGAGGACATGTATCTTCACCTGTCATAATATGGTATGTCCCAGTTATATGACTTGGACATGGCACGACGAAGTTCCTGAACAGATGCCCACACTTGCAGATATTCAAGGACAACGTAACCAGGACGAGTCTTCTAGTGCCAATTACGGGAACCCTGCTGTGATGAATTTTCTAAATGATACTTTTCCATACATCTCAGCATATGATGAAAGTGTGCCACACGACAACAGAAATACAACCTTGTCGAATGTCTCTCAAGTCGGCAGTAATGACTAGTATAAGAATTATAACTGGCTTCGCCGGCAAGCACAGACACCGTTGTACCCCGGAAGTGAGCATACTGTGTTAGAAACTGTCATGAAGCAGATGAGTATCAAAAACAAGAGGAACAATACTATTGCTTGTTTTAACGATGACCTTGCATTTTTTAAGGAATTGCTTCCTGCTAATAATAATTATCCAAAAAATTTTGTCAAGGTCAAAAGCATCTTGCGTGACGTCGGTCTTGAGTACATCAAGATAGATGTCTGCATCAATAACTGCATCATTTACTACAAATATTATGCAGCACACCCTAGTTCTGGACCGACAAACTCAAGACAAACTAAAGTAACTGCCCACATTGCTATGAGCCAAAGTATGCAGCACACTCTAGTTCTGGACAGACAAACTCAATTCCAAGGAAGGTTCTTCGCTATTTCCCATTGGGACCTCGTCTACAGCGTCTTTATATGTCTTCACATACGTCCAAGGATATGAGATGACATCACAAAAGGCACTAAGGTCTGGATAGGGTAGATCCAGAGAATCTTACACACCCTGCAGATGGAGAGGCTTGGAAGCACTTTGACCTTTCATTTCCTGAATTTGCCTCAGATTGTCGAAACGTTAGACTTGGAATATCAACAGACGGATTCAATCCTACAGGAAACAAATATTTGACTTATAGTATATGGCCAGTGATTGTATTTCCTTACAACTTACCTCCTCACATGTGTATGAGAACAGAATATAATTTTCTTACTCTGTTAGTTCCAAGCAAGTATTCTCTAAGAAAGTGCTTGGATGTGTACCTGAGGCCATTAATCGACGCGCTCCTGCAGTTCTGGAAATATAGAATCTATACTTTTGACAGGGACATGACTTCCTTCTGGATGAAAGCAGCAATTATTTTCACCATCGGCGATTTCCTTACTTTAGCGATGCTGTCTGGTCAAACTACCCATGGATACAATGCTTGCCTTGTATGTATATATCAGGTCAATTTGAGTCATCACGCCAACATAATTGTTTACTTAGGATCCCGTAGATGGTTTGTAAAGGATCACCCGTGGCAGTTTGATACAGAAGCATTTGATGGGATTCAGGAGCATGGTCGAAAACTAGAAATGAGGTCTAGTCAATGGATTCTGGATAAGCTAAACCAGCATTGGTTTGGAACTTTGAGTAGCAGCAAGTATGTAACTGACTTGAATCCACTCACGCCTGATGACTTTAAGTATTGGACGCACAAGAGTTCATTCTTTGAGTGGCCTTATTGGTCGACGTTGAAAATCAGACTTTAAGTATTGGACGCACAAGAGTTCATTCTTTGAGTGGCCTTATTCGCCTCTGGCTCGAGCTCCTCCACCACAATTCTGCCTCAAACTCTGTGTACGCCTCCTCCTTCGTCTCTGCCTCCAGATTTGTCTTCTCAATCGAATTATTAATCTAATTGCTTGTATTGTGATATTAACTATTTGAAATTGTGATTATGCAATATGTTTGTCACTGATTATGATTGAAATAGCTGAACTAATGGAAATGGTTCATAAGTTTAGAATTCATAATGTTTTATTTTTAAAGTCTTATTTTTTTATTTATATTTTATTTACTTATTTCTTCATTTACTTATATTAACTTGCCTTATTTTTAGTTTGTAAATATAAGTTCAATGACGAGTATTTTGTTTAATTTCTTGTAGGTCCCCCACCAAAAAATAAACGGGGTTTTTTGTGTGCAAAGGCGACAGAGGCTTTGTGCAATAAACTAGGGGGAAGATACCGGTAGAGTATTGCCCTCGAATGAAGGGACCATAGCTGAAGGGGGTGAACAGTCTTTTGGTCAAGGACATAGGGTCGGCCGTACGGTCTCTAGTTGGGATCAGGGCTAAGACTTTCTATAACCTTGAGCAACCGGAGCAGTGGAATGTGTGAACATATTGTCGGTAAGTAAATTGTCATGTAATTTACTTAGTTTGATTAATTTGGACAATTTAATATACATTTTTGAAGTATTAATATTTGAATTTTTTCTTAGCCATAGTACTCTTAGGATGAAAATGACGAGGTGACGTTCAAGTGGATTATGAACACTGCCCAATCAAGGTACAAGGAGTGGAAATGACAGTGTCACAATGTCTACAAGGAGCATGGAGCAGAAGAGATGTCAGGGGAGTTCTATGGGAGGGAGGATGAGTAGACATTTCTTTGCACGCATTTTGAGAGCGACAGGTTCAAGGTATGTGTTTCAAATATTATAATATAATTTTGTAAATTAAGTTTACCTTTACATTATTTATTTAGAATAAGATATTAGTGAATATATATTTACAAAAAAATAATGATATTTTAATTAAATTGTGTATCAAAAACTCTCGAATTTTTCTTAGCCATGGTACTCTTGGGATGAAAATTATGAGGTGACGTTCAAGTGAATTATGGACACTGCCTAATCAAGGTATAAAGAGTGAAAATGATAGTGTCACAATGTCTACAAGGAGCATAGAGCAGAAGGGATGCCGAGAGAGTTCTATGGGAGTGATGATGAGTGGACATTTCTTTGCACGTATTTTAAGAGCGACGGGTTCAAGGTATGTGTTTCAAATATTATAATACAATTTTGTAAATTAAGTTTACCTTTACATTATTTATTTAGAATAAGATATTAGTGAATATATGTTTACAAAAAAAATTAATGATATTTTAATTAAATTGTGTATCAGAAACTCTCAGAGACTAACAAGAAAAACTATGGTTTGAAGACGATACACCACCACAACGGGTCTTCTCCTATTGTCTACATTATGGAGGATCTGAGGAACAAAGGTGCACCATTGCCGATCATCAAGGAATTCGAGCAGAGCTATATGAGACCCGAGGACGAAGAGGTCACCCAGAATTATGTAAGTGTATTTTCTTTAATTAATAATTTAATTAATTTTTTTTATTAATTTGGATACTTAGTATTAATTAAGAATGTTCATTTTATTTTTGTTGAATTATGTGGTTGGTATATATATGATTATTTAAGTAATAACAATTGCATTATTTTGTTTATACAGGACAAGATGCTTCAGGAGGTAGAAGCACGAAAACAAGGTTCAAGGAGTCAAATCCTGAAGCCACGGAGGAGCAAATCATGGAAAATATAGCATCACAACAAATTGATGTGTTGGATGCTGTGTTAATCAAGCATAAAGGCAAGGAGATTAAAGAGATGGAACGAGGAGGTGAGCGAGACTTTAGCCAGTCCTCATCCAGTTCGACCATGCATAGTCGTGCGCCTCCACATGAAGAGACAGAGAGGCTTCGAGATGTCACATACCGACTTGAACGGGAGGACCAGCATTGGAAGCAGTAGACTGAGCATGCTAAGGCAAGGAATGTGTGAAACGATCATAAGATGGCCGAAGTAAATGGACTGATGGATTTCATCTTCTCTTGCTTAGGTATAGAGGCTCCTCCCGACTTGTTTATGGCTCCTCCTTCTCAGCCTTTTACGGCTCCTCCTCCACAGTCGTCTTCGGCTCCTCCACAGTCTTCTCCGGCATTTGACGCCGATGATTTTTTAAATGTATAAACATTTTTCTTATCTATGATCAATTTTAATTATTAATGTAATTTTTTAAATTATTAATAATTTAATATTAAGTTTAAATATTAGAATTATTTCTATAACAATAAAAACCAATATAAATTTTATCGGTAACTAAACTCTTAGATGACGAAAAAATTTTGTGGGCTAAGAAGCAACAATCCTAGCCGAAAGAATATTTCGTCTGTAAAGAAAAAAAATTTGTCGTCTAAGATGTACCTATAGTAGACGATTTCCTAGCCGACGAAAATATTTTGTCGGCAAAACTCTTTGCCGACGAATATATGCGTCGGCCAAGTAGAAGATATTCCGTCGGTTAAGATGTACCTTAGCAAACGGAATATTTTATTTTATCGGCTAGGATCTTCACCAACGCTTCCTAGTCGACAGATCTTAGCCGACAGAAATTCTGTCTGCTAGGATCTTTGCAGAAGGAATAATTATCTTCCGTCGGCTAAGAGACATAATCCACTAGTGTATAATTTATATGCTTCTATAGAACTAGGTGAACTTTAAAAGGATAATGTCTTTATTCAATTGGCTGATAGATCTAACCATACCTTAAGGGATATGTGGAAGATGTTCTTGTGCGAGTTAATTACTTGATTTTTACTGTAGATTTTTACATCATTGATATGGAGGACTCACCTTAAAATTAAACTCAAATACTTTTATGACGTCCTTTTATGAGAATCGCAAGAACAAAGATTAATGTGCACGCTGGCAAATTACAAGGAAATTTGATGGAGAAATATTTGGTTTCAACATTTTTGAATCCATGAGGTACCCTTTGTCTGAGCTTAAACCATGTTATTCTATTGATGTCATTGATTCCTATGCGCAAAATTTTGTACAATAAATGATGGATGACAAATTGGAGTACACCATCTCTCAAGGAGTAGAAATCAATGAAGATGGTACCGTAATGATAAAAACCGAAATGGAGAAAAAATGGGATGATGTAGTATTTGAACACGTTTCATTCCTTGAAGGCCGGCCCCGTTTCTTAGGTATTCCACCTCTCATTTCACTTCCCTATTTCCACTAACAAGTTGTTACCATCTGTGCAGCAACCATCCAAGTTAAAGTTGAAACCGTTACCTGATCATTTGAAATATATGTACTTGGGTGAGACCGTGAGAATGAGACATTACATGCAATTATTTCCTCAAAATTGATGGAGGATCAAAAAGAGAGATTAGTGAAAGTATTGAAGAAGTATAAGACTTCCATTGGTTGGACAATAGATGACATCAATGGAATCAGCCCTACCACTTGCGTCCATCACATTCTAGTAGAAGATGGAGCAAAACCCACCCATGAGGCTCAAAGACATTTACACCAACCAATGATGAAGGTAGTGTAAGATGAGATCATCAAATGACTTGATTGTAGGGTCCTCTACCCCATATCTGATAGTAAGTGGGTTTCTCCCTTTCAAGTTGTATCAAAGAAGTTTGGAATGACCGTTGTAAAAAATGTTAAAAATGAGCTTGTGCCCCAAAAACTTGTAACTAGTCATCGAGTTTGCATAGACTATAGGAAGCTCAATGCCACAATAAGGAATGATCATTTTCCCCTACCAATCATTGATCAAATGCTTAAGAGGTTAGCTGGTCACAAGTTCTATTGTTTCCTTGATAGATATAGTCGCTACAACCAGATTTGCATAGCCTAAGAAGATCAAGAGAATACCACATTTACATGTCCCTTTGGCACTTTTGTCTTTAGACGCATACCTTACGGTTTGTGCAATGCACCAGGTACGTTCCAAAGATGAATGATGTATATTTTCTCTGAGTTTATTAAAGATAAAATTGAGGTCTTTATGGATGACTTTAGTGCTTTTGGTAAAGACTTTGATTCATGTTTGGAGAATTTAGAACTCATTTTGAAAAGGTGTATTGAAATTAATCTGGTTTTGAATTGGGACAAATGACATTTCATGGTAGACAAAGGAATTTTTTAGGACATATTATATCTGAGAAAGGTGTTGAAGTTGATAAGGCCAAGATTGATGTTATTCACTACTTACCCTACTCCACTTCGATGAGGGAGATTCATTCGTTTCTTGACCATACAGGTTTTTATCATAGGTTTATCAAGGATTTTCCAAGATAGCTAGACCTCTAACACGCATTTTTCAAAATGAGGTAGTTTTCGATTTTGACGACTACTGCAAATAAGCATTTGAGAAGTTGAAGGAGCTGTTGACAACTGCACCCATGATGTTACCACCAAATTGGTCTGAGCCATTTGAATTGATGAGTGACGCATCCGACTACACTGTTGGAGCCATGCTAGGGCAAATAAAGGACAAGAAACCCTATGCAATTTACTGCGCCTCATGAACTATCAATGAAGCACAAATGAATTACACCACAACCGAAAAAGAGTTTCTTGCTGTTGTATTTGCTTTAGATAAGTTTTGTTCTTATTTGTTAATTGTGAAGTAACTATCTATTCTAATCATGCAGCATTGAGGTACTTGTTCACAAAGAAAAATGCAAAGCCGAGGCTTATTCGTTTGATTTTGCTGTTCCAAGAATTCGATATTGAGATCAATGACAAAAAAGGGAGCAACAATATGGTTGCAGATCATTTAAGCAAATTAATAAGAGAAGAAGACGTCTTACCCTTGAGTGAGACGTTTTCAGATGAACAACTTTTCAGAGTTGAGGTAAGTGGACCATGATATGCTGATATTATGAATTCTCTTGTTACCAAGACTTTTTTGGACACTTTACCTCATTTTCAAAATAAAAGCTTACTGGCTAGGCATTACATTTAGGATGAATTTTATTTGTAGAAACATTGTTAAGATCAAATAATTAGAAGGTGTGTCCTCGAAACTGAACATCACTCTATTCTTGTCTTTTGCCATTTTGAAGTTTATGAAAGTCATTTTCGATCTCGTAGAATGCCCTTAAAGTTTTGTTTGCAGGTTTCTTTTGACCTATAATTTTTAGAGATGCTTATTTGTTTTGCAAAACTTGTGATAGGTGTCAACGATTAGGAAATCTATGATCTTAGGATCAAATGTCTTTGCACCATATCATAACTGTTGAAATTGTTTATGTGTGGGGTATTGATTTTATGTGACTTTTTCTCTCATCCAATGGTTATGTGTATATACTTGTGACAGTTGATTATGTTTCGAAATAAGTGGAAGCAATAGCCACCAAGACTAACGATTCTAAAGTTTTTTAATATTTTCTTCGCTCTCATATATTTTGTAGGTTTAGAATGCCGAGAGTTATCATAAGCGATGGAGGATCACATTTTTGCAACACAACAATTGAAGCTCTGCTAAAGAAGTATAATGTTACACATAAGGTTTCTACACCTTACCATCCTCAAATGAGTGGACAAGCAGAAATTTCAAATCGTGAGATAAAGAGAATTTTGGAGAAAACTGTGAGCCCAAACCGAAAGGATTAGAGTTAAAATCTGAATGATGTATTATGGGCTTACCGAACAGCTTACAAGACCCCCATTGGGACATTCCCATTTCGGTTGGTCTATAGGAAGGCATGTCACCTTCCGGTGGAGCTAGAACACAAAGCATGGTGGGCGGTGAAGAATTCAACATGAACATTGATGACGTCGGCTTACATAGGAAGCTTTAACTGAATGAACTTGAAGAAATAAAAAAATGATGCCTACAACAATGCATGGATCTACAAAGAAAGAACAAAAGCTTATCATGACAAGATGATTAGTGACAAATTTTTTGTTGTTGGCCAAAAAGTTTTATTATTTATTCTAAACTTAAACATTTTCCTTGTAAGTATGTTATAGATGGATCGTTCCTTCCATAGTTACTTTTCCTCACGGTGTTGTGCAGATTAAGAGTGAAAAGACCGGAGAAATATTCAAGGTGAATGGACATCGTTTGAAGCCTTATTACGAGGCTTTCAAGGAACAAGATGTGGAGGAAGTGAACCTCCTAGAGACGCCATTCTCAATAAACTGAAATTGAAGTACAGGAAGTCTATGCTGACAAACTATAAATATAAGTGTTGCTTGTGAGGCAACCCAATTCAACCGAAGCTCTGGAATGGCCATCAAAGCAGATTTGTTTTCCCTCCCTTCTTCTCTTTTACATTTCTCTTTTATTTGAATTGTTTTTTTGTTTTTAAATTGTTTTTATTTGTTTTGTTTGTTTGTGTGTTGAAAGTTCTTACTTCACATTTCGATTCTACAAATTATTTTGTGGACATTGAAGACAATGTAGAATTTAAATGTGGGGGAGAGATTTACATGTTTATTGAGTCTTTTATTCAAAAATCCAAAAAAAAAATTGAAAATTTAAAAAAAATCTAAAAACAGTTTTTGTTGCTTTTTTGAGTCTTTTGTTTTGTTTTGAGTCTTTAGAGTCCTTAACTGTCGTTGATGAACTTATATCTCAGAAATTATGGATAAAAAATCACAAGATTAAGATGATTTTCAATTAATGTTTTTTTTGTTAATTGAAATAAATAGAAATCATATGAAATGTAGTAGATGTGGCTTTGAAACATTGGTACAAAATTGAGCATGCTAAGATAATTATTGATTCACATGAACCCTAATTATGAGCTTTTTAAGCCTATATATGTGTTATTCTTTCAGAGTGTTTATTGAAATGATGTACTTCGTTTTCTTGACTATAAAATTTTCAAAAACCTCATTATTCTTTCTTATTGATTGATACATGCAACCGATTTTAAATGACTACAAAAACTAGAACTCATTTCTTCTGAATTTTAAAAAATTTAGTCATTATATGTCTTGATCTTGGAAATGAAAATGAGGAACTTAATAGGATAAACAACATTACCAAATAAGCTTGTGTCCCATTTTGTGTGCACAGCACTTCCCTTAGTTTGAACCCCTTTAAGCCTACATTAAACTATTCTTATCACCCATGTAATTTTTACCTAAACTTAATATATCATATCTCTACATTATTCTTTAGGCCTAGTAGAGTATCATTTCGTGAAGACTACTAGGAGATGACGATAAAGTTCAAGTGTGGGGGAATTGGAGTTCATTCGTTTGTAAAATGTCCTTGTGTAAAAGAAAAAGAAAATAAAATGCCGTGAAAAGTAAAATTAAAGAAAAAATCAAATTCGGCATAAACAAATAAAAAATTGTACATGTCATTATATTGTGAAATGAGAGTTTTGTTGTAAATGGAAGGTTCAAAATCGAAATTATTTGGCATTTGTTCTGTTTCATGATGTTGTAAGGTGGTAAAAATGATGAAAGACCTAACAAGTTGACATTCGGCCCTTGTTTTGGTGACATAAGATGATTGGAAGTGCTCTGCTAGGTCGTAAGGAGTTTTGTAACTCACTTACCCATAAATTCATACCCCTAGCCTAGCCCCATTACAACCATAACAAGTTCTTCCTCGATCCTTGAGATGACAGTCTATGATTACATGAAGTCTTTCACAAGAACGAGCGTATTGATTAGTTCATTTGTGCATGTTATCATATTCTTTCATGAGGTTTATTACTAATGTGTTTTTGTTCTTATACATGTAAGATTTTGAATCTGCTTACATACTTTTTGAGTGTTTAAGCCAGAAATTCTGTGTGAAAATTGAGTGCATACCGTGTGAGAATTGAATCATACTTATCTTAAATATGCTGAGCTTAAAAATCACCATTGTTGTACCATGTCCTACATGTAAATATATGATTGATGCATGGCAATGAGCTTTTGAACTTCATGGAATACTCTTGGTTAAATGCTAATTTTGATGCCATGAGATTAGAGATCCTAAGACAATACTTAATGGGCATTAGAGGTTGTTCGTCATTTGTTGTAATTGTTTTGTGACATTGTGTTATTATAATTGTTTTCGAGTATGTTGTTTTGATTTTGCTAAGGGACTAACACAATCTAAGTGTGTGAGAATTTGATAGGAGCACAAAGGGCTACGATATTAACGTATTTTCTACCCTATTTAGTTATGTTATTCTCTTAACAATGTCATTTTTAACATGTTTTGTGATTGTAGAGGTAAAAAAGCAGAAAAGCGAAAAATGAAGCTAAAACCGTCGAATTGAGAAGAATAAGTCATTTAGGAAACTTTTCTGTTTCAAATTGAGAAACTTGCCTATTTCATTTAAGAAACTTTCTTATTTTGATTTAGAAAACTTACTATTTGTGAAACTTTCCTAATCCATTTTGAGAAACCTTCTATTCTTAAAATCAAAAAATTGTCAAAGACTGAATGAGCATTAAATGGAGACGATGAAAGCACAAAATGGAATCGAAATTCCCTAGAGATTTGGCTGAATTTAAATGAAGATTATGCAGCAAATTTTAATGAAATATTTCAGAAAAACAAAGATAGTTGACTGAATTGAAATCAAGAAAATTAAGGGAGATTCTTATCTTTTATTTCTCCATATAAATGCCTAAAATTTCTAAGTTTAAATCTGATAATTTTCTTCCTTTTCAGGAACATTAATTGGCAATATATATGGGAATTATCATCATCAAACAAGGAAGGGATGAAAATCAGATCGGCAAGAAACAAGGAAGGGATGAAAATCAAATTGGCAGCAATCAAGCAGATAATCAGTCGATTCCATTCAGAGAGCAAACAATGTATTTGACCACAATTTAAGCCCAATTCGAACACTTAATGCAAAAGAATTATGGAATATTATTTGAAGATAATGTGCTATTATTTGTGGCCATTGGATCAGATTTAAATCAACGACTAAGAGAAACTCTAGGAGACAACATGGTCACTATATAAAGAGGCTCTCTACATCAGAAAAAGTGTCGTTCATAAAAAGTTAGAGAAACGCATAGCTAATTCGAGCAGCCTCTCCCTCTCCATTGTCAAGCCTCTTCTCCCTTGCCAAAGCCTTGTTGGACATTCCACAAGCGCAGTGACGTTGGAGCCTTGAAGATTATGCAGCAAATTTCTATGGAATCTTTCAGAAAATCAAAGATAGTTGGCTGATTTGATTGAAATCAAGAAAATTAAGGGAGATTCTTACCTTTTATTTCTCCATATAAATGCCTAAAATTTCTAAGTTTAAATATTATATTTTTCTTCCTTTTCAGGAACATTAATTGACAATATATATATATATATATGAGAATTATCATCACCAAATCGGCAAGAAAAAATCAAGCAGATAATCAGCTAATTCCATTTGAAGAGCAAACAATGTATTTAGCCAATTTGAGCAGCCTCTCCCTCTCCATTTTTGAGACTCTTCTCCCTTGTCAAAGCCTTGTCGAATGTTCCACAAGTGCAGCGACGTTAGAGCCTTTAAGCTAGAGCACTTTCTAGACGTCTACAAGTTTCTTGAAGACCTATAAAGTGTAGCCATATCTCTACTTTGTTTAGTTTACTTTACAATTTTCAGACATATTTTCGGTTTTCAGATTCTGGATTTGGATGTTGTTTCGATGGTTTTGTTGTTAGTAAATTCATAATTTTAGTGAAGCATGTTCAAGACTTGTTCATGATATTTTAATAATCTGATTATGCATATTCATAAGATTAGAAAGTGTGTGGTGTTGTTTGATATATCATATGTTAGAATGCATGCTAACTGTGCCATGATTTTTGCTAAGCCTTGTAGGTAAGTGTATATCTCTAGTGGTGAAAGCCGTGTAACAATGGTTGAATACGTACACTATGTAATTTTTGTTATGACATTCATGATATAAAGTTGTATTCAATCTCGTTTTATAATTTTTAATGACTTGTGTTAAGCGTAGACAAATACTTTTGTATTGATAGCAACCTTACATGAGACGCCTTAGTTCTAGATGTTCTATGCTAGGAATAAAGTAAGTGGAACCATAAGATGCATGACCTCATAGGCTTATATTCTTGAGATTGTTTTTAGTTCTTTGAATTCGCATGCTATCAGATTGTTAAGGTTGAAACATGATTTTTGATGTGTGGTCAGAATTTGAGTTTCTCTCTAATTGATGTGTTGAATGAATAGATCACTTGTACATATTAGTTTAATTTTTATTTTCTGTTTTTAGGATTTTAGAAACCAATCTCTAAACCCCACATTTATGACCATGTAGCATTTGTAAATAAATACCTGTGGATATTTGTATGTATACTTTGTAAATAAATACTTGTTTATATCATTGTACTAATTTTTAGTGTAACCATGAATGCAGGGGCGCCCTTTAAGTCCCTGAATAGATCGAATCATATTTACCAAAACTATAATTGACACAAAAGAGTTCTTAAATTGTACCGTGCCCGGTAGCGAGCACGTCAACCAAATCACAACTAGTAAAGAAGAAAAGGATTCTTTCTGCAAATTTTTTGATCAGACACAACCAAACCATAAAACCCATAGAATGCACAGCCCTAATGGAAAACCTGAGCGAGCTCTGGAAACATTTAAATCAAGTTCCTGGTAACCACACAGTCTCTACCAATATGTTTTATTGTTTTATTGTCCACATTATAAAATAGAGTAAATTTCAGTTTACACTCCTGAACTTTAGGTCTAAAATCAGTTTCATACCTAAACTTTTTTTAATCAGTTTCATACCTAAACTTTCAAAATAACATCAATTTTGACCAAATATGACGTCATGTTTGGTCAAAAATGTTGATATGGACCAAATTAAAAATAAAGTTTAGGTATGAAACTGATTTTAGATAAAAGTTTAGGTATGATACTGATTTTAGATAAAAGTTTAGGTATGAAACCGATTAAATAAAAAGTTTAGATATGAGATTGATTTTAGACCTGAAGTTCAGGAGTGTAAACTGAATTTTTTCCATAAAAATATCAACCATGATCAACAAAGACCTGCTTGGTTCGCAAAGTAGCAATTTGGGCAAAATAGCTAAGCAAGCTTTCCAAGATTTAGTAGAAAAACGACCCTTGACATCACAGTGCCAAATCAATTTATCATCCACTACACGATGACTAAGAGTTGTTTTAAGAATCAAATCAACATCAACGGGATCAAAATGCTCTTCCACCAACTGAACATTCCAAGTATGATCACTACTGATGAACTCACTAACCTTTGAGAGCTGATGCGACCTTCTTGCAATTGGACAAAAATATTTGGGCCTAGGTAGCCATGGATCTTCCCAAGCATCAATACGCGTCTCATCTCCTACTTGCCATCTTGTACCATTGACCAGGAGGGCCTTCGCTTCAAATATGCCTCTCCAACAAGCTGATGGAGAAACCGGAGTAAGGGCAGCCCAAAAATCTGAAATGAGGATAATATCGAGCTTTGGATATGCGACCGAGAAGTGAGGAAGGATTTTTAACAAGCCTCCTCCCTTGTTTAGCAAATAAAGCAAGATTGTGAGCATTCAGGTCCCTAAAACCCATCCCACCTTCTTCCTTAAGCTGACATAACTTTTTCCAAGACATCCAATGTATTTTTCGGTCTTCTGTTTTACTACCCCACTAGAAGTTAGCACACATTTGATGAAAAGCAAAGCAAAATGTTTAAGGTAACAAGAAACAACTCATAGTGTAAGAAGGCAATGCTTGTGCCACTACCCTAATTAAAATATCCTTACCAGCACCACTTAAAAGCTTCCCTTGCCATCCTTCAAGTTTCTGACTCAACTGCTCTTTGATAAAGCTGAAAGTTTATGTTTTGTTCCTACCCACCACCGTTGGCAAACCCAAATTTTTCTCATGCTTATCAATCATAGTCATACATAATACATCTGCTAAAGAGCATTTAACATCCTCAAGTACACACTTACTGAAAACAATGTCACTTTTACTAAAATTAACTCGTTGACCTAAAGCCGCTTCATACTCTGCCAACACCGATTGCATTGTCAGACATTCATGCATTGTAGCTTTGCCAAATAATAAACTGTCATCAGAAAATAGTAGATGACTGATAATCTGTGCTCCATCACAGACTCACTTCTTGTAACAACCCTTGAGAGACTTTCTTCTCTATCAAAGTAGAAAAAACCTCTGCACATAACAAGAACAGATATGGGGACAAAAGGTCTCCTTGTCGTAACCCTCTAGTTGGAGTAACCAAACCACAAGGTTTTCCATTGATTAAAAAAAGAGTACCGTACCACACTCACACACTGCATGATCAATTGAACCCAACTCACCTCAAAGCCAAGGTGTAAAAGAAATGCCTCTAGAAAAACCCATTCCATGTTGTCATAGGCTTTACTCATATATAGTTTCAAAGACATTACACCATCAGAAACATCTGTATTAATATAATTTAAAACCTTGTTCACAATAAGTGACAATCTATTAGGGGTTAGTAACCCATTGATTGGGGGTAAGTAATCCGATGATTGGGGTCAGTAACTTGATTTTTGTCTGGTATTTCTTCTATTCAAATACATTAATCTGAAATAAGTTGATTATTGAGGGTCAATAACTGATTATTGAGGGTGATAACCAAGTTACTGGAAGTTAGTAACTGATTATTCGGGGAAGTAACTGAGTTGTTGGTGACCAGAATCTGGCGACCGGAGAAAATCCAAGTTACTATAGGTCAGTAACTGATGACCGAAGAAATTCAAACAACCAAAGAAGCCTGACTACTGATGACTGAGGTCCGGTGATGTTCTGGCCAAGTGTTTTGACGTCATAATTATGTAATAATTCCAGCTACAAGGGCAATTTGGTTTAGAAAAAAATGGAGACAATGGGTCAGACCCATAAGTTTTGATGATTTGGGTAAAAAAACAGAGACCTGGTTTTGGAATGGGCAATCTAATATTAGATTCATTGGAATAGACTAAAAGGAGGATAAATTAGTACTAAAGAGTCATTAGGTTTCAAAATAAACTTCTAAATAATAAATGATGTAAAACAAAATGAGGGATTTCCTAAATAAATGACGTAAATAAATATGCATTTTAACAAATTTTTTTTTTTAAAAAAAGAGAATTGGGCCCTTTAGCCCTGCGTGCGCACTGCTTGGCCCTAAGGCTGGGCCTGCGTCCTCCTTCACTGACACACAGCTAGCTGGCAGTGTCGCCGCACTCCACATGTCCTACCACCCGGCCACGCATTCCCCCATCAACCGTGCGTATCACGTGCCCCTTTAATAAAATAATACTCTATATATAACCTCACCCATAGTAGAGCCGTCACTGTAAAACCGGGAACTTCCACCTCGCGAAACCCAAACCCCACGTGTCCGATTATAAATTCTCCACAACATTAGAGTGGGCCCCGTGGCGGGTGACGAAATCAGAAGCTTTATAATGGGGTTCCAGTGTGACATTGTATGGAATTGCAGCACAGAGATTTGTGAGATTATTCCAAAGTTCGAGGGTTTTGTTTTTCTAATTGGCCTCTTCTCTCTCCCGGTAAGTAAATCAAAATCAATCCCCTTTCTTTTTTAAATTAAATTCTGGGAATTGGGGGATTTTGATTAATTGGGTGTTGCATGTTGTTAATTAGGGGCGTTTTGGGTTTTAAAGATATGATTTTGTGCTTGATTGCTTGTGTTGTGTGGTTGGATATTGAGAACCCAGTTTTATCTTGAATTGGATGATTGATCACTGAATTTAACCATATTTGGGGAGGATTGTGTTGAAGGGTATATATCGTTTTAACTTAATGCGATTGCTTCAGCTTAAATTATCAACTTGAATTGGATATAATAGATGTAGCTTTTAATGGTCTATTAAAATTTGATCTCATTCTGTGCCCTGTTCAGCTTTATACAAGTGTTTGATAGTTTAGTTAAGTTTATGGGCGTTTCTAACTGGAAACAAAGTTAAAATACAGGGGTTGCTACATTCTTTTGTCGAATGTTGAGTTGTGTTCTGTTGTTGGAAACCTGTATGATCAATTTCTTGTTCTGGGCAAATGTTAATTGTTTTAAGAAGACTACTTTCCAATTTTAACTGAATTGTCAAGCTCCAAAGTTTCTCCAGTGTTTTGCTAAATGTCAGTATGCTGCTTATGTAGTTTCGCCTATTTGTAGTAACCTGGAATACCGTTTCTTTTGCACTGGTAAATAGATTTTAGGGATTTCTAAGTTCTAACTTTCTCCTGAATGTATCTACTGACTATGAACTCATGTTTCTTGTATAGAACTTTGGATATTTAAGGCATGCAGCTAAAGTCTGAAACTGAAAACAGAATACCTGCTGATCATCATACAATTCCACCATCCACTATTTCTTCAGAACCTTGGTGGCGTACTGGGTATAACCCCACCTCCCCAAGTGTGATGGGGAGAAATGTCTTCACTTCATCTTCGTTTGAGCATCCAAAGAGTCATTCAGGATCTAGTGATGACAATTTTGTTTCTGATGATGGATCAAATGAGGATGATGATAATGCCAAAGAGTCACACATGACATCTCCTCCGTCAGGTAGCACTTTCATTGATTTTTAATTCACCTTGCTTTTACAGGATCCAGTTACAATAATCTTGTTTTCGATTCCAGCTGGAAATACAAACCAGGATTTGCAGCTTGTTTCGCCCACTGTTCTTACTTTGCATGATGAAGGTGTTACGCAGCCCCAACAGCTTGAACTTATTGGTCACTCTATTGTAAGTATCCTATAATTATGAGATCTGATTGTCCTCATACCGAGTGTACTGATGGCTCATGGATATGGCATGACTGTGTATTGTTTAAAACTTTTAAGAAGATATTGCCGCATTTCTAATTTTCTTGCAATTCTTTTCAGGCTTGTGCCCCAAATCCATACCAGGATCCATACTACGCAGGAATGATGGCTGCTTATGGACATCAGCCTATGGTATGTGAATCAATACTATCTTTAATAAAGAATGAGAATGTATATTCTCTACTATTAATGAAGCACTTGTTGAAAGTGACATGTAATTGTGTGTGTGTGTGTTTGTGTGTTTTTTGTTTGTGTTCGTAATGTATTTATAAATCAGTCTTTTCCAGCATCTAATGGAAAATAATGATCCAATGGTGGTTGTTTGTAGAAGACGAGTAGTTTCGTTGCTGTATCACACAGTTGTCTTATGGTAGGAATGGCAATTGAGCTTTATAGGGCTACCAAACTGAGGTTAATTATTAGAAGTTCTATCATTTTTTCTTAAAACAGTACATTCTGAATGGGGAAAGGGTTTATCTTGAGCCAGTAGATAGTTGGATGTGGTATAATGTGTCATGATGTATACCCAATAGAGTCTGAAATATATGGACTGACTGTAATTTCTGCATTTTAACAACTAAATCAAATCTGTGCATGTCTACTACATGCTCAGAAACTGAGCATTTTACCCTCAAATTTTTTCTCTAAGCAGTCATTGACGTGTTTTGGTTCTGACTGATTATCTAATGATTTTCCAATACTTGTATAGATCCATTTTTCTCAATACTTTCTTTCTCGTAATTTCTCAATAACAATCTTGTCGTTTTGATATTTTATTGTTGTTGTATGTGTTTGGTGCCCATCGATGATAACTTATATTTCTATTTTTTTCCCCTTTTTTGAAGGGAACTTCTTGTACATTATAGTGTGAATTGAAGTATTTTTTCTTTGGCTCTGTGAATTCTGTGTTGGGTTTTTCCAGACCAATGTGGTTTTCCTAGGATATTTCATCTGAGTATGGTGTCCCAGTAAGGAAAGGATATCCTTATTGATGAAGGTATACCTGTAATCAGTGTTCTAAAAAAAGGCGCACAGGGGCCTAGGCGCTGGGCGGCAGGGCACCGTTCCAATTTTTCCCGAATCGGCCCAGCTAGGCGCTGATGCGAAAATCAACCGCCTAGGCGGGCTGGGCGGCGCTTAGGCGGCCCGATTAGTTTTTTTTTAATTATGAAATACATAAAAGCCTATCTAAAACTGAGTAAAATCAAACACAAAAACACAATATTTTACTTTAAAGTCTAAACAAAGGATACACTGTTGTATTTTTATTATTTCTAAGAACATTGTTGTTTTATTATGTATATTTTTGAAGTATTTTTGCTATTTTGGAACATAAAAGTGTTTTTTATAATTTTTATTTATATAATTATTTTTATTAAATAAATAATAATAAGTAAAATATAAAACCGTCTAGGCGCTGGCTGTCCGCCCTAGTAACGTCTAGCGTTTTTAGAACCTTGCCTGTAATCCTTGTTGATTACAGAGATGGAGGAGGCATTGCTGCCTACCACTAATAGGATTAGGATTGTTATTTGGTGAAGAGATCTGATGTCTTTATGGCTATATAAGGAGGGGGTTGGCTCTAGGTTTAGTATCACAGAGGAAAAGAGCAAAGTGTGTTACATTCTCAGTTAGAGGGTGAGAGATGGGGCAGAGAGGAGAGAGATAGGAAGAGAAGAGAGTCCTTGTTTTCTTATTATTTCTTGTATACCCATTATTAATATAGTGGAGAGTGTTTTTCGTGCCGGTGGACGTAAGCAAACCTTTTGCTGAACCACTTTAAAATCCGTGTTCGTTGTGCTTTTTATTTGTGGTTGTTTCTCTTGGTTTGTTGTGTTCTTTTGGGGTTCCTTGACATACATAATTGGCCGATATCATAACATTCTGTGTAGACGCATAGTTCTCTACCCTTCTTGAAAATTCCATACCAAGGGAGAGCTTGGAATTTCAATGGCCAAATGGTATATAGATTAATCGTAGGGTAGCAATTCCGCTCTTTCGTTTGCTGTGGATTGTCTAATCAGCAATAATGCGGTTAAGGATTTAAGTTTCTTGAAGGGTGATTTCTTCTTGTCTTTGTACTTGCATTAATAAAGGAGATCCTCATTGACAATTGTCCAGGATCTAGTTTTATTAGAAAAAATATATATAAAAATTCGTACGATAAAGGTTTTATTCCCTCAGACATACCTTTCAAGATCCAGGAAGTCCAGACCGCATTCGCAGTTTCGCATTCTAGATGTCTTCTCATTGCTTCTCAGAGCTGAAGTTTCATTATTATTGCTAAACATGCATCATATTTGTTGTTACGTCTCATTAACTATAGCTAGGGTGGTGTAGCAACTTGGTCAAGTGACATATCATTGCTGTCACAAATGTAAAACTCTAAAACTTGTCCTTTATCTTCAAAAGAGAACCCATGAAAGGGGAAGCATGGTTAATAAAAATATATATAAAAATTGAACCGTCCAGGAGGAGTTATCTAGAACGCAGTAAGGAAACTGTAATCTCCAGAAAGCTATGTTTGGTTTCGACCCATTAATGAATGAATCATATAAATAAGGCCACCGCTCATAATGCAAAATAAATTATGGATGAGTGAAGGTGTAGTGTTATTGATAGGCTTGGTCCCTTTTATATCTTCTGTTTGATGTTGTGTCGTCCTTGCCACAACGGTAAATGTTCGTTTTTCTCCTCTTTTTCTTTTAATTTTCTCTACATCTTTTATGTACGAGATGTTCCTCCAGCTGAAGCCTTGGGTAGATTTTTTTCCCTTGTTCTACATCATTCTGGTGGTGGGTGATAATAACAATAATTAGTCATGATTTTTACTAAAAATTTAACAATGTGGATTTGAAATCTGCAAATTATAAATCTTTCAATATCTAATGCTATTTCAATTGCTCAGGGTTATCCTCCTTTTGTGGGAATACCACATGCTAGAATGCCTTTGCCTCTTGAGATGGCACAGGAGCCTGTATATGTCAATGCAAAACAATACCAAGGAATTCTTCGGCGAAGACAGGCACGCGCAAAAGCAGAACTTGAAAAGAAGCTAATTAAAGTCAGAAAGGTAAATATTTGACTGCACTCACACTCGTTCTCTCTCATGATTTGCACCAATTGATGTTGGCTTATCCTAAAAATAAACTACTGCTACATGAATTTTTGGATCAAGTAAATAATTTTGTAGTTTATTTTTGAATGAGGTAATTTTATTCTAGGTTTGAACCCTGTCTCGGTCTTTTTTCTTTCCGCTCCCAGTCAGTTCTGGATCGAAGCAAACAAAATTTAATCCAAACCTGGTGAAACCTTGATTTTTCTTTACAATTCAATGACAGTTTTTTTAATCTCCAATTTTTTATCCATCATGAGCCCAAGAGCAGCAGAGAGTGAAGAGGAACCGTGAAGTACAAACTAGACTTGTAACCTGCCTTGCCTGAATATAAGATAATGGTCTAGAAGTTTCACTGAAGGTATTTAGATGCTCTAGTGTGTTGGTCAAATCTATATCTCATGGCTAAGAAAAAAAAGTAGGTTCTGCTGAGAGTCATGTTATGAAGATATCATTTTGGGTACTCGAATAATATTTGTTTGACAGAGCACCTAACCATTGCAAGTGGTCCTGCTTGTGTTGGTTTAAGGGCAAGAATTCTGGAATGGACTATGGTACCTATCAGATTTCAATCTTGCTGGTTCTGTTTTATATGTAAACAACATATTCAGTGATTTTTCAATAACTGTAGGTTTATTTTGCAATGGTCAGGATAAACAAATGGAGGTTTGAATTTTGAGGGTCTGACAACTGTTGACTGATATGTAGTGTATATAAATATATATGTTGCTATCACTCACCCTTGAAATTGATGTAAAAGATTGAGACTGTACCGTACATAGCATGGGCAATTTATTTGTGTTTATATGGCTGTGAATGAGTAAGTTTGTTGTTGATTGTTGTGTTGATATTTGAAATGTCACTTTCTACAGCCATATCTTCATGAATCACGACATCAACATGCTATGAGAAGGGCAAGAGGTACTGGAGGACGTTTTGCAAAGAAGACTAATGGTGATACTTCAAAGACTAGTGGCGAAAAGGCATCACACTCATCACAGTCTGCCAGTTCATCAGGCTCGGAACCCTTACCCTCAGATTCTGCAGAAACATGGAATTCTTCCAACAGTCAACAGGAAGCTAGTCGACCCCAAGTCCATGATGCATATGGCACTAACAATTATGTAAATGGTAGTGGCTGCTTCCAGCCTCATGGTGGCTTGCAGGCGTCATTGTATCGTTCGTATTCGGGAAAAAGAGGCGATGAAGTAGATTGTACGGGCCAGCAACGGGGGAGTATATCATCAAATCAGGGTTCACAGAGGCGTCTTGCTATCCAGTGAATCCATGGGAGGCGGATACCGGGAGTGGGGCTTTGACTCCTTCAAGGGAAGGCGTGATGCCCCCCCCACCCCAGGTTATCTGTTGACGAGGCAATTCATTCTTGGCTTTTTCTTGTGGCGTGGATGAAAATGGAAGAAGAGATGATTCTGTCAAGTGGTTTGTTGTTTCACTAGGTCCTTCCCATTTTTGCCTTTGTGTACAGATTAGTTTTCAGTAGTTTTAATTACATATCAAAGTTGGGAAGTCCAAAGTAGTAGCATATTAGGCCAATGGTCAAACCATCCTGTGTATTATGTATGTCACCTATTTCCGGAGGATGAAGGTCTGAAATTGAACTTTTCAGTTCCTTGTCCATTTGTGGTTTACAAATTCGTGTTTGAACTTTCACCGTTTGCTGTATCACATTAGCTGTGTATTTTTTTAGCTGTATCACTAGCTGTTGAAACCATTGAATGTGATCGAGGGTCCATTTAAACAACGATTTCTAGGGAGTGTTTTCTTATGACTGTCTAGTCGGGTAGTTTGATTGAACAAGCGCTTGTCCATTGCCAGATTGAGAAGTTGGATCGAGATCAAGCAATATTGATGACCACAAGTTACTGATATTTCTGTTTTCTATATGTGAACACTTGTTTTCTTCTTGGGATAACATATGTGAACAATTGGAATGCAGTTCATTCAGGGAGTATGATATCTTCAAGAAGTAGAATACGTCTAACAAATTCATCAGAAACAAAACGAAACGATTTTTCCTTGAGACCTCCACTTTCACTCTCATCCTTCCAGCTGCCCTTATGTCTAGATATGGCACATTCCTATCAACACTATTCAGTAGGAGCTACCCCTTCTCACCTCGACCACCTTGGCGATTCTGGTTTTTCATGAGTTCTCACGTCGTGGTACAAGGCTTCAGCCCCTCCAAGTAGGCACTCGTCTGACCAAATGAGCAGAGAATGAAACGTCAATATAATACTGTAGATGAGTCCGCTTACAACAAATATTGAGATAATGTAAAGGTAAACATAGAGAGTAAAGGTAAAGGTAATCAACAAAAACTACTGATATCAATCATAACATGCAAAAGTATATGATCTGATCTATGGTGTATGCAAATTAGGCAAGTAGAACGAAGAAGTTGAGGGATGGAACGCAAGATAAAATCTAGATACAGTAATATGTACTCTGTTTATTCAGAATCTATTTTCAAATGTGGTATATAAAAAACTGAATATCAGATCTAACCCCAAAGGTTGAAACTGACAGAACTTGACACAACCAAGACTCTTTTTTCACCAAAAAAAGCAGAGTTCAACTTCGCATGTCATCAGACAAAGGAAACCTCCATTATTCAACATTAATTTCCACCTTGATAGTTGGATGTTCGTCCTTAACATTGATAGCCCTTCAGCCTGATCCACCTAGATTGTACTGCCTACAAGCTTTCACTTAACAAAATGTGTTTTGACACAAGTTTCAAAAGTCAAAACAAGTAAGGCGATCTTATAGAATACATAGGAATTGCACAAGTCACTGTGATATCTGAACCCCTGCAGAAATTACATACTACTGAAAAATGTAAAGTTCCAAGGATCAAAGCTTTAGGAAAACATTTTACCGTCAAGGTACGTGCAATTTTCCCATACTGCATAATACAATTGATCATTTCCTCTAATAAAAAGGTCACGAGTAATAAGATTCTAAAGAAAATGTTTGTAACAGTGATAATGAATCCAACAAGACCACACATTATATAACTAATTTCTTTTATTGTCTGTTACATATTGTTTTACACTACAATTTAAAGGGTAAAGAGGTGCAACGTGTTCTTTAGGTATTGCATACTTTATAATCAGATATGATCATGTGTTTGTTCATCACTGTTGTCTAGGTTTTCATCACTAACATCTTCCTCATCCTGATCTATAATAGTTTTGGCACCTACCCCATCCGGTGGTGTCACCTCTTCATCGGTAGCATTGCTTGGCTCTGTCTCATTAAACATAGATTGCTTCTCCATCATCCCAGAAAGGGCCAATCGTGGATCCCACTCAAGAACATCATCAATTATATTCGATACACGTTTCTGATACCTGCAAACAATAATACACTCACAACTTAGTATGTTTGGCAATACCAATACGCGAGTAAGTGGGATTTCCAATAGGAACCCAAGAAAAATATTTAAAAATTCTTAGCTTATTCTAAATCTAGACCTTTTATGCCACTAGCTAACTGAAGCACAATATTGTAGCTCTAATATTCAACTTTATTGTAAAACAATGAAACAAGATTGGCCTGACACTACCAATCAGGCTAAACAAGTAGGTTCAGAACTGACCTGGCTCTGGCAGCTTCATCAGGGGCATGGTGCCTCATCAGCAATATGACCAGCACCGCAAGTACCGCATAGAAGATCCTTGTTGTCCACTTCGGCCTCTCCTCCTCATCTTTCTGGGGGCAGAAACGGAACAGTTCCCTCAAAGTAGCTTCCTCGGCGAGAATGTTTGGGATGAACCAAACTCGCTTCCCCAAAATAATGTATAGAGCACCAAATATTGCACCCCTTACTGGAAATTCAAAAGAAATATTGATATAACTCATTCAAGGCAAAATATTGTTTAAATAGAAATGAACCGTTTTATGTTCAAAGTTGAATACGACAAAGAAAAGATCATTAAAACAATCATTTATAAAAGTAAATCTGGACTCTTGAGTCTTGACAGACCAAATCAAGAAATTCAAAATCAGAGAAACAGCCAAGAGAAGCAGGTCAAAAAGAAAATTTACATCTTGGAAAGTTTCAGGTGCACAAATAAGGAAAAACTGAAAGATCCAACAGTGACATGAATTTTGGTAAGGATGATGACAAAAGCTAAAATAAGACCAACTAGACAAGAGGTATGATTTTCCACAATCAAAGAGGGATGGTTGAATCAAGCAACAAAAATTCTATGGCAGTGACTGAACTCTAGGTTTATATTTGTCTCTCTTTTTCTTATGAACCACAGGGTTCACTCTTGATATTCTTTTCCAAGATCAATAGCTAGTACAGAACTCTATGTTGTAAGATGCATGATTCTTGATACGGGATTAAATATGTCACAAGTGAACTACCATGATAAGTGTGCTTGTTGTAGATTTGACAACCAAACTAGTTCCTATCCCATCATCTAAAAGGAGGCATTGACTAGTCTCACATAGAATAACTTCATCCTAATATATAGGTAAAACCTAAACAAATAGTGAGAGTAAACAAAACATGAAGTAGAGGGGGCAAGTCATATCAGTTACAACCCTGGTCTTAATGGACTCTTACAGACTTGGGCTTATAAGTGGGAACTTATATTACCCAACAAGAAGTCTTAAAGGAACTAAGTTGCTAACAGTATTATTAATATAACAAGCCTTTGAATACAGGCTTGGAGCTCTAGAGGCTAAGAGAATTCACCTTTCCTACTTTCCAATCCCCCTCCCCTAATATTGCTACTTAACAAGAAACAAAGTGACAATACCTTCTATATCCCTAGTTAGCTACAAGCCCACAACACATTCCTAGGGCAACCTACTAATGTGAAAAACAGATACCTACGAAAGATACCAGAAAGTTATGTCTGGCCTTGGCAATACCTCGGACTGAATTCTTTGAAGGAAACTGGACTTAAAAGCAACATCAAACTGATATCATAGTCGTTTTTATAATAACGAACCGAATACATTGACTGAATAATATTAGCCAATAAAGTACTGACACCTAGGTAATTATTAAATGCAAAGACATTTTACAAACATGCCACTGATCTAGACATCCAGTACAGCCTGGCTTTCACAGCTTCAAATCAATAATTCAAATGCAATCAAAGTTTCAATAATGTAGAATACAGTTACTAAACAAAACAACACACTAAGCGTAATAGATACTTTTTTTTCAAAGGGGATGAAAATGCAAGAACCTAACTTGAAAACTAATCACCAGATGACGATGAAACAATAAAATGTGGCAAAGATTTGAAGTTCATGTAGAAGATGTTGATAAATAAAGAGTATTGGCACTTACAAACAAGTAGAGAAATGAATAGAAGCAGGACCCCAAGACATGAGTAGAGTATCAGTAGCTTGCACCGATGGGGATATACAGGAAACAAGCAAATAGCCAATGTCACAACAGGCCAGAAAAATGAGAGAAGAGTCTGCCAGAGAGGCCTCCGTTTAACAAATGTCCATGCAAAGAAGGCATCATTCTCAGAAAATCCTTGCTCCTGCAAAAGCAGTCAAAGAATTAATACGCATGGTTCATAAAAAACATGAAGAGGAGCTACTAGCCACACAAAAGCAGGATAAATACAGAAATTAGATTTAGATGGTATACCAAGTTTCATTCATTATTCCAAAGTTCTATCACCAAAAAATTTTAAACATACACATTTTCAGGTTAACAATTAGAAGAAATTACAGATACAGCATACCAAACAATAGGGAGAAAGGATAGAAGGGATTAACAAGCAAAAAGAAACCTAATCAAAACCAGATAAGACACAACATGTATTAAAACAAAAGGCGATACAATGCTAAAGAAAACCACAACTAAAATCAAGATTAAAGCAGCAACAAAACAGACAAACAAGAATCCGATTCCAAAAAATGATACATCCCCTCTCCTTCACATTATTAGAGGCCTGCTCCTTCTCTCCAGGCACATCCCCCAGAAGCCATACCCCTCTTCTTTACTCCAAGATATTTAGGGCTTCTCACACATTACCCTTCCAATAACCCTCCCATCAGCGAATCAGCAATTATCCAACCATGCACACGTATCAGAAGGTGATTTGGCATCCAAATTGCGGTATTCACAAAGAAAGAAATCAAAGGTCCTAAATGCCTAGAAAAGATTTCGAAAGAATACAACCAAAGTTTTCTGTCTCATCTGTTCAAAACTTTATAAGGATATAACATTATAAGGTTATACCATTATAAGGTTATAACATTGTAAACTCCACCTCCAGGTCACTAGTTTAAATGACACCCAAAACCCAAACTCAAATGATAAGTGAGGAGTGATAGGGACTGTTGCAGTGAAAATTACTTCGGTGATCGATTAAGACGAGGATAAAAACTGTCTCCCAAAATGAATCCCTCCCAACCCTCTTCCCAATACTTAACCTTCTCTCCATCACCCACTCCAAAGCAGCAACATGAAGCAAAAATTCTGTTTAGATACATAATGCCATGGCCAGCAGCTAATCTAACAGCACCTTGGGAGTCACCCATTCTCATGCATCCGCTATTAAGGTCGTATCACAAAAAAAATAGGTAATCAAATATCACAGCATGAACACAATTGAAAAGTGCATGGGCATCTTGTACGAGCATCACAGCAAAGAGGTGTTTGAACATCACAGCATGACCATATTCAAAAGTAAATGTGCATGTTGCAAGGATGACCTTTAAGAGTATCACATAAAACAAGAGGTAGTTAATATCACAGGATGAACACAAATGCAAAGTAAATGTGCATGTTGTGAACATGAACTTTATGATGAGTAGATAGACAAGCAGTTATACTAAATCGGAAAATCCCCAATTGATCACATTAACTGGTTTGCAAAAGTGATGAGGACATCACAGTCAAACTTTTTAAGGTTTAGAAATGGAAGAGAGCACCTAATCATTCCCATTGCATATGGCCTGATTAATTGCTCTCAACATAATTTTCCCAGCTTGGAGGGAAAGCCAAATTTGATTCTAGAAGTCTAAGTTCCTTGTGTATTTTCGCATTTCCATTTCAGTTTAGGTCTTTTATGCTTCAATTTTGGATATTTAAGAGTTCTAATGAATCTTTAGTGCTAGTTAATGTCAATTATCTGCTCTAGTTTAAATAAGTGTCAGTGCCTAATCGCTCGTCATGTTATGCTTTATGAATACAATTACCAATGCTTCTGAGTTTTCCTGTGACGGGATTGGCATGAAGCCTAGATTAAATAAGAAATCACAGGGAGTGATTCCCAAATAAAAGTGTTTTTGTGTGTTGAAAGCCCCAAGCTTTAGATCTTGTTGATCCTGGTCTTTAGGCAGTAGGTTTGCTGCATCAAAAAGAGATCCCCGTCTGACCAAGTAATGTATTATACATGGGTGCACATTGCTAACGTCATGATAACTGTAGAATACCTTAATAATATAATAGTATGAGGCTATTACTAACATGAAAAGAAAACAAGAAGCTCAAGCTTCAAATTCCAAGACCACAAAGTTATTTGGTTGTTAGAAATTAAAAGCTTGACTTACGGAAAAGATCTCCAAATGTGCAGGCCATGTAGATAATTTTTTCTTCCCAGGACGAACAGTTTTCACAACACGATCACACCTCACTAGAAGATTCTTTCTAAGTAAGATATTGGCAATATCTTCAGCTTCTAAATTCCTATCTGATTCTAGAATGTCTTTGAGCTCAGGATGATTTCTCAAAAAGCTCACAAAATCCTTCCCTCTGAAATATTCCACACGTGTCTCCTGTAGAACAGCCCACCTAGACTCCAAATCCTTATGGTCCCTCACCTTCTCTGCAAACAGCTGGAACTCATCCTGCTTGGCTGCTTGTTTCTGAGATAAAAATCATGTGGCACTCAGAAAACAAAGAATATATAAGCAGGCTCTAAACCAGTTGCAGACTACAGTTTTCCTACTAAAAGTTCAACATCATTGCATACAGACATTTCATCAAACCCTGGAAACAAAAAACTTCAAACAAGAAGTTAAACTCATAGTGGCTAGTGACTTTATTCAGTAATTGAATCAAACAAGCCCTTTTAACTCAGCGGTAGAGTAATGCCATGGTAAGGCATAAGTCATCGGTTCAAATCCAATAAGGGGCTTTTGTTTTTTCATAAATAAACTATGGCGGTAATATTCCTATTTTAAGTACGAATAAATTTATTGTGGATATTTGTACTAAAAAATTTGGGATAATCAAGGGACATAGAAAGGATCATGAAGCATAGACGCTCATCCAGACTAACAAAATTAAAATACAAATGAAGTCTGTGGCTATGTAGGCAAACTCCAAGTCTGCACTGCAAAATACCTAGAAATTTGATCACCAGCTTTGTTTCGATTTATTTTCACCTAGAAATTCAATTTTCCATTCTATCTAGACTATAACAGCATCACTTGACATAGTTAACATGTATTATCTGAGTTCTATGTTATTTTCCCTCTTGATGTTTTCCAACAATACTCTAAACTAGTCTGCATCCTTGGCCAAAGGAAATACAATTTTGCTCAAATGAAGGGAATCATTTCTATCATAGTATAAAATACTGTACTGAATCTGAGAAATACAAGGACTCATGCTAAAAGATTGAATCTTCTGATTGCTATGCTCTCCAACGAAAAGGCTTCATAACCAACAGTTTTTTTCATTTTTCATGCTGAATAGCAAATGCAGATATCAAGTACAGATTGCAGTCCTCCAAATATTTATAGCACGGATAAGGATAGTCATCAATGAAGAGCACCCCTTTCAGGAGTTCTTTCCCCACGAAACTCCACTATCTCGTTTATAAGCTGCTAACATAGCACTAAGTATTCTAACTCCTAAAAGCCGGGCATGCTAAAATGTTAGGTCTAACTTGTAAACACACATGATGGCTCGCAGGAGGCTTACATACACCACATTCTGTACCCCTCTGCTGGGTACACAATTTTTTTTGCTATAAAAACAAAAATGGGGTATCGCGGTCCAGCTTTGAATACACAAAAAGTGAGAAGGCAAAACCTCACAACCTGCAGAAAACTGAAGAACCCAAAACTAAAGACGAAAGATTTCCTCGAAATCAAATCTCAGATTTCCCAAACAATCAAAAACATTGGCAAATAGTGAGCATTGGGGGCATACATGTAGGGATGAATTTATAGAAGAAACGGTAAATTGAATCGGGGGAATAGATCAGGGATGAGTGACGAACCCTAGGAGGAGTATCCGAGTTGGAATCACGGCTGCCGTTTTGAAAAGAAGCGGAGGACCTTCGCACCCTTTTCTTTTCGGCCCCTCCTGCTTTCTTCATCTCGTTCCTCTCCTTTTTCTGATTTTTGCTCTCTTTCTGATTCGAGAAATTTTGAATAATAACCACAATTTAGTCATTCAATTGATTTTTAACCTTGATTTCTAATTTAGTTGAATAATAACCATTTAGAAAGGCAAAAATCTTTGTTATCCTTGGTTATCAACTTGCTATCTATCTTGAATCTCTTACATCATTTTACTGCTACAAGTTCTTTCTCACATAGTAATAAAAACTAAAACAGCTATATTGATTTGAACATGATCAAGTTTCTTAATTGTTTGTCAATTTAAACTTTAATTTCAGTGTTCGTCGAGAGTTAGATTGTCAATTTTCTATGCAATATAACGATGATTATGTTTGAAATCTATTTATTTGGTTCAATAGTTCTCTAAAATCTATGAGAATGATGTTGAATCCGGTGTAAGCAACTCAGTAAAACCAAAAGATAATACGATATTAGAGAAACAGATAAAAATTAGAGGGCACACTGATGCTTCATTTCATCTATCACGGACCTTACCTTTTTTAATATAAAAGATGATCAAATGATTTCACTCTTATCCTCATAATGACTCGAACCCATGATTTCGTTAATAGGTAACGGATGCGCTTACCTATGTATAAATTTGATTAACAATTAAAGACACCCAAGAAAAACATAAACAAAAACAAAAAGAAGAAGTAAGTGAACCGGATAGTTTGTCACGCCCCGCTCCGACCCAAGTTTACCTACCTAAACCTGAGTTAGGACGTGCGGGACCCATCTCAAGAGAGATTTACTCGAAATCTCTCTTGAGAAAGGATAACCCTCTTTCCAAACCAAATTCAAATAGTCCAAACGATACCTGAATAGACCTCACAGCCGAAGGTTATCCCGATTTCCGTATTTGGATCTCAAACCAAACATTTTAGAGAACCTATGGTTCTAATATTATTTGTGACTGCACCCGAATCACGGTTAGGCTGCCTACGTACCCTGTCCTCAAGGATCAAGCCACACGTAGCTCTTATGATAAATAACGCCCTAACCGGGAAAAGTCCCGCTTTTCTATTTATCGGTCGATCCATTAGTATGGATAGCAAACATCTAATGCGTATCGGGAGTTTAACCTCTCCGCTGAGGTATCCACCGACCAACTAACTCTCGTAATTATCCTGAACATACCATCATAAATATAAACATCCCCACATAAATATATAATATAATGACATTCACGTAAATAGTAAATCCATCAAGGATATAAAAGTCAATCTAATCCCAAATAGCACTCTTGTAATTAGCCAAAACTGTCAGGGGCAGCATGGTCATTATCAGTTTGTAATTAATCTAAACTACCAGGGGCATTTTAGGAATTTCAACCCTAGTGGCAGCCCCTGTAAATATACAAAACAGTCAGAAGTATTCATGGAATTTCCAACTCAATGGCAGCCTTGTAAATAGACAAAACCGCCAAGGGTATTTCTGAGATTGCACCCTCAGTGAAAGATTACTCACCTCAAAATCTCGTTGCGTCAACTATTGTCACAGGGTAAATCCTCAACACTTGGTCGACCAATAAACACCTACAATTATGTAATCGACCTTAGTTACCACACGAAGGTAATAATGACTCGATTCGACTGAACTTCACACTAAACGATAACCGAAACCGACAAATTATATATCCACGTGCTCGTAACGACGAGTACATGATTCTGAGACAACTCACTGCCCCTGAGAATGTCAGACGCGCCGCCACTCTCAAACCGGTCAACTGCACCCTAAAACCACCTAGGCAACCACAACAACCTTAGAAAATCTATAAGTGCAACCAGAACTCCTAGAACTGCCGGACGCACCTACACGCGCAGCCACACCCGGCGGCGCGTGGGCGTCACGCGCCTCCACCCAAAACACCAAATTTCAACAAACTCAAAATATGAAAGTTGTAGATCACAGCAAGGAGAGCAACTTTAATACCTAAGATTTTAATCAACTCGGCCAAGAACCGCCGCGAAGCTTCTCCTCCAATCTAGCAACTATACACCTCGAATTGAACTTCAAGTCCACCATGGATCGACCCAGAACGCCTAGAGCAACTTTTCTGGGTTGGTTTCAGGTCTCGCCGCCGCCCCACGTCGGAGAACAAGTCGGGTCAAAAACCGGGTTTCGACGCCGTATTGTTCAGGCCCAAACTGCACCGTTCCAAGCCGAACTGGACCACGCCACCACCACAGGGAGGCTCACACGGAGGAGAGGAAGAGATCCCGACCGGCCTCAACGTCTCCGGTGGCCGGAGCTCGCCACAAAAGTCAGGTCGGGTCGGCCGGGTTCGGGTTGGGTCAATTCAAATTTTTAGATAGTGAAGGAACACGCACGCGTGGAAGGGGAGAAGAAAAATGGAATATTTCCCTTTTTGGAAATCCACCATTTCTATTTATATACTTTCTAAAAAGAGAAACCAACTTCCGTTGACCATAACTTGCTCACACGGTATCCGATTCATACATGCCGCATGTCCACGCACTTGTATCGTCGAGTACTCCAACTCTCGTACAGGAAGTTTTTCGAGAAACTCGACGTAGTAAAAAGTCAAAATTTGACCCCTTCAAATAAGTCGTTTCCACGCGTCCTTTAACTCCGAACACTTCGGCACTTTTCCCGAAGGTACGAATAGTACCAATACCACTAAAATTTCTAAATTTTACACTCATTAAAACTTCGGGGAAACTAACAGCGCAGTTACAACCTTTCGTAATCCGCTTAATCTTGGTAAAAAGGTAAATTTCGGGACGGGGTGTTACATAGTTTGTCAAAATTTTAAACAATTTCACTCGATCATGTATGTCATCACCAGCCATATATATGTTTAGTTCATCTTGTTAATTCATCATGTGTTGCTTCTGACTATTTATCATCTCTTGCAAAATAGAAGCCAAATCGCTCCGAGCTTCAAAATCTTCTATCGAAATCCCTTTCACATATGAAATATTTATAATGGGACTTAGTATAGACTGAGTAGCACCAAGTTATCTAATTATATTGAAATCTAGAATAGTTCATATTCATCAAATATGAAGGGCATTCAATATATTCTTTGTCTGGATAAATATGTTTTTTTTGAAGTCATGTTAATTAAGGCTCTTTGTTCATTGAATTGATATACCAGAAAAATTCGTATGAATTCAATTCAGTAATAGACAAACTTCTGGTGCAGGTCTTATAAGGGTTTATATGACCTTTTGCATTCTGAAATGGTTATTAATCAACTAAATAAGAAACAAAGGTTAAAAACCAATTCATTAAGCAAAAAGTGGTAATTATTCAAAATTTCTCTTCTGATTCAAAGGAACCAATACAACAATCAATATTCACTTTTTACATTTACCTTTCACCTAATTCTTAATTACACCACCATCGTTACTTTAGCCTCCTCTTCTTTCATCTTCCTATATGGATGAGTGTTATTTAATCCCAAACTAATAAAGGAAAAACACATTTTAAGGTAGATGTCAAGCCATATATTGATAAAATGTAAGGCACTCGTGTTCAATTTAAATTTTGCTCGATCGTTTCAGCCTATTTGACTCATGCTCCTAAGATATATGAGTCGAGTTTGAGTTTATAATATGTCATAGAAAAATGAATCGAGCTTATACAAGGTTCTAAAACTAGCTAGGCGCTAGTCGGGCGGAAGGCCGAGGAGTAGTAGGTTTTTAATTTGTGGATTTATTTTTATTTTTAAAATATATAATTAAATATATTTATATATAAATATTATATAAGGTAATACAAATTATACAATGTCAAAAAATGAAAATTAAAATTTCTAGCCAAGCTAGGGTCGGAGCCTTCTAAGGCTACTGAGTATGCTTCGTGCCACTTCGTAAAATGGGGGCACTCCGCTCCACCCTAATTAGGTGGGGGTTATCTATCTAATCCATCTCGTGTCACTTCCTTAAATGAGGGGGTCCATCCCTGCGCCACCATAATTAGATAGGGGGTCATCTACCTAATCCACCCGCACCACCCTATAAGGTGGGGTATATATATATATATATTAACGACCTTTTATGGTGACGAAAACAAATCATAAAATCAGAAAAAGTCATATGAGACTCTTCTCCGTTGCTTAAAACATGCATCTCATGCAACAATACGGTTCTCGACCGTTTTCATAACAATGGCCATGAACAAAAGATTTTTCAATAAAGTAAATTTATAAATCAACTTCTAGCCGATAAAAATGAAGGAGCAACGGGAGGAGAGCAACCTGCCTTTCCGGTCCTGCTGGCTCAATAAATGAATAAAATTCATTTTACTTATATTTAAATGAAAACATTAGTGCATGCATGCCATTAAAATCGAAATCTGGATCGCTTCTCAAGCGAGAACTTCTCAACTCTTGTCCAACGAATAATATTAAATCTCAATCGTCAAACGATACCCTCGGCTAAAACTCTTAAACGTAATCAACGAAAAATCCCCGACCTTCACCAATAGCTTAGGAGTTCTTAAAATATTTTTTAAACCTTAATATTTTTTACATTTCATTCTACTGCATTTCATCCTTCATATTCTACTTACCAGTTAGTCAGTACTAGGAATGATGAATAACTACGGTTAATTAATACTTCTAGGATGCTGGAATTCCCTAAGTCAAGGAAAAATCGCATATTGGTCATGGCTTCTTCTGTGGGATTAGCGGTGCTGCAACTGATATGATGTAGTTTGAAACCGACTAGTGAATATCAGGGGACTAATAATTCCACAGATGGTATACAGGGTTAAGATTTTAAGAGGAAGAAGAGAACACCTCAAGAATTCGTGCGTCCACTCCCATCAGTTGGAAAATGGTGTTTCCTCTCCCTAACAACAAAATGATCTGCTGACCGGATCTGATTGTATACTTAACTAATACATGATGTCAAACAAGTAGATAGGAACCAAAGCAAGGTTTATATTTGATACAGATCTGCACACGAGTGTGAATGATACGATTTTCGTTTTTGAAGAAATGGTGTTAGGGAGTGTGAATGATATTTGATACAGATCTGCATGGTGAGCAAAATCATAATATGCAACACAAACGAAATTCGGATTCATATATCTAAATGGCAAAGTGATATTGAGCAAGTTCCACAACCAGGGTTTTACCGGATGGTATCAGAACAGAGGGGATTGGTTTCAGACATATTTCCTCTAATCATTTTTGCGAAATCGCGGGCGGTATGAACATGATTACATCAACTCTTCTTTGGATTCTCGAAGAAACTCATAACAGAACTTGTTTTCACTATTTACTGAAAAATGAAGAGAATGACCTCATCATTAGCATCGGCCATCATAATGGTTTATATAGCACAGAACTGCTAGTTTGGGATTTCTCTCTCAACACTTGTGGTCGGCACATCCTCGGAAAATCCATCAACAGATGGCTTTACAACAGTGTAAAAGAACACATTATAGAAAATTGTGAAAGCAAGAAGAGCAACAGCTGTGTATGTAAAAAAATCTCCTGAAAATTCCTCTGCTGTATCTTTTGTTTGATTTCTTGTAAAATTCACAGAGGGAGGAGCTGCAATCAGTTGAAGAAAGTTGCTGTCAGCTATGATGCACTAGTACGGGTACGGGACACGGATACGGGTTCGATACGATACGTAGATACGTTTTTTATCGAAAAAATAGGATACGGGTACGTTTTGATATTATATATATTTAATATAATTTAAAAATATATAGATAATTTTAATGGGAAATAACACGAAAGTAGCCTAATTTTACTAGATCTATCACAAAAAAAAATATAATAATAAATAAATTCCAAATAAATCTAATCTAAATCATCTAATTAAGAAAAATACAGAAGAATATTCAATTATAATCGTGAAAGAGTTAAAACAGAACAGAGATTGCTACAAATTAGATAAGATATTACTACAAAAAGTCAACAACCTAGTATTTAATTTGGTCAAAACCTCCCTAAATGATCTAGGATATGTTTGAATATCTTTGGGTACGTATCCATGGCGTATCCCGTGCATACCCGTATCGGATACGGGTACGATACAACATACTAAAATTTTTGCCGTATCCGTGCATCATAGGCTGTCAGTGATTTGCTTATATACCATAATTTCATTTCCATTAATATTGCCTTTTAATCATTATCTATGATGCTACAAATCCTCCTACTCTTCAGATATTTCCTATATAACAATCGTGGTGCCACTGTTCCTAAGCCGAGGAAGCCTCGGCTCTGTTCTCTGGAGCCGCCCCTGTTCATCCAGCCACAGCTCATTCCATCTACAATTTCTCGATCATTCCATGCTTTTTCTCAATCGTTCCTCATTCATCTCTACTCCCATCATTCCATTCATCTCTACTCCTCCCATCAACCGAAACCTTCGATCATCGATCAAAGTAACAGAGGCTCGCCATTCACCCAGCTCTTCCACAAAATCTCCCAAAATCTTCTTACCTGCTTAAATCTGATTCTTCACCCCACCTTCCTACCTCTCTCTCCTTCTCCATCGATCTCTTTGACTGATAGAAAATAGTACATCCCAAGAGATGTAGTGGCCTTCTTCTCCATCTCTCGGTATCTACTCTTCTTCCCGATCTCTTCTAATGCCTCCAGTTCTTCTTCCCTCACCGCTCACTCGATCTCCTCTTCCCGATCTCTCACGAAGCTTCCCACAAGAAAAAATCTCTCTTCAATCGAATCTGAGGCAGTAGAAATAGAGAAGAGACTGAATCTCCCTACCGCTATAGATCGAATCTCCTCTTTCATAGCTATCGATCTCTTTCGAAACACCACCAATCGAGACTCAGCACTGCCATCATCTCCAGATTTCCTCTTTTAAGTTTTGTGTCTGCTTGAATTGGTTCGGTGTTCATTTGCCTATTGAGGGTTTCGTCGATAGCATCAGTTGTGGGTATGTTCTTTGTGGATCCCAACATGATCTAATTCAAGTTTTTGTTGTGTGCTATTGATTGACCAGTGTTTATTTCACTGGATTGCGATCCCTTTCCCTGTGTTTCTTTTTTTAAGAGGATTTATGAAGGTTGAGAATCCTACGTTTGTTTTATATGGTTTGGCATTTCAGGTAAAATTACAACATGATCTTCATCTTCTATTGGGATTCTACTGTACACTCAATTCATCAAGATATTAGATTGGGTTTTCTCTATGAGTTTTGGTTGTGTCATCATTGTTATTATGACAAGTTTATGGCTTCTAGAACATGACCATCTCCATCTTTAGATATTTATATGTGGAGGGTGATGGTACATGAAAATGTATCTCCATGAAGTACTCAAATTTCTTATTTGTTACTGATGATATAGCTGTTTCTTCTCAGATTTGCAATTTACAATTCAAGATCCATAGCCTTGGGTGACCAAAGCTTATTCAACAATTATGGGCATGAGCTTTACAAGAAATCAGTGAGTAGTAATGCTTAAGTTTTTTTTGGCAGATGTTTAAGCCTTTTTGAATCATGATATTACACTTGAGTTTTTTTATTTGTAGTACAATTTATAAATGCATCTTCTCTCAGGTATTTAAAATTATATGAAGTGGTTGGTTATATCACTTTAAACATTTGATATATAAATATAAATATGAAGAATAATTTTTGAATCACTAGAACCATTGCATCTCTTGGTATGTACTATTAGAATCATCTTTGGATGTACTTATAGTAAAGAAACTCTGAGGTGCAATCCATAAATCTATCTTTGATGTACTATTAGAAAATAACTATTTAGCTCTTAATATATAACAAATTAAATCCCTTTATCGATTTTGTTTTTCTTCATGAACCATCTCTGCTATCAACTATTTACAACTACTGTTTATAAGCACTGGTCTACTTCCTACTTTTTTTATAATAATATAATATAACACGACACTTTTCTCTTCATTCTCTTGAAGACTCCATGGTGAAAGAAACGAGATCAAAATCTGTTTTCAAAATCCGATCAAGATCAATCTGGTAGTTGACCACTTTCTTCACCTATCTACCTATGCTCTTTGGATATTGATTTCCCAATATCCAAACCAACTCAAACAGAAAAGTTATGTCATCACTTTCTTGCGAAGTTTTGAGTGGGGTTTTTGTTTCCCTCGATTTAAATCGATTCAGGTTTTCTTTGCCCAGTACGAGACCTCAATCATCGATCTACCGATTTCAAGTGAATTGTTGATTTGAGTATTGCTTGCTGATTTCGGGTAATTGGTTCTCAATCTGTTTCTTCTTTTCCTTGACACAGAGGAAGGTAAGACATAGTCAAATTACAAATCAAAGTTCTATTTGATCCATGCAATTGAAGGAATAACTTTTTTTTCTTCATGTTATGAATATTTGGGCTTTATATAAAAGGCTGAAATCAAGTGAGTTTTGTCTTAAACCTATATTCGATTAGTTTAGTTTATTGGATAAGTTGCTGGTATTGAGGCATAGAGAATGGATTTGAGTAACACTATAATGGCCAGAGCAGTAGCTGACTGATTTCTTATCTGTTATAGTTCTATCATTATATATTTCCTGTTCTATTATCTTCTTCTATATTTTTTCCCTTTAAATCTCTCTATAATGCTTGGTAGCTTTTAACCTTATGCTATGATTGAATGTGATGTATAGGAAACGAAGAGGAAGAAGCACCTAACATGGATGATCTCTTTCTTGAAGGGACTTGCAACAACAAATTTAGGGAAGGAGGATTTGGGAGTGTTTACAGGGGTCAGTTTTGGAACGGAAAACAATTACTTATTAGTACTTTTTATTTATTTTTTCGATTCCAACATTAAATTTGTTGGTTACTGAGTAAATTCTAACAGTATGTTTGACGTAATGAATATGCAGGCACTTATGATGAGAATGAGTTTGCAGCAACATTGTAATATTTAGCAGGAATTGCTTCTTTGAATTTCAATTGCATTAAGGATAAGCTGATAACCAAGGAGAGTAATGAATATGTTATGTTGAACATTTTGAACTATTTGATGAGTGATTTTGATTTTAGGTGTAGATATTCATTTGTTGTTTTTGTCGCTACTATGTGGTATCCAACCTGTACCTTTCCCTCCAACTAAATACAATTTTCATCTTATGACTTTCCCTGTAGAATCGCATATCAACTCAAAATTGGAAGAAAATAAAAGAAAGAAGAGAGGAAACTTCAACTTTCAATTAATACATGTATGGAGCAATATGCATCAATTACATATTGGTTTCTTTTGATGGAAGTTATTTGGTTTAGATATAAAGTAGCACTCTTTAATTATTTTGGGTTGCTTTTCTGATTATGGTATTTTGTCTCCCTTCATTTCATCAGTAGTAGTACAACATGAATGAGAGAAAGTAAAGAACTTGAATGAGTTTGTATATGTAAAAACTAAAAGTAACATGCCTTTACATTAATTCAGGTCAACAATTTGATGTTAGTTGATTTTCCATGGTGCTTTTAGGTTGCTATAGAGTTTTTGAGGCAAATTGGAATAACCATTTGTCAATTTGTGCTGTGTTTTATTTATTTATTATTATAATTATTATTTAAATTATTATGTTTTATTTGCATTCAGCTGATAATGTTTTTCTTTCTTTTTCATCTTCTCTTTTGTTCATACTCATTAATGAAGAGATATTTTCTGCATGTATTACGGGGTGGGGCTTTTGGGAAACTTTAGTGATTTGAAGTAAAAAAAAATTAACCACTGCTTTCATGTATATGGTCACATTTCAAATTGGATTTCATGTATGCCAGAAAAAACCGTTTAATTGAGTTAAACTAAAATTGGATCAGAGTCAAGTTTATCGGAATATAAATATTAACTCATCTATTCAGTACGTTTTAAAAGTGTGTGTAGTGTTCATATGTAGTGTTGTTTTTAGTGTGCGTTTCATGAATTGAATAATATCCCTCCTGTGGATTTTTTAATTCCATGCTTTGAATGGTGTTTTTGAATCATATCATGTTACTGAGCTGATTTTTTTCCTGAACAAGAATTAAGTTTGTTAGTTAAAATGTAGTTCTTAGTTCATGAGTATGAAGCATTGCTATAAAAAAATATAGGAACCCTTTTTCATACCGGAGCAGTTCGTAATTTGTGTACTGTTTATCAATGTGCACTCTTCTTTGTTCATGCAGCTTAACAAATTTTTTTATGCTTGACTAATTAAGAAATTTTTTTATGCTTGGGGAAGAGGAAGAAAATTGTAATTATACGTATGGTTCCTGATATTATGTATTGACATTCTACTAGAAAGAAGCATAAAAGCGTTGTGTACTCAATTAGTTTTTGTTTTTGTGCTTTCAGAATTGTTTTTGGGCCAATAGTCTAATACTATGTTATACAATTATAATGCCTACACAATAGTTTTAGTCTTCTCCATTACGTGTCTCTCCTCTATCTATGCATTGCCAACATACAAAATGGGGTCATGGTTAGTTGTCCCCATCTTATTTCTCTCTCGACCTTTCGTCAAATCCGATATTCATTGTTATCTTTTCTTTTTACATTATCAGGTACTACGTCCATGTGTTGTTTGTCTGACATTTTCATTTGCTTTATTGTGTAGGAAATAAAGGAGTCTCTTCTGAGTTGATATTAAGCTTTTCCTTAATATGATCAATATCAATTGCTCGGTAAAGTTATGTCTTATTTTTTTCAATTTTTTTTGATTAGTTGCAAAATGAGTGATCAATCACTGTGTTTTTTGTTTTATCAATCAATTAGTTTCTGTTACATTGCTGTGTTTTTTTCTTTCTGTGTTGAATTTTGTTCAAGAATGATAATATACATTTGATTTATATATCAGTTACTTATACATCATAGATACTAAGCATGTGACAATTTCTACGCCTGAATTACTTTGTTTTAAAGTGCACTCTACTATGTTCAATTCTGAATGACTGTTTTATTTTCTTTTAATCTTAATACAATTGAATATATGTTCTGTGTATTTCTATTTATCTTAATGTTCTGTTGCAATTGAATTTTGTTCAGATTTTGAATTGGTAAAATTGACATCTGATTTTCAAGTGGTGTTGGAGGCTGTAGAGAAAAATATGATCCCCGAATTAAAATTTTGTGTGTTTTAGTGAATAAGTATAGATTAGTGATTACTGCTCCTATTTTTGGCTCTCTTTATATGTTCAAATTCTGTGTCTTTGTCATATGTTATCATCATATACTGATTTAGATGGTTAAATTTATGTTCTCTTTCTAAATCTGTTAATTAATTGCAGGTAAAAACAATCGGCTAATCTGAGGAATTATGGGTGCAGATCATAATCGAATATACTCACTGATTAAAAATTACAAAGCTCATGGAGATAAACATCTATATGAAGGACTATATTAAGTGCCTATTGTAAATGCATACACGGTGCACATAAAATAAATTTACATAGATACCTATTATATTTGCATTGTCATTTGATTTATTTTTATAGGTTTATGTCCTTACAATTTCCAATGCATGTTCACCTTTGTCGGTATGATCATTTTAGAAAGTATGTTTAAGTGGAAAGCTAAAGTAAGACTTCCTATGTCAACCAATTGCTTACTTCTCTGTTGCTAAGCATAGTATCTTATTGCTATGCTTAAGTGAATGAATAAGTTCCACAGATATGAACTTATATACATAATTCTACATTTGCTTAAATTTCTAATTGTAAATCATGGTCTGTTAAGAGCTTGACTGAAAGAACACAATAGTTATTGAAATGAATGCTTATCATGAAATGCAATATATTTACCTATTTAGTTATCATACATTTTGTAGGTATGCAGCTTGGAAGTTGAAGGTCATCAAGAAATATATATATTTCTGCAAGTTGGACAACGATTAATAGTGGCTGCTTCTAAATCTTTTGAAGATGTGCATTATATGACAACAATGGTTAGTCATTTTCAGAGATGGGCATGCAGATGCATCAGGTCAATTGGTCAAATAATAATTCTATTATTATGATATGATCTTGCTTTTATAATTCTATTTGATGTGCATAAAGCTAAAGTGAAAGAAATAAGTAGTGCTGCTACTTTTTGATGAATGCAGCAAATTTCTGTGGCATACTATGGAAATTCTTAGTTCATAAAGTAATTGCAGTAAGATCTTGGTGCATAATGTATGCAATTTATTGTATGATGTGTGCAACTAAGATCATACATAATGTCTGCAACTAATTTCTGTAGAAACACAAAGATCATAAATAATGTCGGATCATACTAATTCTATTTATGTATATTTGATGGCTGTAGCTAAGTAATAAGTAGTGCACCTGTGGTTCTTATGAGTTTCTCTTCTTTGCTTTTATCAATCCACTTTAACCAAGAAAAACTAACCAACAATTTGTTTTGTACTTTCCTTTATATATTTACCTCAACACCAGACCAACTAGGGTCTTTAAGAGTTAAAAGTCTGCAATGTAACTAAAAATCTAAATTTATATTACATGTATATTTGATGCCTATAGCTAAGTAATAAGTAGTGTTGTTGTGCTTCTTATCAGTTTCTCTTCTTTACTTTTGTCAATCCTCTCTTCTTTGCGTCGTTAAACATTATCCTCTCCTGTATGTTTTAGTTTTGAAGAAGTCAACTATTACTGTATAAGAAATTCAGCATTATCCTTCACTCCACACAATCAGCATTTATGGTGACTATCCTATGGAATAATTTGAAAAACTCAAACGAGTTGAACAATAACTTTTCTTATCTGGTGTGAGGTAACATCGTCAATCGACTTGAGAGAAAACATACAGTTACCTGTGATAGTTGGTTTATCTGCTTTTGTTTGCTACCTGAAAAAGTTTTTTTAATCGTTTTTCGTTATTGTTTGTTTTGATTTTTGGAAAATTCAGCTATTAATGGCTTCATCTTTTTCTCATCCTTGCCTTTCTGGATAAATGATGTTACCACTTCAGTGGGATAACTTATCACTCTTTAACAGTTCATTGTGCTTTCCCAAATCCATTATATAATTGCATTAACAGGTTAAATATATTGCTGAAAGGAGAGGTCACAACCAACTCCACAAATCACATGTGTTTCTTTGTCAAATCATATTGTTGAAAGAGGAGCATGCTAACAAATATTTCTATGATCATGGCCTGCAAAGCCCGCAATCGAGGTAACAACCGATATTAACTATTCTCTGTCATTAAATTCTTTCTAGCTAGAGCTAAATTCACTGTTGTTGTTTGATATTATGCTTCATAAAACTTTCTAGCCAGCATTAACTTCACAACTGTTTTCCCATTGACTGGGATGCAAACTTTGAAGTTTCAAACAACTATCTTAAAACCACTGTTATGTTGGGGTGATATCTTGGTAGCTGCAATTGCAAGATTGAATCATAGAGAAACCACAAGCTGCTATACATTGTCAGTTATATAACAAGGCAGGGTAATTCAAAAGAATTTTGGGTGTCTGCTTCTGTTATCAATCTAGGTTTGGCCAAAGAATCAGTTGCTTGGTTGAATAAGCAGGGTTTACAGTTATTAATAGATTGTGAAATGGCATGCCAATTAGATATAAGCACAACATCATGTCCTCTATCAGCATTGATATTTGGTTTTCTTATTTGTCTTTCGTGTTAGAAACTTATGTATCTCGATAGGACAAACCCGCGCTGGCGCGGGCATGTTGCCTAGTTAACAATAATAGATCAAGGTAGGCTTAAGACTGTTCACCAAGAAATAAACCAACTTGACTGAAATTGGTCTAAGTAACACAATGTTTATATATGATATATGTTTGAATGTGTCCAATATTATGACCATGAAACCCAAAAAGGTAGTAACAAAGCCAAGCTCTAAATTTCTAATAAAGAAAAATCCACACAGTTTAAATGGAATGATCATCATGATTCTAGCTAAAAATAATACAGGGGAGACCATATAAGAAAGCTGGCGAAAAGAAAGTTCGTACGAGCTTGTTTCTTGGGTCGAAAGCGGACTTGTTTCTGGGTTCGAGACTGGAACTGCTGATCAAGATTTCTAAGGGCTTCTCTGGCCTTGTCCGGGTCAACTTCAAACTGCTGTGACCCCTCCTCCTCCTCCTTCACCGCACGAACCACCCTTCCTCTGCTACATGATGCCTCCCTCTTCTTCCTCCTGCCACGCCATGCAGCCACTATAAATAGCTCGTTGGTGAAGAAATGAGGAGGACAAGGTAGTAGTGATAATGGTGGTGCTGAAACACGAGGAAGCATTTGTGGAGACAAAATGGCTGAAACACAATGGCGCACCTTTTTCTTCTTACACTTCAAACGACCCGGCGTTTCATTTCAAAAAAGCAAAAACAACAATCCGTTTTGATTTTTTTTAATTTAATTTATTTGATAATTTCAATATAAAATGTCATAGAAGTCCCCTTTTAAACATTTTATCTTTTATAAGTCCACTTAAACAGTTTTGTTCATACAAGTCCACTTTTAGGTCTAAATATGTCATATATTGTACTTTTATGTTGTACCTAAAATATCATTTTTTCTACAAATCATTCTCTCTCACTCTTTCTCCGTGACTAACTAACTAGATCTCTATCATAAAAACTAGATATCGTCGGAACTCTCTTTCTCTCCACATTCTTCCACCTTTGATTCCAACACTGCCGTCTTGACCTCGAATGTATCTCCGGCTCTGACGATCCGTTACCTCGACGATGACTTCCAGCTTGATCTCTATTGCATCTCCAGCTCCGACTTCCGGATTGACCTTGATTGCACCAGTAACCCGTACTCTTCCTCTTCCTCTTGCCATCGTCGTCAGCCACGCAACACCAGATCTAATGTACTTCAGTGAAGGTGAGGCATGGATCTTCATGATATGCTCGGTGGCTTTGATTCGTCAACAACAAAGATCAGAACTATAGGGGTTTGACACCTTGTATGCTACTAGCTTTGAAGTGGAGGTGATTGACCAATATTTGTAGAAAATACGATTCATGCAGATCTTTTCGGTTTCTATGTTAGTATATTTGTAACACTGTGATAGTACTTTTTAATGTTTGAAGAGTTTTTAGCAGTGCCGGTACCCAAACTCTTGTGGCACGGTTAAAGTGATACTCAAACTTACAAAACTACCAATGTGGTACCCAAACTTCATTTTTGATACCAACGAAAGGCCTGTGCCATTTTCCATCACGACATCGTTTGTTTGATGACCTGTCTTGTATGAGACCCATCAAAAATATTTCTTGTCAGTAAATAACTACATCAGTAGTCCCCGAACTCTTTTGAAATGATCAATGTGATACCCAGAATAAAAACTCAGATTTTTCATATTCAAACTCAAGCTTAAATGTCATCTAAACCCTAAACAAAATCCCTAAACCCTTGAAGGAAATGTGATGTAGAAAAAGTCTAAAAGTCATCTAAATCCTAAACATTAAACTCTCGACAAAAAGTCTCTAAACTCTCGACGAAAATAACATTCTGTCTTTCCTAGATCTCATTTTCTTCCAAAATCTCTAAAACTTCCCTCCCAGTTTGAACATAAAAAACTTGGATTTTCTTTCTGGTTATCGCATTGATCATTCTAAAAGAGTTCAGATACTACTGATGTGGTTATCTATTGACAAGAAATATTTTTGGTGGGTCTCATACGAGACACGTCATCAAACAAACGGCGCCGTGACAGCAAATGGCCTCAGGCCTTTCGTTGGTATCAAAAATGAAGTTTGTATACCACATTAATAGTTTTGTAAGTTTGAGTATCACTTTGACCGTGTCACAAAAGTTTGGGTACCAGCGCTGGAATTTAATCATGTCTGAATTAGTATTTTTCCAACACGATGACAATTTTGTATATTGACAGATAATGTTAGTATGTTTTAATTTCTATGTGAGTATCTTTCTGAACCGCTGGTAATAGAATTTGCTTTATTTTAATTGTTGTTGGCGGTGGTAGTAGTTTTTTTGTTGGCGGTAGTAGCTTTAGTTTTTCATGGTAGTAACTTTTCTAATTGGCAGTAGTAGCTTTTCTCAACGGCGATAGTAGCTTTTCAACATAGTGATAGTAGCTATTGTAGTTAGCAGTAGTAGTTTTTGTTTTTAGAAATTATATGTTTAGGTATTGGTTACAATAGTTTTTACAGTATTATATTTTGTTGGTGGCAGAAGTAGCTTTTGTGGTTTGTGATACTATCTTTTGTAGCTGGTGGTAGTAGCTTTTAGTGCTTAATGTAGTATCTTTATTTGTCGGGGTAGTATATTTTGTTGGTAATAGTATTTTTTATTGTCAGTGTTAGTAGTTTTCTTTGCTGACAGTAATATCTTTTGTTATCAATGATAATAGATTTTGCTGTAAAAAAATCCTCACAGAAGGTCCATCAGAAAATTCGCCGAAGTCAAGCCGTACACCTCGTCAGAGATCGGTCGAAATGCTAGAGGTCGACCAGAGACTTTTCTTGAAAAGATAGTGGTTGTTGACCATTGTACTAGTGATACTTTTTTAAATATTATGATGAAATTTTAAGTTTTTAGCTTGAATGATAGTTTATAATTATATTAAACTTCAATCAGTAGGCTTCAACTATATTTAAGCTTTTTTGACAAACAATTATATTGAAGGTTAGAAGAATTTATGTGAACAAAATATTTAGGTGGACCTGTTAGATAAAATGTGTTAAACTAATTGGCCAGAGTTTCAATATATAAGTCTCTTCCTCAGGATCTCAGCGTCTATGTTTTGGTAAACCCCGCCACCCTGCACACACCAAGCTCTTCGATCGTCGAACCGTGCGTACAATTCCTGATCGCTTTTTACATTTATGCCCTCGTGCTTTCTGGCCTTTCTTCCTTCTTCTCCTTGACCAATGTTCGCCTTAGCGCCAACCACCGCTTACCTAGTCCCCACCACCACCCTCCGCCGTCCCTCCTCCGCTCCCAGACTACCCTATCTACCCTCCGCCGCCAACAACCGCACCCGCCGCGGTCAACTCGCCAAATGCCGCATGTCCTGCTCATCCTCCGCCTCCTCGCCTCTTTCTCTAAACCCTAACCCCTCCTCTTCCCACAACCACCTCAAAAACCTCACCAAAGTCCTCGCCGGCGCCGCCACCGTCACTCTCGTCCTGAACCTCAGCAATTCCCCAGGAGGAGGCGGAAATTACGGCGGCGGAGGCGGAGGAGGTCGTGATTCCAACGGCGGCGGCAGAGGGTTTTGGAGGTGGCTGTTAGGGCTGCATGCGGCGAAAGCGGACGAGCCGAACGACGAGTCGTGGGACTCTCACGGCTTACCGGTCGACATTGTCGTCCGGCTCAACCGGCTCAGCGGCTTCAAGAAGTACAAGCTCTCGGAGGTTGTTTTCTTCGACCGGAGGCAGTCGAGCCCCGTCGCCGCCGACGACCCCTTCTCCGTGAATCTGACCCTCCGGCGTGGCGGCGTCTACACCCAGGCGGAGCTCCAGAGCGAGCTGGAATCCCTAAGACTTAGCGGAATGTTCGACAAGGTGGAGCTGGAAGGCAAGACGAAGCCGGACGTCACACTCGCCGTGACCGTCTCTTACACCGAGAGCACGTGGCTGCCGGCGGACAGGTTCCGGTGCATCAACGTGGGCCTGATGGGCCAGGCCAAGCCCATTGAGATGGACCCGGACATGACAGAGAGGGAGAAGGTGCAGCACTTGAGGAACCAAGAGAGGGAGTACAAGAGGAGAATGGAGAAGGCCAGGCCCTGTATGGTGCCGGCTTCGGTGCAGAGTGAGGTGGTGCAGATGGTGAGGGCACATGGGAAGGTGACTGGTAGATTGTTGCAGAAGGTTCGAGACCGGGTTCTGAAATGGTACCAAGATGAGGGGTATGTGTCGGCCAATGTTGTGAACTTTGGGAATTTGAACTCGAGGGAGATTGTGTGTGAGGTGATGGAAGGTGATATTACAAAGCTGGCTGTTCAGTTCAAGGATTACCTTGGCAATGTTGTAGAAGGGAAGACTCAGGGTCTTGTTGTCATGAGAGAATTGCCCAAACAGGTACTATTTGTTGTCTTATATCTAGTTAAACAATTGAATTGAATGGAATGTTTACAAGCTTGATAGGTTAAATTGTGGATTGGCTTAGTTTTTGTAGTTAATGTTTGGCATGGTTTATAGCTTCGACCAGGTAATGCTTTTAACATAGAAGCAGCAAAGCAAGCTCTGAGGAACTTAAACTCTTTGAATTTGTTTTCAAACATTGAAGTGAATCCAATAACGGATGAGAAGAATGGAGGGGTAGTTGTTGAAATAAATCTTAAAGAACGTGAACACAAGACTGCAGATGTAAGCACGGAGTGGAACATTGTTCCTGGACATGGAGGCTTTCCTACGTTGGTAAGTGTTAAATAATTTCCATTACCTTGTTGCATCAACCATGAACCTTTTTGGGAGTTTCCAATGTTTTGGGGATTATGATTGTTTTGCATTGCATTCGTGTATGTTGTGTGTATAGGCCTCACGTGTATGTTGTGTGTATAGGCCTCACTGCTACCTGGTGGAACTGTTACATTTCAACATCAGAATCTTAACGGGTTGAATAGGTCTCTTAATGGTTCAGTTACAGCTAGCAACCTCTACAACCCTCAGGTTCAGGTAATCTCAATTCTCATCTTCTTGTCTTGATCATTTTTGCCTCCCACGGCCGTCTTTATGTATATGATACGAATTCATTTATTGTTTATGGTCATCTATTCTCAGGATGATCTTGAGTTTAAGCTTGAGTATGTGCATCCATATCTGGATGGTGTGGACAATCCTCGCGATCGCACTCTCCGCATAAACTGCTTCAACGGTAAAAAATGGAGTCCTGTCTTCACTGGTGGGCCAGGGGACAATGAAGTCCCCCGTGTATCGGTTGATCGAGCTGGTATCAAGGCTAATATAACGGAGGTGCTTCTCACAATTATTTTTGAGTGTGTTGAAAGTATCTAGTACATTCTGATTGCAAAACAGGTCTATCTCATTGTTTTATAATTTACTGTTTAGTTTCTTAGTATAACTCCATTGCCTGCATCTACCAGAATTTGAACAGTCAGAGCAAATTCACTTATGGTCTTGTGATGGAAGAGATCACCACACGTGATGAATACAACCATATATGCTCAAATGGCCGAAGAGTGTTGCCCAGTGGAGCTGTCACTGAAGATGGACCTCCAACAACTCTCAGTGGTACCGGCATTGACCATGTGGCATTTTTACAGTCAAATATCACACGTGATAACACTAAGTTTGTTAATGGAACCTTAGTTGGTGAGAGGGATGTGTTTCAGGTAACCTCATTTTCCTTGCTGTATATCTTGTTCAAAATGATATGAAGTTGCTTCTGTTCATTTTATACTGCAGTTCAGAAATAAAAATAGTTTTTCAAATTTGAAGGCGTTCTGCAAGTTCTTTTCAAGTCTCTGCGAGTTATCAGTTTCAGAACTTATGGTCTTGACCTGAACTTATGGTTCATTTGACAAACGACTTCACAATCATCTTTGTACTATTAAAAGCACATCAAATTCTACCTTGATGTTATTTTGGAGAATTATGATTTGCACTTTTAGTAATCTGTAAGGTATCCGGATTTTTGTTTTGAACGAATAGATGTTATTTCAATTTAAATGGTGGTTGTTTTGCCTTGAGCATAACTCACTTATTTCGTGGGCCAAGGATAATACTGTTTGTGCAAAATGCAGGTTGACCAAGGCCTTGGTATTGGCAGCAAGTTTCCATTCTTCAACCGCCACCAGCTATCATTAACAAGATTTTTCCAGCTGAAGGAAGTGGAGGAAGGTGCTGGCAAACCACCGCCACCTGTACTCGTACTTCATGGTCACTATGGTGGCTGTGTTGGAGATCTTCCAAGTTATGATGCATTTACCCTTGGGGGTCCATATTCTGTGCGAGGTTACAACATGGGTGAGATTGGCGCCGCTAGAAAGATCCTCGAGGTAGGGAGCTACACTAAAACTCGAAACAATTCTTGTTTAATCGTTCTTGCCCTATTTCATTATTTAAGTGAATGTACGGTGAAATAGTTTGCTCATATAGGTGAAGAAACTGAAGTTGGTCTATCACTGGTCTGTGCTCTCGTGTGTTTTACATTCACTTGTTTACAATTTTCGAAGTGACTTTCTCGGTACTTATTCTCACAGAAATAATGACCGTAGTGAAACATTGCACCTTGAGCCTGCTTTAGTTTTTTTGTGAAAACAGTCTCTGTTGTCTCTTAGTGTCTTCAACTGCATCAACCATCAGGGTGGAATTTCTAATCTTGTTGAAACTGCTGTAGCTAAATTGTTCTTTTAAATGATTTCAGTTATGATCTATGAGCTTAAGTTGTCTCCTGCCTTCATCATTGGGTGATTATATGACTTCAGTTAATGAGTGGTACTCCTGAGGGGTGGTAACTCAGTTTCTTATATGTATATTGAGAAGAATTCGTTACTTATTATTCGCATTCTTGTTTGCAGTATCCCATTTCAAGAAACTGATCTCACAGTTATAACTGTTCATTTGTTTTAAGTTGTAGATTTGCATTTTGCTTAGCCAACTTGATTGATCCATGCTTCTGAGTTGTCATGACTTATTGTTCTTTTTCCATTTATTTGGCTATGATGGCATAAATGTCTTCTTCCTTGCAGATTCCTCTATAGTTTAGAACCAAGTGTTGGCAGAAACATTGTTTTCTGAATTCTTGTCATTTGATTGCTTTTGGTTATTAGTAGATAATTAAGGATATCAACAGGGAAGTAAGGAATGAAGGGAGAAAACTAAAAGAAAAGGATAGAAGCGACTAGCCTTACAGCCATTACAGGCTTTAGTAACCAGACCTAGGGTACTTTGCATAACAGACCTAATGGACACAGCTTCCATGTCTTGCTGAAAAGTTGCACAACATTGTATTTAACAATTTATAGATAGGAAAAAAAAAGGGAAACTAATTCTAAGAAAACTAATTTGCTTCTCATTTGTTTGCCTGCAGCTTGCAGCTGAGCTACGGATACCAGTCAAAGGTAAGAATGTATATGCATTTGTAGAACATGGCAATGATCTCGGAAGTTCAAAGGATGTTAAGGGTAACCCAACAGAGGTATACAGGCGAGTGGGTCATGGGTCATCATATGGTGTTGGTGTCAATTTAGGTCCAGTAAGAGTGGAGTATGCTGTGGATCATAACTCTGGCACAGGTTCAACATTCATCCGATATGGTGACCGATTTTGAGCTGGAACAAGGTTCTCAATTGTGTTTAGCATGATGTTTTAGGTTTTTGAGATTAGTCCCTTCAGAACATGATGTTTAGCATCATATACTGCTTAGATTACCTTTACTGCTCTATATATGCTAATCTCGTATATATAGATGTATTAGTCGCAAAGGAGTCCAAGATTTTGATGGTTATTCCATTTTTCGTGTGTTAGCTGTGATATCCGATGCTTTGCAAACTGTAACATTGGTTACGTCCTTGCATGATTTTTGGGAATAAGTTATGCATCAATTGGAGCCAATGGTCTAAATAACGGTTATTGACATCGTATCAGTTTTATAAAATAAGGATATATCGGATGATATCGGATTTGTTAATTTTTAATTAAATTTAATATATTTATAAACATATATTTTAAAATATACTAAATAAACTTACGAAATTAAAACTTATACTTCAAAATGTATCACTAATAAAAATTTTCAACAAACTAAGAGCTGCACAAACGACTTTATAGAGCAAAAAATTGATCATAATTACTGACAGTTTATGAAATATACAGATGGGATAGTTTAACACTTACTTTTCTTTCTAAAAGTACCTCTTGCATAGCTATTTTCTCTTAGCAACAAGCCAAAATGTCCATTAAAACTAGGAAGCTACTGAGGATGCAGATCAGAGCAGTTGAGAAAGTGGAGATACCTGAAGTTTGGTGCTTCAAATCCTCCTACAGCTTGATCGGAGAAACGAAGAGTGTCGGCGACGTTGAGGTGGTCCAAACGAGGGTAGCCCGGTGTCAAGAGGTGGCCGGACGGAGAGGTCTTCCTCTGTGCTTCAGCCAAGTCCAACCCGCTTCGAAAGAGAAGAACTGAAGAAGAGATCAAAATTTGCAAAACGTCACCTAAATATTCTTTTTTTAAAAAAAAAAAAAGTCACCGAAATATCAGGTCAAATCGAGTTTGACCCGATATATCGCGAGTTGACCCTATATTTTGAGTTGACCGATATATTGAGACGATATGATACTTATCGTATTGGATTTTAAATATCAACGATATATCGCCGATATATCCTGATATTTAGAACATTGATTGGAGCATTGTTAAAACCTCATGGTCATCCCTTCCAAACCCTAGCCTTGTTAACTGGGATAGAACATAATGATCTTCCTCCATTTAGGGTACCGTTCACCATCTAAGTAGATCTGAATACACCCATGAAGGATCGACGTGTAGTGACTAGTGAGCCGCTTTCCAACCATGTTGGTATCTAAATTCTTATGGCACGGTTAAAGTGATACCAAAACTTAAAAAACTACCAACGTGACACCCAAACTTCATTTTTGCCACTAACGAAAGGTCTGATAACATTTTTCATCACGGTGTCGTTTGTTTGATTATGTGTCTCGTATGAGACCCACCAAAAAAATTGTCAAACCACATCAGCAGTCCTCCAACTCTTATGGAATGATTAATGTGATACCCAAAATAAAAACCTAGGTTTTCCATGTTCAAACTAGGAGGAAAAATGGAATTGCAAAATTTAATTTTGGTGATTAGAAGGAAATGAGATTTTGGAAAAGGTAGAAGAATATTTTCGTCAACAGTTTAAGGTTTAGAAATTTTTCGTCGAGGGTTTAGGATTTAGATAACTTTCAAACTTTTCCTAGATCTCATTTTCTTTCAAATTCTTTAAAATTATATCTTGCGGAGTCATTTCCCCTTCTAGTTTGAATATAAAAAACCTGATTTTTTATTCTGGGTATCATAGTCCACGTGTATTTGTCAGCCAAATAATGTCACTCGATTTTCGATAGGATTTTGCCCAACCAGAAAAAGACATGTGTGAGTTTGTCTGTCAAATAATATCATTAGATTTCCAATAGGATTTCTGATAGGATTTTTGATGAATGACAATTCGACACGTAACATGATCTTCAAATTCTATGATCTGAAATTTACCATAAATAAGCTGCATCACCCATTCTATACTCACTCAATCTTCACAACTCATTTTCAAATCCTCAAAAACACATTCGTCAATTACTTCGCCACATTTCCCTATCACTACGATGAGCTTCTTTCGCAAATTGTTGAAGCAGAGACAACAACACATCTCTTCGCATTAAGTGATTTTTGATTACATTGTATATTATGAAAAATAGCTAAAGACATCTCTTCTTTCTTGGTCATACTTTTTTTCCCTTCTTCTTTGATTCCTTGGCCGCTTTTATTTCCATAGGTCTAATAGGGCTTGAGGGACGAATCTCTCTTGGTTCGACGGCGGAGTTGTGAATCCGTCCTCACCATCCAAGTCAATATGCTCATCCGTGTCAATATGCTCATCCGTATCATATTGCTAGGGAGAACATGAAAAATTTCGGTCAAACGGAGAAGTACTACTTGAAACCGTCACAAAATGAGGATGACTCAACATTGCTTCATAACAATCTTTCTTGTTAAATTCTTTTTTCATCTCTTTGAAATATAATGATTGAGCTTGAGTTTCCTAAAAAAGAAACGAATATTAGATTTATAGGAAAATTTATATGAAGAAAAAAATAACAAAACAATAAAAAAGAATTTATTAATAGGAAAATTTAATCTATGTTAAACAAAAAAAAACATATATGAAAAATTGACTAGGCATACCTCATTTACCAAATTCATCCCGCTAGCCACACGACTTCTTGCTTTGCCTAATGTTATATGCCACTTCTTGAGCATTTTCTTCAAGCGCGAAAAATGTGATTCAAGCGCACATTTCAAGTGAGGACTTGATGAGGATCTTCGGGGTTGCCACACCAATTTTTGGCGTAATCTTCTTAAACTTTCTTCCACAAATTGTCCTTGCATTGATATCGACCGATGATGATGTAAGTGGATTGTCGTACCCAAGAAACACATAATTGCAACTCTTCGGATGGAAGCCAATTAATTCCCATTTGATGAAAGGAGGATGGAAGAGAGGAAAGAAGATGAGAGGAGAAGTGATGCAAAATCTAGAGGAAAAAATTAGGTATTTATATAGAAAAAATTGTTGGAGGTGGAAAAGAGCCGTTGGTTGAAAAAAAGGAATGTTCGGCTAGCCGTTGGACCAGACTCGGCGTTACATGGCAGCCCTGAATAGCCAATGGTTTTCAGCTGTCGGCCAATATTTTTTTTTAAATTTTTTTATACGGAGCGTGTATTACACGCGCCAGGTTAAAAAAGGGGACGGCAGGAACCCAAGTGCGTGGGTCCTACCATTTGCTGGCCATCACTCAGGCAAGCAACAATTGCCTGCCTCTCTGCTGTTTCGCCAGTTTGGCTGTGGGACCCACATTGCTTTTTTCTTCCTCCTACCGCTGCATACTACTTCCCTAGCAAATGTCAAATTTCTTGACAATTTGCCATGATGCTGCCGCACCGCTGCATATGCTCTTAAAAACCAGCACAATCTATCTAGATTTGGTGTTATGGATGACAATTCTTGCTCTCTTTGGGATTTGGAAATTGAAAGTGCTAACTATTATTTGGTAACTGTGATTGTGCTCCTGAGTCATGACATAGAGTAGACTAGTCTAATGGTTACATTGATGTGTTTAAGGTGCTTTTCTTAGACAAACCCTATGATGAAGAGTTGTTTGGGGATTTTTTTGGTACATAAAAGTTTAGGTAAAAGGAAAACTTCCTTACACTACCAAATGCAGGGCAAACCCTACGATCTAAGCCCGGAGGCTTTCAGATTTCTGACTGGGGGAGTTTCACCACGTTTGCTGAGAGGTGTCACCCTCCGTTAGAGGCCCGGAGGCTTATCACCAAGGAGACCACACTCTCAACCAGCGGCCCAAAGGCCCAGAGACATTTTATAGATTATCCACCAATGAGAGATTGTTGGTAGCACGAATCCATTGCCAAATGAACCAACTCCTATTGGCGAGTTGTTTGTGGAATTGAGGTCTTTTCTAATGATAAAATTGTTAATCCTTTGGGGTGGTTGCAGGCTAGTTGCTTGTCTCAAGGGTACAAATTCTAGTTCTAGAAGTAGAGAATATGAGGCCTCCATTCCCCTAGTCAAAACATTGTGTGGAAAACCTCTCTCGAATTCAATTAAACTCAACTTTGACAGTTCTGTACATGGAGATTCTACTTCAGGAGTTTTACAATTCGTGATAGTAATGCACCTGACCCATGTCTCCCTCCTCAAGATAAACAAGATGAAAAATATGAGGGATAATATGATCAGTGCAAGCGAGAAAGGTTTCAGGAAGATGAAAGGAGAGGAAGATTCAAAGCTATTGAGGTAGTTAACGGATGTCTTATAGTTCCAAGAAGTAAAAACCATTTGCCTTCAAAGTTGGATGGAATCTCTTTCATACTTGTATACAGAGAGGAGAATTTCGAAGCGCATGTCCTTGTCAACTTAGGTCAGTTTTTTTAACTACTATGGGTTAGAGAGAATGTGTTCCAAAGAGGCTAGTACCTTCCTTTTGTTTGACATTATCAATCATGCTGGCCCTGAGGCGTTCACCTATAGGTTGTGTTTGGATGAAGAAATTTCAATTTCCATAAAAATTTCAAAATTATAAGAATTTGTCACGCCCCGACCTAAGTTTACCTCCCTAACCCTGGGTTAGGACGTGCGGGACCCAACACAAGAGAGATTTACTCGAAATCCCCCTTGAGCCAGGATAACCCATTTTATAAACCAATTCAAACAGTCCAAACAGTACCGGAATAGACCTCAAACCGGAGGTTATCCCGATTCCCACATTTGGATCTCAAATCAACCATTTAAAGAACCTAGGGGTTCTAATAATATTTGTGGCTGCACCCGAATCCTGGTCAGGCTGCCTATGTACCCTGTCCCTAGGGATCAAGCCACACGTAGCTCTTGTTTTAAATAACACCCTAACCGGGCGAATCCCGCTATTCTATTTAACGGTCGCTTTATAAATGAGGATAGCATACACCTAACGCATATCCTGAGTTAACCTATCAAATGAGGTATCCACTGACCAACCAACCTTCGGGGTTAACCCGAACATTCCACCATTCGTAACAATAACATCCATACACAGCAAGACAGATAATAAGGGCAACCACACGATTATAAACAACAATAACACATAAATATAAATATAAAACATAGTGGCATCCGCGTAAATAACCAATCCTCTAGGGGGCATAACTGTAATGTCCACTGGAAGATACCCTTGTAGTTATCCTAAACTGTCAAGGGTAATAAAGTCAATTCCACATCAATGGCAGTTTAGTAGATATGTTAAGCTGCCGGGGGCAGTATTGTCTTTTTACCCCCAGTGGCAGTCTTGTGATTATACCAAACTGTCAGGGACATTTTTGGGATTTCAGTCCCAAGGGCAGCCCTGTAAATATACAAATATGGCAGGGGTATTCTTGGAATTCCAGCTCTAGTGGCAGTCTGGTAATAAACTCAACTACCAAGGTTATTTCTGGGATTTAACCACAATGGCACCCCTGTAATTACCCTAAACTGCCAGGGGCAGTTCTGTCATTTTACAGTCACGGTAAATCGGTAAAAACTTGGATTTACCACAGTAAAAAACTGGGAATTTATCCCATTTTACCCTAACCACTCCAGCCGGTCTACTGGCCGGATTTCCACTTAATTCTAGCCAACAACTCCTCCACTCCACCACCACAAAACCCACAATCAACACAGCAACACAATGACAAAAGAAAGGAAAAGTTGCGTTACCCCTCGAGTTCCAATCAGAGATCCTCTCTGTACACCCCTCCCTCTGCCCCAAACATTCCCAACACCACCCGAGCTCCTCTGGACTCCATTGTCGACGTCAGGAGTCCTTGAGAAGTTGTCGAGAAGCTCCAACACTCCGTCACCGGAGGAGATGCAGAAAACACAGAAACACCGGAAAAAGAGAGGGTTTTAGTTAGGCTTGAATCGAACCTCCAAGGGCAGGAAAGTGAAGAGGAAGGAGAGGGAAGAAGAAACATACCACCCACGCACCGCCCCGCCGCCTGGGACGCCGGAATTTGGCCAGAACAGTCGCCCCTCCTCCTCGTCCGATCTCCCTAGACCGTGGATGACGAGTTACTCCATGGACTGGGCTAGATAGAGGAGAAGGAGGAGAGCGTTTTGAGGGTGGTGCGCTGGTGTGGGGCGGCCGGAGTCGCCGGCGCCAGGCGGAAACAGTGGAGCAGGCGAGGGTGCTCGGATGCTCGAGAGAGAGAGAGTTGACCGAATCGAATAGGAGGTTTTGACTCGGTCAAACCTCTCACCTTAATTTATAGGGAAATGGACGGCCAAGATCTGATCTTCTAAGATCTGACGGTCCAGATCTACCAAAGATTAGTTACCATGAACAGTAAATAGGCATTGTACTATTTACTTTTACCGCACGGTAACAACACTTTATCCCGCATAACTTTCACATACGAACTCCGATTAATTCATAGGACATACCCAGGGGTTCGTATTAATGTCCTTTACAACTTTTCCGAAGGAAACTTCCTCAAATTCTCGACTTAACGTAAAGTCATCTTTTTCTACGGTAAAGTAATTTAACATTTGTTACTTCCGTAAATTGGATAAATTCGTAACTAACAACTCGTAGCTCCGGAAAATCTTCCGGACATACCGGGAAACTCGTATTAACATAATCTACCCCTCGGGACATTAATTCTATTTCCCCCAGAACCGAGAATATCTCGATATTAATTCGGGGAAAAGTAACAGTGCGGTTACAATATTCTGTAACTCGCCTAATCCCGGTAAAAAAGGTCAATTTGGGACGGGGTGTTACAGAATTACTATTCTATTAATTTAAATCCACTAATTTAGAATTTCATTGTTTGGATTTCATGATGTAGAGTTTTAAAGACAAAAAATTGTATTTAGACTAACTTCAATGGAGAGAATTAACAAATCTAAACAACCTATAATATTTCAATACTCAATCTACCCTCATCCATTAAAACATACTTAGATAAAGAAAATGTAAGAGAGAAGAGACATGACCGACATCTCACAGGCTACGGTCACCACCGGCCGGGCTCCGTTCCCCGAAATCTCGTCGGAATCTAGAATCTAGTTTATTACCCCATAATAAACTCTCACTGAACCCCTAAACCACATTCCTATTGTCACATCCAACTTTACTACCCCCTAATACATTCCAACTGAACCCCTAAACGACATTCATATTGCACAGACAACTTTACTACTTCCTAATAAACTCACACTAAACCCCTAAACCATATTCATATTATCACAACCAACTTTATTACCTCCTAATAAACTCTCATTGAACCCCTAAACCGTATTCCTATTGCACAACCAACTTTACTACCCCCCAATAAACTTTCACTAAACTCTTAAACCATATTCCTATTGCACAACCAATTTTAATACCCCTCGAATAAACTCCCACTAAGAGAGAGAGAGAGAGACATATAGGAAAAAAGAGAGAGACAGAGAGAGAGAGATAGACTCGTCTGACTTCACCAAATCATGTTTCTTCATCATTAACAATTTACAGGCCCCAACTGTAATAACCCAGAAATTAAAAGTGTTAATTTCTAATATTGTTTGGAAATTATTTAGCAGATTTGTTTCATATTCATTATTTCGTGAAGAGTGTCGAAGTGTTTGGAGTCAAGGAACGCTCGGAAACGTTTTATTTTAAAAGGTCAAGGGTTGACTTTTTTCTACGCTGACTTTTTTTCACAGAAGTTGTAGTGCTCGACGATACGAGTCTGTGGACACATGGCAGGTGTAAATCGGATATCGTGCGAAGAAGTTATGGTCAACTGAAGTTGAGTTTTTATTTTGGAAAGTATATAAATAGAAGGGATTTGTTTCCAAAAATGGAAAAACCCCATTTTCTTCTCTCTCTCCACACGCGCGCGTTCCCTTCACTATCTGAGATTTCAAACTGACTCGACCCAAACCCGGTCGACCCGACCCGACTTTTACGGCGAGCTCCGGCCACCTGAGACGAGTCAGAGTCACTTCCTCTCCTGTTATGGTGGCATGGTCCAATTTGGCCTGGTACAGTGCAACCGAACTTCCAAAGTAACGATGAGTCCCAGTTTCAACCCAGTGGTTGCGCCGCCGTTTGTGGGGGTTCTAAGAGCTGAAACCACCCTAATTTTGTTCACCTCCTCCTTTTGAGCACAACCATGCCACCCATGAAGATCAATTCATAGTGTGGAGCTACAGATCAAGATTTCTTTCTTTCAAGACAGTTTTGAGCCGCTTTCGGTCTGAATTGATCAAAACTTCAAGTATTAAAGTTGTTCCCCTACCTTTGATCTTCAAGTTTCATGTTGGAAATTTGTTGAAATTCGGCGTTTCTGTGGCTGCACGTGGAGGCGCGTCCAATAGTTTTGGTTGCTTCTGTAGGGTTCCTAGGGTTGTTGGGTGGCTTGAAGGTGGTTTTTGATGGAAGATTGTGAGGTTAAGGGTGGCGACACGTCTGACATCTTCCGAGGCAGTTGACTGTCCCAACACTATGTGCTCATCAATTCAAACGCGTGGATATATAATATGCCTATTTTGGTTATCAGATGAGCATGTAGGGATTTGTTGAAATGGATTTACCGTCGATTTTTACAGAGGTTAAATTCTTTGTGTTTTGGTGTAGATGAGGGTTGATAGAGTTTGTTTAAATTATGGTTGATTGTCTTGGAGGATTGGAGTGTGACGTTCGGATGGATTGAGTCATTATTTCTTTCGTGTGGCATTAAGGTCGATTATATATTTGTAGGTGTTATTGCTTGACCAAGTGGTTGAACCTTTTACCATAACTATACAATTCATGTTATACACCACTGGGGCACACCCTCATTTTGTGCCTATCTAATTGCCTGACAGATTTTAGCCAGTATTTGACTGGGGCACGGGCCCCACTTTCATTGTAGTGGCTCTGTCTCTAGATCTATTTTGGTATTGCAGTCTAGATCCTATTTAGTGGCGACTAGCGAAGAGATATATTCTGGTTTGGTAGGTTATGTCCTCCTTAGTGGCGTACTGACATATTTTCCTAGTGTGATGTTTGGCTCAGGTGGAGCGTATTTGATATTATTATTTATTTAATTTCGTTTTCTCTGTTATGCCATGATTTTCTATTGTTTTGGGTAATTCCATAACTACCCTTAATTGCCAGAATTTTCATGTTTTGATTTATGATTTTTCTATGCATTTTCCTGAACTAATCTTTATGCATGAAATGTATAATTTTATCGTTATATTATTTTATATCAATGAATTTTTGTTTTATTTATCTTTATATTTGTTATTAAATCTTCTTATTTCGGAAGCTCTAGTATCTTTGGGGCACGAGTCTGTGATTGTCTTTAGATTTACTCATACGATCTGTAAAGCTTATCCGGTTTGTTTTGTTTATAACCTGGTTCACCAATCTATGGTGCAAGGTTTGATCTTGCAGGTTGGGAATTATCAGAGATTTCAGAGTGAAGGCATAGTAGCTTACTCTTGTGAGGTTGAAACTCTGCTTGTAGCGGTTGTTGATTTGTAGTAAGCTCTTTGGCGCATGATTTTAATTGGTTTCTTGGTATTAGCTTGTTTGAGAAGTTATCATGTCTCGAGTTTTTAGGATTTTTGGTTATCCAAACATTCGGGTCCTGACAACAACTGTCATGTAACACCCCGTACCTAAAAGTTACATTTTGTAAGGATTTATGGGTTACGAGAGCTTTTAACTACGACCAATGAGTTAATAAGTTATCACTCGAGTTTATTTTTAAGTTTTTCTTGAATTAAGAAAAAAATATATTTAAAGCCGTGAAGTCAAAGTACGTGTTGAGACGAGCTCACCGGTATGTCCAGATTATTTTTCAGAGCTTCTGTCTATTTTCTATGAATTTTTGAAATTTATGGTAATTTTTAATTACTATTCTGATAAATAATTTCTACCTTTTCAGAGTTACTTTTACCCCTTTTTAAATTTGGACCATTGTATCATCTCTGCATTTAATCCTGACTGTCCATTTACTTATACATAGGGCTGAGATCTTTGACCGAAGTCAAAGACAATAGTTCGGGTCAACTCTCTCTTCTCCTGAGCTCAGTTGCCTCTCCGATGAGACTCCGCCGTCCAACCACCCCACGTTGGCACACCACCACCAAAACATTCCTCTCATTCTCCTCTTCAATACCCCCATCATTAATCACTCAGAGAACCAAGGAGGAGAGAGATCGATCGAGTTGTTCTCGGTGGAAAATCCGGTGAAACAGACAACGATTCGATGAATTGAGGTTATATTCTTGCTCCTCTTCTCTTCTTCTTCATTTACATGTCCCTAAAGCTCTTATTCGATTTGCCCTTTTTCTGGTTTTTTTGGGTTTCACACAGCGTGGCTTCGACGACGCGTTCTTAACCTTCTGATGAACTCCGACTGGCCTAGCAACTTGTGTTTGGGGCTTAGACGAAGGATTGGGGAGCTTTGGGTGGTAGCTACCAGTGACTTGCAACGAGGTAGAGATCTGTCGACATCTTGGTTGTGTCTGTGCGTGGGGGTTAAAATGGAGATGCTAGATGAGGCCAGGTGGCGGCAGGCAGCAGGGAGGCTGTTGTTTGAGGCCCAGATCAGACTGTGGGTGAGTCTCGATCCTTGATTATTGCTGTGTTGTTGTTATTGCTGTTTGAATTGCTAAGTGAATGTGTTTTTGGTGCATGTGGTCTATAACTTGGTGAATGGAGAAAACGGGGAAGCTATGGCCAATTTCTGGCAGGAATCCGGTGAAGCGGCAAAATTTTCGACAGTAACCGAAGAGGTAGAAAATGATTCTGTCGATAACCTTAAAGTCATAAAGTTGTCGTTAATTCATAAATCCGGTTAATTACGGGAAAAGTCAGAAAAATTATGAAGTTTTTATTTTGGGAAACTTTCCATTTTAAGGAACTTCCTATTTATGAAAAGTTAATAAATTGGGTTAAAAATGTTAAAGAAAAGGTGGAATTCGAGTTAAAGGTTTTAGAGTTAAATAGTGAAGCTTAGAATTAAAAGAATGTTGACAACTTTAGTTGAGATGTAGATAATATTTTCATTAACAGAAATGTCGAGTTGATCGTGAAAAATAATTGGATAAATTTCATTATCGAATTATTGACTCACAATTAGCCAATTGGTTAAGCTGTTGATTGGGTGTCCATAGTAATTCTACAAATTACTATGGGTTAACCTAACGTCAAATGATTTAGTAAAGCAAGTAGAGGTGTTAAGGTTGGGTAATCGGAAACTAAATTTCGAGTCGATAATCAGAAATAAATCTAATGGTTGAAAAGTTGTTGAAAAGGAATGAGTTGGTCAACTCCTTGTCAAATTAGTATTTCCTAGTCAAACTAGGAAAAGATCAAGTCAACGGTAATAAGGACTGATATGTTGGATTAATTTTACAGCCTATGGTCGAACATGAGATAGACTCGACCATGTAGATATTTCGTGGTAGCGCTCGATGAGTATTCTGAGTAATGAGGAGGTTGCATTAAGTATTGTGAGTGAAACTTTTTATTTTAATATGTGCATGCTCAAATATTTATGAAAATTTACAAATAACATAATTTTATTGATTTAATGAGCCGGTGGGGTCAGGAATGTGGGTTCCTCCACTCCTGTAAGTTTCTTTGTTTTGTCGGCTGTAAATTGTGTTATGATGATCATATATAGAAATGATTTATTTATAGCCATTATTATGAAGATGGTCGAAGAACCGTACTTGAAGCATATTTTAATTAACAGGGATAGAGTTTTTTATGACTTTTCGGATTTGCTGTGTTGTTTTTCTTATATATATATATATATATATATATATATGACCCCCACCTTATAGAGTGGCATGGGGTGGACCCCCACTTAAGGAAGTGGCGTGGGGTGCGTTGAGAGTGATGACCCTCACCTATTTAGAATGGCGCGGGGCACGTGTGGGGTGATGACCTCCTACCTAATTAGAATGGGGCGGGGTGGATAAGTTGATGACCCCCACCTTATAAAGTGGAGCGGGGTAGACCCCTTCCACTTAAGAAAGTGACGCAGGGTGCATGTGGAGTGATGATCCCTACCTAATTAGGGTGAAGCGGGATGGACCCCTCACTTAAGGAAGTAGCGCGGGTGCGTTTAGATTGATGACCTCCAACTTATAACTAAATGGAGTGGAGCGGAGTCGGCCTCCACTTAAGGAAGTGGCGTGGAAAATACTTAGGAAGTGGCGTGGAAAATACTTAGAAGCCTTAGGAGGCTCTCACCCTAACATTGAAGGCTCATTGTCTAGGTGAAACCTCTTCTCTTATTATTTAATGTTGAGTTTTAAGTCATTAAGTTGTCATGACTTATTTTGTTTTCAATGATTGATTGGGGTTGTTTTCCCCTTGTGGCATGCATTAACGTTTTATCGGAACGAAAAAAGAGAGGACATTACTAAATACATTTTTCCATACTTGAACATTATATTTTTGTCCCCTCACGCTAACGTTTTAAATATTTCTCCTCTAGGCCATTCATTTTCAAATGTCCAGTTTTGCATGGTAGCTAAGAGAATGTCATGCAGGAGACGAGGCATAGTCGATTTAGTCCGCTGACGCTAGAATTTGATTAGGTATTTATCTGCTTAGTTTTCTCTGGTTACCCTAGTTTTGTTAGTTGAAATTTGATTGTGAAGCGTAGATGAGATTTGAAAAGCAGGATGACTCCATGTGTTGGGGTTGAATTTTAATGTTCATGGAAGTTCTTAGTTGATTTGCAGAAAGTGTTGTCCAGTTCAAAGGGGTTTCGATAAGAAGTTTCCTTGAGTTGAACCCTGCATGATTTACATCGGGTTAAAGAGGTTAACCAAGGATGAGTCTTGATCACCTACTCAAGTACACAAATATCATATGCTACGTGCTGGTCTGTCAACATAAACAAATAGTTTGAAGAAGAAGATTAGGATGGATCTAGAATCTATATCAGAGGCCACTTCAGGAGCCATAGGTTCACTGTTAAGCACCACCATTCTGTACCCACTTGACACATGCAAAACCAGGTACCAAACTGACGTTAGAGCCAATGATCAGGCCAAGAACAAGTGCCCACCTCTTCCTCTTTTCTGTTTGATTTCATGATCTGGGGTTGTGGATTATGTTTGGATCATGGATATGAGATTGGTTTTGTGGTGAAATTTTGGGTCTGTCTTTGCTTTTGTGGTGAGAAGATCAAAGCTTGGTTGTGCTTAGAGGCAAAGCAATCGACGAGCGGTGGGAAATGACAAGATCGTCGGAGATGGTGAAGGAGAGGGTGGGATCGCCAACGACGGTGATTTGAGAGAGAGAGAAGTCAAATCAGAAAAAGGTAGATCGAGAAGAAGAGAAAAAAGAAAATAGATATTTAATGGTTTGAGGGTATAATTGTAATTTAAACATAAAAAGTTGGAATGGGTATACGAAAACTTTTTAGACCTAATAGACACTTTTTCCTGATTTTGTAGTGAATGATCATTGCTCCTAGTAAAATACGGTACGTGAATTATACGTTAAAAATTCGTACGTATATAATTCTGAAATTATAAATGAAAAATACATTTAAAAATTCGGCCAAAAAATAAGGATACTGTAAATTTAAAAATGTGATACGTACATTTTCAATTCGGGATATAATAAAAAATATGAAAGAAAAAATATGGATATATATATATATATATTTGTCATTTCTAGTAGTTATACGTATTTTTATGACATTTAAAACATAAATATTCATGGTTTTATATACAAAACACCAAAATATTTAATGAATAAGAAATACAAATAGTACTATAATAATAAAGGATTCAAAATGCATTTTTGTTTCTTAATTGACTTTCATAGTTGAACACAAAAAATACATTTGACCAAAAAAATTGAACAAAAAAAAATATTTTGGTGTTTTTTGTTTTAAAATATGGAAAAATACGTATATGCGAATAATTTAGCTAGTTTTAAAAATACACACTTTTTGCATATGTGAAACAATTTAGAAAACAAATATATAATTCAGAAATAATACGTATACGCATATAATTCATGAGTTATATACGAATTAACTAACTAAGATATAAACTAATAAGAATAAAAAATGTTGTTGAATTTTATTTAATTTAGGGTGTGGTTGTTAACGTACCTTACTATATAAAGGTCTATATTCACGAATGATGCTTTCTCCTTGTCTTCTTAAGCGGTAGGCTTTTCGACAGCGGCCAGATTTGAGTAGTGGTGGCTTTTGTACCTTTGATTGAGTGTAGAATCTCTTCCTCCCCTTCTCTCTCTCTCACTCTCGTCAAATCTGCGGGGGTGCTCGATGATCCTCCTTATATGCAAGCTTCGACGATTCTTTTGTTGGGAAAGCTTATGCCGGTGTTGATACTTTCTTGGTAAACCTGATCCGGGGTTGTTTTGGATGGGAGACGATACTAAAGGATGGGCTACCTGGTGGTGATGGAGTGTTTGATGGTGACTGGGTGGTTCTTTCCAGTGGCTATCAGGGAAGGATAGCCGAGTCAGAAGCAGTGTTTGATGTGATTGATGGTGTTGTGCTACAAAGGCGGTTTCACCTTTTTGGATGTGGTGTCGACGACGTTACAGGTTGGGTCGGGACTAGTGTTGGTGTCTCTGGTGGCAATAGCGTCGAAGGAGAGGTGGTGGCAATAGCGTCGAAGGACATCCTTGGATCCTCTAGAAATAGGGATCGTATAAGCCTGGGTTGAATCAGCTAAGGGTTTTCTTATGTGGGCCTTGGATAATGAAGTTGGGCTTGGGTCCTTAGATTAAATTTAGTTTTGATCTAGATTTACTAGTGTCCATAGAGTTTTCTGCAGATCCTTCACTTGTAAAATCGTGCTTAAGAACATCTCCAACAGTTTCCTCATATTCTTGATTTTCTTAAATTTAGAGAGTTTTTGTGTGTTTTGTGGTCTAACAGCTCCCCCATCTCATTCTTAAAATGGGGATGGAGAAAAAAAGAGCATTCTTTTCCCAAATTTGCAACAACGCAATCCTTTCCTAAAATTTAATTTTTCACCAATTTCAATAAGAATCAAACATATTTAAAATATTTTATTGGTTGTTTATAAATAAAATACAATTTCAATTATTTTTTTATAATTAATATTATAATATATAGCATAATGACATCCATATTCATATGAAAAGAATCAAAGAATGGTTCAAGAAAATAAGTCTTCTGAAAGCTGTCAATTTCAAGGAGTTTCATGGTTTGACTAGGAGAAAGACATTTGGATGGTTTTACTGCAGTAAAACTGATCTCGACCACATAAGTATGAAGAATGACGTCGTTCGCATAAGGTAAATGCATTTTATGCATATCACGTTTCTTTACTAATTAAAAAGAAAAGATTGAGTTGAGATGTGATGTGATAAAGATATATTAGGATGTGATAAGATTTGATATACATATCTGTAAGGAAATGATTTTTTTTCCTATGAGATTTCCTTATGTGTTTCTGTTGCATAGTCTGCAGACTTCATTGAAGAAAAACTCACTGTCATTCATACATTATTGCATATTTCATATTGTTGTGATTGAGATTAGTGATAGTTTGTTTTGTAAGGCTTGTGCAGTTTTCTTTCAAAGACATCAGTTGAGACAGAGTAGAATAGGTTTATCAGTTGTTAGATCACGTTAGTTTTGTACTAGTGAATGTGAATGTTGATGAACATCACTATTTGATAAACTGTAAAACTATTTATTCATAGTGGATTGATTTAGTGTGGACTACTATAAAGACTCGCAGTGAAGTTTCATTGAGGAAGGTTTACACTGTATTCAACAAATCTTATGTACTGATATTCTAGCATTTTTTTTATTAATTTAGAATTGGTATTTATAAGTACAAGGGCTCACATATACTTTTATAATAACATATTCTATCGTTTTATTAAATGTTGAATTCTCTAAAATAGAGAATCTGTTGGAGTTAGAACAAATTTTTTAAAAAAATTTTGTATTTGTTTTTCTATTTTAAAGAAGCTATTAGAGATGCTCAAATCGCTATAAATTGGATGCACTTAGAATTTCTTATAGGTAATGCATTAGTTGTACAAGACTTACAATTTTACAGGATGGTGTGTGCATTATTATTGTACTGCTTGTTTTGATTTAAATGAAATGACTTTTGATAAAGAAAAATATTGAGATAAATTTTTTTACTATTAACGTACCTGATTCAATTTTTAATAACATCTTGCCATATAATAGAATGACACGAGGATGATACGTTTATAGGCATGTCACAAGCACCACCCAACATGATATAGGCAACGGCTCATAGGCTACACTGAGCTAAATGTTTCTAAATTTGCTGGAAAAACGGATGTTGGATTTAAAGAGAGAAAAGGAAGATGAGAAAAAAAAGAAGGATTGTTTGGGGAGAGAAATAGAAGAGTCTCTGTGAAGGAAGTTTGACTCTCTCTATCTCTCTCTCTGCAAATCCATGGCGTTTTCTTCACACCACCTTCAAATTTTCCTTCCTAAATTCCTTCGTTTCTTGCTCTAAGGTAAATTCAGAGTTTTTTTTCTTTCTGGGTTTCCTTTAAGTGTGAATTTTCCAGCAACAAAAAAAAATATGAAACTACAAATAAGATTTCGATCTTTATCTATTAGGATTAAGGAAAGTTTTGATCTTTAGTCTTTCATTGGTTTTGTATGTGTGCATTTCTAATTGGGTTTCTAAAAATATCAAGAACCCAAATCACAACTTCTAAATTTGGTTTGTTGAAGAACAAAAAGTTTGTATCCTGGAGCTGAAATTTTGGGTTATCTGAATTTGTGTCCAGGTTTTAGAGTTTGTAAATGTTTCTAGTGAATTGGGTGTTGCTGAAAGTTTGATGGGGAATTGTTGTGTATGTCTCGGTAATGGGGCCCAGAACAATAAGAAAACAAAGAAGAAGCCAAATCCCTTTGCTACTGATTTCGGTGGTGCCAATGGTAATGAGGGTGGGGACAAGCTGATTGTTTTGAAAGACCCAACCGGGAAAGACATTTCAGCTCAATATGATTTGGGTAGGGAGCTAGGTCGTGGAGAATTTGGTGTCACTTATCTATGCACTCATTTGTCATCAGGTGAGAAATACGCCTGCAAATCAATTTTGAAGAAGAAGTTGAGGACTGCTGTGGATATCGAGGATGTGAGACGTGAGGTGGAGATCATGAAGCATTTGCCTCACCATCCCAACATTGTGTCATTGAAGGACACTTATGAGGACGACGAGGCAGTTCACATTGTGATGGAATTGTGTGAGGGAGGCGAGTTGTTTGACCGCATTGTTGCTAGGGGTCACTACACAGAGCGTGCAGCTGCTGCTGTTATGCGGACAATGGTTGAAATTGTTCAGGTTAGATTTCATTGTTCTTTTGTGGTGTTTATTTAGAATATGCTTTTATACATCTGTGAAATGATACTGTTTGCCTTAGATTATGCTGGTTGGTTTGTTATGTTTTTCTTTTGTGGATCACTATTTGTTTTTTATAGAGTTCAAGAGAAATATGATTTATGGTATATTATTGATGCAAAATTGGTTTTTGTATATACATTGTTATAGGTTTGAATTGGACCATTTAAGTCTGGTGTTTCTTCCCCTTGTTATCTAGTGTATTGATTTTACATAATCAAGTAAATATGTATATTTTGTGAGGTTGTTTAAAGTAAATATTAGTATGTGTACATTCTTGTTGTCTTTATTCTATTATCTTTTGTCATTATCATTATATGATAAGTAGATCTATGAGGACATATATTTACTTTAAACATTAACCACAAAAAACTCATAAGAAACAACATATATATATGGATATATATATATATGTACTACTGATCTTATATATTTTTTACTGTGCATGTTTCAGTCTTTGTGAGGTCATGTGATTGTGACACATATTCTTGTTTATTGACATACATTTTGCTATGCAGAGCTGCCATAAGCATGGAGTGATGCATCGGGATCTCAAACCAGAAAACTTTCTGTTTGCAAATAAGAAAGAATCATCCACCTTAAAAGCAATTGATTTTGGGTTGTCTGTATTCTTCAAACCTGGTATTCCACTGCTTCCTTCTTCCATGTTTGATGATATTTCCTTAGTTCTTGGAAATACATGTTTTAGAACTAATTGGCATGTTTCTTTCTGTTTATATTGAGTACAAATATAAAGGTTGCAATATGCAGGTGAGCAATTCAATGAGATAGTTGGAAGTCCGTACTACATGGCTCCAGAGGTTCTGAAGCGCAATTATGGTCCCGAGGTTGACATCTGGAGTGCCGGAGTAATCTTATATATTTTACTTTGTGGTGTTCCACCTTTCTGGGCAGGTTTGCGTCTCTGTTTCCAGTATTCATAGTTTTTTATCGACTCTTTTGCATTAGGGAGAATGTATTTGATTTTCTTGTTTGAAAAAGAGGATAATATTCTCCAGTTTGAATTTTTCTGCTTCTCAATATATATTTGATATAAAATGATAATGAATCAAGTGCGCTTGCTGTTGTTATTCGTTGTTTGTTTTGGATTTACTGATAATTTTGAAATTTTTCGTTGTAGAAACTGAACAAGGAGTAGCACAAGCAATTATCCGCTCTATCATTAATTTCAAGAGAGATCCTTGGCCTAGAGTCTCTGATAATGCAAAGGACCTGGTAACAAAAATGCTCGATCCTGATCCCAAGAAGCGACTGACAGCTCAAGGAGTACTTGGTAATTAGAGCAATATGATCTGTTATAATGAGAAAGATATATTGTTGCAACGTTCAAGGTTTATTCATTTGCATTTACAACTTCCACTCAATTCTTTTCATGCAGATCATCCTTGGATACAAAATGCTAAGAAGGCCCCAAATGTTCCACTTGGTGAGACTGTGAGAGCAAGGCTGAAACAATTTTCTGTGATGAATAAACTAAAAAGGAGAGCTCTAGGGGTAAATATTTTTTATTATCCTTTTTATGTCCGCCATAATTATGAAGGATTTACGTTGGTTCACATGTATTTGTTGGGTCATTCGTGGAAATTAGTCTTTCTTTTTATATGCATCAATTTTTTTGTCATTTGATGATCGAACTTTTGAATATCTAATATGCAGGTCATAGCTGAGCATTTGCCAGTTGAGGAAGTAGCTGGCATAAAGGAGGCATTTCAACTAATGGATGTTGATAACGAAGGCAAGGTATCTCTAGATCAGCTTCGAAGTGGAATAAAAAAACTCGGCCAGCAGATTCCTGACCCAGATCTACAAATACTAATGGAAGCTGTAAGCATTATATTCGTGCTTTAATTTACTGACTTGTAGTTCATATTTGTTGTTTAACCTTGGACTCAATGATAATTGCTCAACTCTACATAAATTTGCACCTGACCAACTTGTCCTTCGTCCTTTTTAAACATGGGTTGGATATAAAAGAAAATTTATAACAAAAAGGATAAACTTTGTGACATATTGAACTGTATAGCAAACTAATATCCAGCTGAAGTATTAATTGCAATGATTCGGCTCAAATATGAATGCTACTGTGGGCGTATTTAACTTTCTGTAGTTTTTTTATTGTGCTAGTACAACTTTGTGAGTTTGTGTTATGGTTTCTAGAAATTTCTAATCTATCTGACACTTACAGGCTGATGTTGATGGTGATGGAGCTCTGAATTATGGAGAGTTTGTGGCAGTTTCGGTTCACCTTAAAAAGATGGCTAATGATGAGCACCTACGTAAAGCTTTTGAGTTCTTTGATCAAAACCAAAGTGGTTACATAGAAATTGAAGAGTTGCGAAATGCTTTAAATGATGATGTTGACGCAGGCAGTGAGGAAGTTATCCATGTAATTATGCATGATGTGGATACAGATAAGGTACAATTACTACTCATTCACATAGCTCATTTAAGAGACAATTAACTGAAAAAGCCTATTGTCTTAGATTGAATCCATATAGGGTTCTATTCTCGCACATGATTCGTAGGTCCTACCTTCTTACTAGTTGTGAATCATGATATCAAATTTCATAGTTCTAATGGGTTTCTGAATATTCTGCATGCCTTTTCACTTTTAATCCATTGTCATGTGTTTGTTATTTTCATGTAGCCAAATCGTCCTGATTGACTCCCATTGTCATGTTTTGCCTGTTTTTGTTTTATTAGTCTCATGTTGCTTATTGATATTCCATATACTATAGTTTTGAATTGCTTTTCATTTGAAAATTTTCTTCTTTTCTAAAAACAGTGGTTTGGTCACTCTTTCTGTTTCATCTTTGGAAGTGTGAGCTGATAGAAAGGGTTTACTGCATGTTCTTTGCTATTTTGTTAATTGTGTTATGATGTTCAATCACCAAAATGAAAAAGAGCCCTAAGAGTCGTTCAGTTATGTGTTTGTATGCAGTGATTTCACCAGCACAAACATTAAATGCAAATCTGAATAGGAATGACACTAAATTACGTGATGTAAAATTATATTAGCCTCTAAAATGTTTTCAGTTGACAAGATTAATTTTTATTTATTTTTTCTTATGTGCATGCATCCTTGAACTACAACCTTCTTCCGTATTTTTGGCAGGATGGGCGCATAAGTTATGAGGAATTTGTCGCTATGATGAAGTCTGGTACAGATTGGAGAAAAGCTTCCAGACAATATTCAAGGGAAAAATTCAATAGCATAAGCTTGAAGTTGATGCATGAAGGTTCTTTGTAGTTAACTAATGAGGGTAGATGAAACCAACATTCTTTTCATTTTATTTTAATTTATTTTTTATTAATCTACATATATTTGCAATGAAATGACGTTCAAAAGATTAAAAGTTTCTTCCTTTGTTTGGCCTTGTGATTTTGTTTTTCCTTTTTCTTGAGAGAAACTATGACATGTAGGACTCGGGATAGGGTCAATTAGACCAGTTATGTTTAGGATTTATTAGTATTGTGACAGTTGAAAGGAATATGCCAATTAGTGTTAGTTTTAGTTTCTGATACTGTTAACCTTAGTATGTGGATGTATATTTTTAATCAAGAGTCAAAGGCCTTTCCCGCCAGAAAGGATTGTCTTTCAAATATGTGCCATATTATTGCCTGCATATGATGTGGAGGATGGGTCATGTCAGTTGATACTGTTTTGATGATATTTCATATTTCTTCATATGCTATCTTGAAAACATTATGAGAAACATGTTTGTTTCATTTGTATTGTTTTAAAATATTAGCATGATGACCAAAACCTAGATGCCATTTTTATTTTGAAATGGGTCTTTTTGGTTTTTGAACTATATTCTGGGGAAGGTATACATGCTTTTTGTCTGCTATTTCTTCTGCCAACTACGATTGTCCATGAAATCCTCATAGCACAACAATTAAGGGCTTGCCTAGCTGCAATGTCTGATATATGTTCCCTCAGGCGCTACCCCTCAGGTCACTACATTACAGGTTACAAGAGTTCATGCTTGTACCCATAATGCTCAAATGCGGTCTACAACAAGGACTCATCACTCATATCTTCGTGGAGGAGGCATCTAAGGACAAAAGACTACCAAATTCCATTGAATGAGAAGCTGAAAGTATGTCACATTATCATGTCACATGAACATGTCACATTATCATGTCACATGAACATTAACGCTTCAGACAACATATATTCATTGTCATTCGACAGCTTAGAAATCTGTAGCGCAAGTGGCTGCTGTCTTAATGCAACTCAAACGACGGACAAAAGCCGTAATCTACCATGCACTCTTACGACAAATGCGTCTTAAGAAAGTGGTCTGTATTTCCCAAGATTAAAGATTGTGAGACATTTGGTCGTCTCTTGTAGCATTAAACTACACATTTAATAACAATATGTAGTCCACATTTGTTTTCAATGACCGAAATATGTCATGTTTTAACATTAGACTACTAACTTTGTTTTTATATGTAGTATGAATTTGTTTTCAATGACATAAATATGTCATCTGTTGTAACACTAGACTATCGACTTTTGTTCTTGTATGTAGTCTGAAGTTGTTTTCAATTACATAAATATGTCATCTGTTGTAACATTAGACTACATACCTTTGCTCTTGCATGTAGTCAGAAGTTGTTTTTATTTTTTAATGACATAAATGTATCGTATATTTTAGCATTAAAATAGAGTTTAGCCTTTATATGTAGTACAATGTTGTTTTCAATGAAATTTCTTATCGTCTAGTCATTCTAGTCACATGTTAGGGTCATCTGTTGTCCTCTCGCTAGAATGCTACTGCATTAACTCAGAACCGCTGTTGTAGCTTCCCCAACTCCTCGTCTAGCCTCACCAGGGAGCCACAATGCTCGTCGAAGCTCTCAAAGGCCATTGGAACTCGCAAAACACCGTCACCGGAGCTAGGAGCTTGAACCCTGAACACGACCTAAAACCTCAAATCCTTCTTCAGCTCAATTCTCCTTCTTTGATGCTCTTCGTGAAAAACCAACACCACAACGACGTCCATCGAGTCGAGGCAAAGCTATCCCCACCACTCGCACTCGCCATCGTGGCCAATATCAGAAAACTCGATCGGAGAACAGTCACCTTCTCTCCTCTTTTTCTCTCTCTCTCTACAAGTGCTCATCAAAAATCAAGATTGTAGAGTGATCGAGGATGCCAAGACGAAGCTCTGGCTATGGTGGAACACCGAGAGACGACTGGTCGATGGAGGAGCAATTTAAGCTTCGTCGCTGCTCACTGTGTCAACGCAGTAGGTGTGAGCTCGATCTCCTCTGATGATGCTTTAGGGGTTTTATAGAGAAAGGTGAGAGGGGTATTGTGGTGGTGGTTCGACATGGGGTGCCTGGAGACGGCGGTGCTCCGTCGTAGAGTCGCCTGGAATGACGAGAGGGAGACGACAAAGAGAGAGGACTCAGATCAACGCCCGGAACGAGTTTTTGACTCGGGTCAACATTTTTCTTATTTTTATACTTAAACCAACGACTCAGATCAAAACCCTAATCGATCGAATGGTCCAGATTAAAATGGGGTAAATATTATTTATCGAAATGATAATTAAAAATTACCAAAACTGTAATTAAGTGTTACCTTAAACTTTGAAAATTTGTAGTAAATAGCTCGATACTCCGAAAAATAATCCGGACATACCGGTGAACTCATGTCAATGCATACTACGATTTCAGGAATTAAATCTATTTTTTATTAGAGAAAAAATCAAAAATAAACTCGAGAAATAACTTATAGAACTGTATGTCACAGTTAAAATCTCTTTGTAACTCATAAACCCTTGTAAAAAGGTAACTTTTTGATACTGGGTGTTACAACTTACTCCATTTTAAGTACCGCACAATTCGGATGCGCATTATGAGTCATATAAACTTCTCACTTGGCACATATACGGTGAGTCAACATTGACAACTCCACTAGTCCATACCTTAGCTCCATCTGATATCTCACAATCATTGAAGCTTCAACGTCAACATATGACGACCGACACACATACCCTTCTCATTTTAAATATTGCCTAGCAATACTTCATTCTTCACGATGACGTATTCTCAATCGTCATCACACCCTTTTATAGTCCATAGTCGCAAAACTACATAAAAATCATTTGATATATGAAAATCAATTTAACTTACTAATGGACCGTAATCGATTAAGTCAATTTATTTTTAAATTAACAACTTGATCTCCAAGAAAAACAATTTATAATTCTACGACAATGAACTATAAAAGAAATAATGGTTCCACCGTGAACCAGGTGAGATATGTTCACCACACAATAATCATGTAACCATGTCGCTCCGTAACATATTAACAATATATTATACTCATGGACATATATGGACACATATATATATATATATATATATATATATATATATATATATATATATAACTCATAAGTATATATATACACACACACGTTTATTCTCATGAAATATTCTCACCAAACATTCCATCTGCATCCAAACAATATAATTACACCTAAATAATTATATAAAACCAAAACAGAACCTTAGTGAGATTTACTCACCTCAAAATTTCGCTGCGTCTTGTACTACCACAAGGTATGCTTTCAACCACTTGGTTGAGCAATAAAACACCTAAAAATATATAATCGACCTTAGTGCCGCACGAAAGCAATAAAGACTCGATTCATCCGAACCTCACACTCCAATCCTCTAAACCAAAACAATCACAAATTAAACGAACTCATTCACCTCTCATCTGCAACAAAACACCAAAAAGATTTACCATCGGTAGAAATCAAAGGTAAATAAATTTCGACAAAACATCACACACAAAAAACTATAACCGAAAACGGCAAATTATATATCCACGCGCTTGTATTGATGAGTACATGAAGTTGAGACAACCCACTGCCCCTAAGGATGTCAGACACGCTATCACACGCTGCGCGTGGGTCCCACGTGCCACCACCCTCAAACTTGTAACCTCCACTCAAAATCCACCTACAAGCCACCACAACCACCCTAGGAAGCCCATAGAAGCAACCAGAACCTCCAGAACTGCCGGGTGCGCCTCCACACACAGCCACAGACAGCGGCGCGTGGGCGTCACGCGCCTCCATCAAAAACTTTGATTTTCAACAAACTTCTAAGATGAAACTTGAAGATCAAAGCAAGGGGAACAAATTTAATACCTGGAGTTTTGATCGCCGTGAAGCTGCACCTCCACTCCAGTAACTCCACACCTCGAATCGAACTTCAAGACTACCATGAATCGAACCAGAACACCAAGAGCTTCATTTATGGGCTAGTTTCAGGCCTCTCCACTGTGACACTCCGGAGAACAAGTCGGGTCAGGCATCTGGTTTCACCACCTTTACTGTTTAGCCTCAGTTGCAAAGATCCAGGCTGAATTGGACCACGCCACCACCACAGAACCCGCCGACCCGAATTTTTCCTATTTATATTAAAACCCACAAACTTCATCTCACCGTAACTTCTTCATACAATTTTCAATTTACACTTTCCACATGCCCACAAATTCGTATCGTCGAGCACTACAATTTTCGTGAAGGAAGTTTTTTGAGAAACTTGACGTAGCAATAGTCAACACTTGAACCTTTAAATAAAATGTTTCTGAGCGTCTTTTGATTCTGACACTTCGAAACTTTTCTCGAAAGAACGAATTCGCACCAAATCCACTAAATAATATTAGAAATTAAAATTAAAATTTCCAGAGTATTACATTCAATCAACAAGAAAATATTTGTCATTTTTTTGTTACAAAAATGGTAGAAAGTGGACTACCACTCTAAGGGTTAGAGTATATTAAGGTCAAATCCCCTCCCAATAAGGTGTTTTTCACTTGACAATTGATTGAACTAGAGATCATCCATATCAGAAGTTTCCCTATACACATTATCCTTGACAAGCAGTCATGTCCCATTTTTATCACCCGACCAAACCCACATGGGTAATGTTTTATTCATTTTACGTTATGTAAATGTTATTTTTCAACTGCTTTAAAAATGTAGGTTAAAAAATATTGTAAAGGCTAAAAGTGGGTCAAAATTTCTGGCGAACAGCGCGCCCTCGATCGGAACTCATTATCTTCTTCCTCACTGTTGGGTCACTTTGAGGGATTTCATTAATTTTCTCTGGGTTAGTACAGATCTCCCTCAAATACTTTTCTCCTTCGATTCCCATATTTGAATTTAGCAGATGACTGAAGATGAAGAACTGGGTATGTGGTGCCCCTGAATTTGTGGTGCTTGAGTCGGCGGTACGGGCCTGTAGTTAGTTTTGATTGCTTGGTTTGCATGTTGTTTGGATTTTATGTTCCTGAACATTATGTGTTGGATATGACTGAGAATAGGTGGTCATTGAAGATTCATTTAAAACATCATTATTATTCAGAGTCTTATTTCACGATCAGGAGGGTTCGTCCTGCCTATATATTATCAATTTGCACATTTCTGTCCGCATTGGATTAGTTAGATATACAATCATCTGTTAATTGATTTCTTTTAGGAATTTGACATGCTGATTGTTGTGTTTTTCAGTTGGCACTATCCTACTTTCTAGTGTAGACGTTGAAAGGCCAATCGGCACTGATGGAGTATGTGTCTAAGGTGTAGTGACTATTTTTCAGGAGGTCAGTGCTTTGGGATTCATCTGATTCGTAGCTGGAGTTGAACAGTCTGTAATGTTACGCCTGGCTTCCAATATTCTACGAAGAAGCTCTGCTAGAACCCTTGCATCATCTCGTGATTTCTCATTACAATTGTTACTCCACATTTTACCTCAACAACAAGACGATTTCCGGCACCAACAACGGAGTTGTTTCTTTGGGCAGTCAAAGGCCTCAAGCCCTAGCCTCTCGATATGGAGGCGAAAGAAAGAGATGGGTAAGGAGGGTCTCTTCGTTGCTAAGGAGCTCAAAAGGCTCCGCGCTCACCCCCTCCGCCTCGAGCGCTTCATACGCTCCCACGTGTCTCGGTTGCTCAAGTCTGATCTACTGGCTGTTCTCGCCGAGTTTCAGAGACAAGACCAGGTCTTCCTCTGTATGAAGGTTTGTTCTATTTGTTAGTTATTATTCATAATCTTACTATAGGTCTATATGTATATGTTTAATTTCTGAAGAACTATGAATGGAGGTAGAGAAAGGTCTCTATAGCATGCTTGATTGCTTGAGTTTAAACTATATTGGAATGCAAAGCGAAAACATAACCCTTAGGAAATTGGCTCAGAACTTAGAATGTGTAACCATCTTGAACTTAAGAATTCTCTCGGCCTAGGATAGCCAATGGTCCAAAAACTTCTTTCACTGTGATTCACCTGAACATTTTGTCAAATTTACTCTTAAGGCTATGTTTGGTTCAATGAAATGGGCAGTTTCTTTCGAAAGCCTTTTGTTAACTAAGAAATAATGAAGTCACACAAGGGAAGATGTTGAAAGTAATGGTTTAATGATTTGGAATGTCATCCAGTTCAGGTGGTAAGGCAACTAAGGGGGGGGCTTGCAATGTCTCAAGTGAGAAGAGTAAGGTATTAAGGCAGGGAAGCGGTTTTTATTGCCAATGGTTTGAGTAGGATGGTGGATAAGGCCAGGAATTGGTTACTAGTTTGTTGCTTTGTGGAAGATGAATATATGTGAAAAATAGTTCAGATTGGAAAATCTATTATTTGCGGCATTTGCCTGTCACCTCGTTGGTGTTTGCTGCGAAAAGCTGGTGCTGAGAGTGAATGTTTTTCATAAACCGATTGCTTTGGCTCTCTGGAAAAGGTTGTCTGGAGGCAATACTGGGTCCTGTCCCTAATTGACTTGTGAAAACATATTGTGTCAAGGACACTACGATAGCCGTTTTTTGTGTCTGTTGGATGAAAATCAAGAGCTTTGGGAATGCTCGGGGGAGAATCTAGATTAATTCTGGGAGTGAATTTGGGGCCGTCTGTTTTCTTCAGAGTTTAGTGATAGTTCTGTAAATCTCAATCTTGTTTGTGTGACCTCAATGCTTGAAAGGTTAGTTATAATTTCCATGTCAGTGCTGACATGGACAAGTAAACACGCAGAAAGAAAAGGGAAAATGGAAAGGAAAAACAAAGCAGTAAAAGTGTGTACTAATAATAAGTGAATGAGAACACAAAATAGTTGAGCTTACACTTTTAATGCTAGATTTTCCATATAGCCTTTCTAATCGTCATTAGTTCTTCCCTTTTCATTTATTACTTTTTCATTCTGTTTTCTTTTCTCTGGTTAATGGATTACAACTGTAAATCATATAGGGTAGCTTCTTCAGAAATTATGACTTTCACTTTGGCAAAAGAAAATGTGCTTGTGTTGTTGTTTACTTACATATTGCGCTTTTCAGATCTACGATATAGTGCGCAAAGAGATTTGGTATCGGCCAGACATGTTCTTTTACAGGGACATGCTTTTGATGCTTCCAAGAAATAGAAAGGTGGATGAAGCAAAGAAAGTTTGGGAAGATTTGAAAAAGGAAGATGTTTTGTTTGATCAACATACTTTTGGGGATATCATCAGGGCTTTCCTAGATAGTGAATTGCCCTCAGAAGCAATGGTTATATACGATGAAATGAGAAAATCTCCTGAACCCCCTATATCTCTGGCGTTTAGAGTTATATTGAAAGGGCTTCTTCCATACCCAGAATTGCGAGAGAAGGTGAAGGCTGACTTCTTGGAGTTATTTCCAGATATGATTGTTTATGACCCTCCTGAAGATTTGTTTGAAGATCAAGAATGGAAAAGTGAAAGCAATGATGAATACTAATGTGGGACCTCATGTGTTCCGGAAACAGTTGATAGCTATCCAGAACTACAAAGTTGAAACTGATCGAGTTTTGGGAGATATCTTCCATGTCCGAGGAGCTTACCTTATAAACCAACAGGCCCAGAAATTTGTTCTTCCATATTGCTTTGGTCTTTCTCAACACACCAATTCAGAAATCATCTCATCCTCTCTTGAGTTCTCTTTCTCCCTCTAGTTTATAATTTCTGGTGATAGATAGAAGATACTATAAGTTCGTCAGAGTGTTCTTGGTAGCAGTGTAGCTCCAAAACACAAGTGGTCGTTGTACCGTGGAAAATAAGTGTCATAAAGCTTTTTGCACCGGTAGATGAGAAATAAATTGTCTTAAAAAAGTGTGAGATATATGATTCGACTTAGCACTTTCCTATTCCCTTACATACAAGTTGTTATCAATGATGTTTTTCATGTTCTTCTTGTGTTTTTCATTTTATAATTATTTATTTTAATTATAAAATTGAATTTATGAATACACTTATTTGCAATATCTAACACACTTTTGTTACAATCTTAAGACAATTTAGTATTACTTGGTTATCATTCTTTCCAATTTTTGAATGATTTTTTTTAAAAAAATTTGGGTATGATAACCTCTAAAAATCTAACCTCAACTTGTAAATCTTACAAAACCACAACTCTCTGTTAGACAACAACAATAGAAAATGCAAGATTTAAAGATTACATTTCCATAATTACACAATCGATTAAAACAATTAAAACATTTCACCCTTTAGAGCTTAATAAAATCTGACAGCTGCATTAGTTAAAATAGTTTAATCTTATCTAGGGAGCTATCAAACCCTTACTTCACTTCTTTGGAAATCTTGCAAAATTAATCATACACTATAAATTGGTGCACCAGGTTGTAAACAAATAAATCCGATAAGTTTTTTAGCTCGTATGGGTAAATTCAAACAATTAAAGACTCGTACCCTAAATATACGAGATCTCTCAAATTAATAAATTAAATAATAAAAATAACAACAAATTCATATAAAAATTAAATATAACAACTGTCAAGACCCACACCGAGTTAAACCCCTTTAACCCGAAGTAAATCCTGCAGGGACCACCTCAAGGGAACTTCTTATCGAAACCCCCTTGAAATGGACAACCATTCCTATAAACAAACTCTGCACTTCCATAAATAATTTAAATCAACCCTAACTCCTGGAGCCATCATGCTCCCCATACCACAACTACGCTTCACAAAAAATTAAACTAAACTAAATTGGGGCAATCCAAGCAAATCTACATAGGTGAGATACCTAAATAAAAATTGCTAGCGTCAGCGGATTAGTTGGCTATGCCTCGTCTTCTGTACGCACGACCTCTTCTTAGCAACCCTGCAACACTAGGCATTTGAAAACGAAGGGCCTAGAGGAAAACATTTAAAAACAGGACGTTAGAGTGAGTGGACAAGAAAAATATCCAAGCAAGAGAAAATTATCGATTTATGCTCTCCCTTTGATTTTCTAGAAAATCCATGTGCCCGTCTCGTAGGGAAAGAATCTCAAATGATCATTTCTAAAAACAAATCAGCACTTGCCAATCACATTGGATTAAAAATCAGCATTAAAAATATGGGAAGAGGTTTCACCATGACAGAGAGTCTCTCAGACTAGGGTCAGAACCTTTAAGGCTACTAAGTAATATGACGACCTTTCATGTCGGAGAGATTCCACTATGACAATGAGCCTCTTAGGCTAGAGTCGGCACCCTCTAGAGCTACTATTGCTGCGCTCCACTTCCAAAGTGAGGGGGTGCGTATGGCTAGCTAGCATCTTTATATATATGACGACATTCATGGTGAATAAAACAAGCAAATACAAAAAGTCATTATTATATGACTCCTCCCTCATAAATTAAAACATGCATCTCATGCATGAGGCACGGTTCCCTGACCGTCCTAAAAACTATGGCCATAAAACAATGCATTTATAAATATAATCGACATAACATAAATTTTCAGCCAACATAACACAGGAGCTTACAGGAGAGGAGCAACCCACCTTCCTCACCCCACCGGCTCATTAAATCAACAAAATCATGTTGTTTATAAATTTTCATAAATATTTGAGCATGCACGGTTTAAAATAAAAATTTTACTCACAGACTTAGGCTGCAGCCTGACGAAATCTAGAACGCTTCTCAAGCGAGAACTACTCATCTCCTTTTCAACGAATAATAGTAAATCTTAATTTGCCAAAAGAATAATTATTTAAAATTTGGAATACCGTTACTCTCAACAAAAACTCTCAAACTTAATCAACAAAAATCCCCTACCTTCACAAAAAGCTTAGTAGTCATTAAAATATTTCTTAAACCTTAACCAGCAATAACCGATGGTCAGAATAATATGTTATTATCCGCTGATAATATTAAAATTAAAAAATTCCAAAACCAAACCAAAACTTCTTCAAAAATTACCAAATTTAAACCATAGACTCTTCTCATTTTATACTATTTAATGGGCATGAAAATCTGCCCAAAAAGTGGCAGCACAGCCGCCAGTAGAAATTCCGGCCAAAATTCTGACAACCTCCGATCGCCACCAAATTTTAACAGTAGCTTCGTCTCAACATTTTGAACAACTTTGTAGTTCAGCTCGAAGGCAAATTCAGCCTCTAACTAGGTCAATCGAAACAAAATCAGAAAATCCCAAAATTTCCAAATTTTAAACCTAAAAACTTCAAATCCTTAATTCTCCCTACACATTTTAAATCAACCTACTAAATTCTAGGGGATTGTAGTACCAATCAAACCCAACAAAACCAATTAAGGAACTCACCAAGAGGTTGCCTGAGGATGGAGAACCGACCGGGTTGCCAAACGGGTCCGAGCGGACTGTTTTTTGGCTTTCTGGGCTCATCTCAGCTCTATCCTTGCTGCAAAACCACCATAGGAAGGTAGAGGATGAAGAGACGAATCCAATGCCACCGGTTTCTCCTCAATCAGACGTCAGACGGAGGAGATATGGCCGGAAAACTAAAACAGGTCAGGTCAGGTTTACGGGTCGCGTCGCGGGTCGAAGGGAACTGGTTTTTCTGAAATTTTTTTACCTGAAATGGAAACTTACCCCTTCTATTTATAGAGTTTCCTACAAATAGTAACTTTTGTTTTTTAGACCACAACTTCATAAGAACTCCGATTTGAGCGTGTTACGTGTCCACGAACTCGTATCGACGTCATCTACAACTTTCAAGAAAAAAGTTTTTCCCAAATTCTTGACTTTATGAAAAGTCAACTTTACGATCATTATACGGTCAAACGGTTACTTTGAAAGGTAAAAAAACCAAAGTAACCAACCGTAAACTAATTCTTGGATCGGGATGTGACAATTCTCCCCACCTTTCAAAAATTTCATCCTCGAAATTTTTATACTCGAAGTCCAACACAGTGGGGCACACTACCACTTAAATTAATAATTATGTTCTAAAATAACAACTCATTTATGAGAACTCTTTCAAATCGTCTCACAAATAGAATTGTTATAACCCTTCACATCTTCTCTTTACGATCAACATCCTTACCGATCCTCCTTATAAGCTAATTTTCAGTATTAGCCGGAAGGCTATTCACATAGGATGTAAGGAATAGACTTATTCTCGTAACGTGAACATTCGCGATACTAGGCATCCAATATAATCCCAAGGATACCCAACATATTCCACAAACTCATGTAACCTTGTCACATGTCACATTTATCCAACATAGCACTTCTCTCTACGTGGATAACCTTTAATACTCCATTATTTTCTGAGACCCAGCCACTCTTTTCACGTCTGCTCTAAAGCGTCAGAAATCTTACCTCTGATTACAATGATCATCTCCTTAAATCATTGATCACAACCGAATCACAAAACCCTATACAAAATGGGGTATGGCATTTCATACCCTTTTTTTTGATCCACCAATCTCGCGCTCGTGAGAGACTACTGTCTCCTATGAATAGAGCTGACAACCCTGCTGTATATTGAAAACATCATTGGGAAACAGTTCCAAGTTACCTAAGTCAGAATATAAATATTCATTGGCTTGTTCACGCTTTTCCATGTGCCCAATGCATCTAACCTGAACAAGTGCAAAGTTCGATACCACCACATGGTTCGAACCTCCTGACGTCATACAAAATTCATCACCACACTGCTTTCAAACTGCACGTCAAAACCACTAGTTAACACTGTAGCTCATGCATTCACACCCACTCGCAACGATCAACTAACCCTTTAACTGAATTGATTGAAAATTCATATCCTGCAAAACTGTAGGAAACCAAGACTCTTAATTGCCAACACGTCTCATAATCAATGTTCACGGTAACCTACTAAGAACAACAAAATCATAACTGAATTTGAGACACCTGAGCCCTTCATCCTGTGAACTAGATCACATAATCTGGATCACGTTTCCATGAATTTTCCGTTATATGAGACTGATAAGGAGTAATTTCTTTTCTGCACATGACTGCTACAATGCTCCCACTTGCGTACGCTAAACAATATTCTAAGGTTACAAGACACTAATAAAAGTTGAAATTAATGAACCGAATATGCCCAAATCCTTAGATGTGAGAATCCAAAATACTTACTCCTCGGAGAATGTTTAACGTAAAACTACGTTAAACCCTTTTTAATATCCACTAATAAAACAAGTTTGGATCCCAACTTCTTCATTAAAACCATACGCATAAGGCTCAGTTGACATCTCCAAAAAACAACAGTCAACTAATGCAATCTCGAGAAGTCAATAATACTCCCTATTTCTATGCTATTCAAGCTAATAACATCGAGGCCTTAAAATATCTTACACTGGGCATCAACGAGTCACCTAACCCGCTCGACGAGACGCCACAAGTCTCATCATCCTCTACATCAACCCTTGAGTGACGCACAATTGCATCACAACTCAATTATCAAATTTCGTGTCTCAGACCAAATGTCATCCTGTGACAAGCTAGTGAGAACATCAACATCCTCAGCATCTAAAAAGCCCTAACATACCATCAATGTTACCACACTCCTGGTTCACCTTACAATTACCCTGAACCTGACCACACATTATTATTTCTATTTCCAACAATACCCCGTCTCACTACAATTTACAATTCGAGGGCAAAAATATTCAATCCTCGTACACCTCTCAAGTGCCACTACTTTCTCACCGATAAAAAAAATTCTAACGAACAACTACAACAATAAAAGTCACACCTTATCTAGTTGCATTGAGCATCAGAAACGACGACGTCTGAAAATAGCCTTGGATGTTCATTCTTTTGCACTAACCGTGTGATAAATATCGAGTCACATTTAATAAACCAAATAATTTTCTCGCAAGAACTAGCACCACAAATTAAGCTCGCCAACTACCTTAGTCTGATACCTATGACATAAATCAAAACGCACTTCCCCTCTTAGCTCCCGCTCGAGAGGAAACCAATTTCTAACGTCGAGCCATCAAAAAGTCCTGCACCTCTCAAATAATTATTAATGGTCGAATTTGAAACCGTAACCCGAACCAAACGTCAACTTAATGATTTGGCCCAATAACCGGAACCTAGGCTGAGGGCATAATCCTCAACCAACAATGACCTCACATCTCATTCCTGGATCAGTAGGGGATCCCACCATATACAATCCCTAAAAAGATCACTACTCCCTTGACTCATAACACTTCTTGAGTCAATAAAGAAATCATTTCTCCTGCTCGCGCAGTTCATACTCACTGCAAAGCAGACAATTAATACACAAAACTCTGCAATTCTCTCGCTGCATTACAACTTGTGGCTCCAAGATTTGTTACTTAATCGGACCCCGAATCGCCTAGGGTTGCCACTTAGTCATCCATCACCTCTGACTTCCACCCTGCAGTCAAGTCTGCACTCTCCTCGGGCACCCAACAACCCATCTAGAATCTAAACTTTTAATTATGAAGCCACCATCTTTGCAATTCTTGTTACTAACTCAGTTCTAACCAATAGGAAATATCATACATCCACAGAATGATTTCAGCAAATTACCCTAATACTGGCTGATGAACACAAGCGATGACCTCTCTGGTCATACAGAGATTAGTACGTGGTCTCACCACTCAATGATAGCCATAGGGAATGCCGCCCTTTTGGAAATCTGGTTACCAATTATAAACTCTAAAGAAGAAAAACATTATGAATCATCAGGGAACTCCCTTCCTGAAATCACTGCAAAACATAACCACCAAAATGCAATCATTTTATTAAACAACTTCTCAGACTCTGTTACCACCACTCAATACACGAGGCTCTACGATTTGTCGCCAAATTGAAATCTAGATCAAGTAGGGTCACTACTTAATTGACCCCTTATTACATCATTACTATCGATTCTTTATCCCTGTTAGGATTTCGATAAAATTACATCATATCCTTATCCTCCAAACATTAATGTCCGTACTGCACAGACTCGAAATTTGAGGATTCTACCTATTACTTCAGTGAGGATAATTTATGTATCCTTACATATGTTACATCACAATACTTAAGTAGGTAGATTCCCACGTCAACATTCCACAGCTAATCACCACCATGAGACCAAGTGTCGTTAACAGCCAGATTATGGTCGCAAAATAAAGTTAATTATCCAAGGGCCTTCATATGCTCTTAACTTCTTCACATATCAGAATGACCACTGCCATCTAAATTTCGACCTACCACACATAACTCAAGGCTATACTTACCACATTTCCAAAACGTCCGACAACTCTCGGAGATCTCACCATGACCTCCAACTCTAACAATCTCGGAGATCTCACCATGACCTCATAATTAGCATCCTTTAACTTACTCAATAGTCTTCTAATTTCTGAAATTCTAACCATTTAGTGGAACGATTCAAATACTAAATTCCTCATCCGAACCACAACATTTCCTTGGTCATAATACTAGGGCCGACGACTTTTAATCAACTTAAACCTCGAGGAATAAAAATACTAGAATCATAGTGTAACGATTTACTCAACTGCAATGTCTGTCCTTAGTCAAAAATAATAATAAATATTATTCATCGACTACAATATCCTTTATCCTCTCATTTCTCTCGACTTTTCAATCTTATGAGCCACTTATATTAGGTCTGAATCGTTTATCAAAATTCTCCAACTCAAGCACTCTATTCATTTACTCATCACCTACATCAACTACTCTAGGCATGATAATGTTATTAAAACACAACCAGTAGGCATCAAACACCCTACTTAACATTTCTACCATAGTCCAAATAAATATCTCATTAATGAGTTCCCAACTCGTATTTCAATTCAATTTCCTATTTACACACTTGAAACTCATAAGAAAAGACATACAAAACTTGTTTTTCTATCACATGAACTAAAACACTTTTAATATCATTTCCGTCTCTTCACTTCTAAGAGTCTCGCAACTTGTATACCAAGGCCTCGCCTTAGGCTTCTACAACTCTATCCTTACCAACTTTCACGACAGCCTCCCAGGCATGAATCAAATGCTTAATTCTCTGGGCATTTGCAAAAGATGCCCCAACATAAAATAATACGAGTTCCCAACTCAGAACTCTAATCTAAATCTCAATTAGTTCCACAAACGCATAAAAGGAAATCACCAATTATTTACATTTTTTTTCGGGAATTCTCTAAGAGGTCGGCGTTCTGAGGCATAGTCTTGAAGATGCAGACATTTATGGAGCCACCCGGTCCATAAATACAATAGAAACTACTAACTCATATTCCTAACAGCACTGAGCGTCTCAAGCATAAAATGCCGATAGATCCGCCGCGGTCGGACCATCACTCTATAAACACTAAGTGCTACCAGGTATATAAGATAGTAACAGAAAGCGATAACCTAATGTTGTGATACCAACTGTCAAGACCTACCCCGAATTAAACCCTTTTAAGCCGAAGTAAATCCTGCAGGGACCACCTCAAGGGAACTTCTTATCAAAACCCCTTTGAAATGGACAACCCTTCCTATAAACAAACTCTGCACTTCCATGAATAATTTAAATCAACCCCCAACTCTTGGAGTCATTCTGCTCTCCAAACCATAATTACGCTTCACAAAAAACTAAACTAAACTAAATTGAGGCAATCCAAGCAAATCTACATAGGTGAAATACCTAAATAAAAATTGCTAGCGTCAGCGGATTAGTTGGCTATGCCTCGTCTTCTGTACGCACGACCTCCTCTTAGCAACTATGCAACACTGGGCATTTGAAAACGAAGGGCCTAGGGGAAAACATTTAAAAACAGGACGTTAGAGTGAGTGGACAAGAATAATATCCAAGCAAGAGAAAATTATCGATTTATGCTCTCCCTTTGATTTTTCAGAAAATCCATGTGCACGTCTCGTAGGAAAAGAATCCCAAATGATCATTTTGAAAAACAAATCAGCACTTGCCAATCACATTAGATTAAAATTCAACATTAAAAATATGGGAAGAGGTTTCACCATGACTGAGAGTCTCTCAGATTAGGGTCAGAACCTTTAAGGCTACTAAGTAATATGACGACCCTTCATGGGGGAGAGATTCAACCATGACAATGAGCCTCTTAGGCTAGAGTCGGTACCCACTAGGGCTACTATTTCCGCGCTCCACTTCCAAAGTGAGGGGGCGTATGGCTAGCTAGCATCTTTATATATATGACGCCATTCATGGTGAATAAAACAAGCAAATACAAAAAGTCATTATTATATGACTCTTCCCCCGTAAATTAAAACATGCATCTCATGCATGAGGCACGGTTCCCCGACCGTCCTAAAAACTATGACCATGACCTGTCAAAAGTTGACCTGCAATTTAAAACCCTATCATTGTAGCTTTAGTAAGTAGGGATCGTTCTAACCGGGGACACTAGGGAATGATTTATATTCTGCAAAACAAATCATTAGTACTTTCAAAAGAATACAAGTATAAACATATATACAAAATATTATGGGGAATTTATAGGGTGGTTCGAAACATATAAAGAAAATAAAGACACTTATTTACAAAACATGGTCAATCAATACTCAAGCATAAAATAACATAGCACCGTGAAGAAAGACATGTCACAGATTTCGCAAGTTTAAGAGGTCATATGTGCGTTTTCACAACTTGTAATTAATTCCAACTATTTAGACTTCTCATGTAAACTTAGTGCCTACAATAGCCTGACACTAAGTTTGTATATGTGTCATCCTGTTTAATGCCTACAATCGCCTGACATTAAGACAAAATACACTGATCGAACGAGAGTCATTGGAAACATGGTCCTAGGTATGGCGTCACTCATCCTATTCATCATGCAAATCTCTCACCCTAGCAACTCTTGGTAGTGACTAAGAATCAAGACCTACAATCGTCTGATCTTAACCCTTAGAACACTACGGCATATGAAACTCCCCCCTAATAGCTAACTTGTCTAGATTCAAGCTAACCTAGAGTTCGATTACGTGTTCAGGTGAGGAATAATCAATTCAAGTTATTAATTACGTGAACACAAACAACTTAATCTAAGTCGTCATCCTAACATGCAGTTCTACACGTTACAATTATAAACACAATCACATGAGAATCACAAAGAAGAACATGTAAACACGTTTATAACGTAAAACTGAAAACCAAAACAAACATATATAATTATAACCATCATCCATACAGTAGATAAATGCATAAACCTTGAATGTTTTCATACCTAAACCTACCCTAAAAGTCGGCAAGAAATGAAGATTGAATCGGTGGCAGCAAGGAATGCAGTCGGCAGCAAGGGAAACGGTGGCGGCAAGGTTATGCAGTTTCTGTGTAAGGAGGGTTTTTAAGTAGAGCTAGGCTATTATAAGACTTAGAGCAATTGAGAGACCTCTAAAACTGATCTATACATGGCCTATTTATAGAGAAAACTAAGGGAAAACCCTAGTCTAATTCGGCAGCCTCAAGGAGTCCCAAACCGGGTAGGTTTTTCCTCTCCTTGTTGGATTTGGACTTCTCTTTATTTTCTGAATAGGACTTCGATTTGGACCTTGGACCTCTTGATTTTGGACTCCCCTACATGTTCATGGATCAATGTAGGCCTCATTGCACAAGTCTTGGGCTTCTAGGCAGCCGATTCCATTGCAAGAGCTCGGTAGAGGCAGCATTTCGGGAAAGCTGTCTACTTAGTTATTTCGGCTGTCCTTGATGACTTCTTCGAATCTTCTTCTTCAATGCAGCTTCCCATGACTTCATTAAGCTCTTCTTAAGTCCTTTGACACATTTAGGAAGTATTTTGGTGAAGGAACATCCTCCCAAACCCGTGTGACAACTTAGGTAGAAACTGCCCAGTTTTGCTGCTTGACCTCCGTCCATTGTTTTGATCATAACTCCCTCATATGAACTCCAATTGATGCGAGTCTAGCTGATCTGAAAACTAGACACGCACAGTTTTCCAACGGTATATGGCTCGTCCTCAGATTCCTCCTGGATCGCCATATATGAAATTCCAAAGTTGATGTAGGGTTTGTGGAACTTTCTGCTCGGATCACAATGCAATGTTTCGGAGTTTCTTCTTTTCCGTGACTTCTTTTGTTGTCCTCTATGAGTCCAATCTTCATGATTCTTGATATAATATGTCCATATACATGTCATCTACACATTAAACCAAATTCATCAAAAATGACAATGTAACAATATAACGAACCATAAGAAAATAACCAAGTCTTTGTTCCAAATCGAATTTTCAACACTTAAGCACAATTTTCTGTATGAATGCACGTTTTAACCATTGCTCTACAGAAAAACCCTTTTGACTCAAAATAAGTAAAAACGACATTAGTAAGGAATAAACCAAGTATAAATGAGGGTAAAAACATGGCGTAAAACGCACTTATCAGACCATAAAACAATGCATTTCTAAATATAATCGACATAATATAAATTTTCAGCCAACATAACACATGAGCTTACGGGAGAGGAGCAACACATCTTCCTGGTCCCACCGGCTCATTAAATCAACAAAATCATGTTGTTTATAAATTTTCATAAATATTTGAGCATGCACGGTTTAAAATAAAAAGTCCACTCACAGACTTAGACTTTAACCAGACGAAATCTGGATCTCTTCTCAGGCGAGAACTCCTCATCTCCTGTTCAACGAATAATAGTAAATCTTAATTTGCCAAAAGAATAATTATTTAAAATTGGCAATAACGTTACTCTCGGCAAAAACTCTCAAACCTAATCAACAAAAATCCTCGACCTTCAAAAAAAGCTTAGTAGTCATTAAAATATTTCTTAAACCTTAACCGGCAATAACCGATGGCGAGAATAATATTTTATTATCCGCTGATAATATTAAAATTGAAAAATTCCAAAATCTAACCAAAACTCCTGAAAAATAACCAAATTTAAACCATAGACTCCTCTCATTTTATACTATTTAATAGGCATGAAAATCTGCCCTAAAAGTGGCAGCACAGCCGCCAGCAGAAAATTCTGGCCAAAATTCTGACGACCTCCGATCGCTACCAAATTTTTACTGTAGCTTCGTCTCAACATTTTGAACAACTTTGTGGTTCAGCTCGAAGACCAATTTAGCCTCTAACTAGGTCAATCAAAAAAAAATTAGAAAATCCCAAAATTCCCAAATTTTAAACCTAAAAACATCAAATCCTTAATTCTCCCTACACACTTTAAATTAACCTACCAAATTCTAGGGGATTGTAGTACCAATCAAACCCAACAAAACCATATAAGGTACTCACCAAGAGGTGGCCTGAGGAGGGAGAACCGATCGGCTTGCCAAACGGGTCCGAACGGATTGTTTTTTGGCTTTCTGGGCTCATCGCAGCTCATCCTTGCTTAAAAACCACCATAGGAAGGTAGGGGATGAAGAGACGAAAAAATTACTCATTTTCTAACACTAAAAGAAAAGGCCTTATGTGACACATGATTGACCAAACCAGGGGTTTCCAATAGGGCTGCATGTTTGGTCCGGATCCTACTCAAACAGATCTGATCCAATCTGAATAAGGCAGATCCGAACAGATCTTGATAATGAAAAAAAATAGTTTTTAATGGATCTGATCCGTTTAACAAAATTTAGATTAGGATCAGATCATAAAAAATAATGTAAAATCCAAATAATCGTTGAATTAAACTATATCCATTTTATGGTGTTAGATTCGTAGGGTAAAACACATTTTTTTGTCAACACTTTGTTAAGTTTAAAACTTTGAATTGATTAATGTAAATGTCAGTTTATGTCCAAGTTGATTTGAACTTTTGGTACTTGGAATCTTAGAAGTTAGAAACATGTCTTTTCTTGTATGTAAATATCAAATATGTCTCAAATTTCAAGCTTTCTGAATTCGAATAAAATTTAAGATCTGATCCGATCTGATTTATTTAAGATCAGGATCTGTTTGAATCAAACATTTAAAAATACAACTCTGATCTGAAAAAATTAAACAATTCGAATCAAATTCTAGGGGAGGGGATCCATTGAGGACCTTCTTGTAGAGAACTTTTTCGTTTCACCCTAATTTCGATCTTATATTCACATTTCGATTGTCTAGTTTGTAGTTATATATGAGTAGATCATCTCTACAATTTTTCATACAAATTGAAAATCGTTAAGGCATTCATAAATGTGATTCACCTAATATAAACTTGAACGATTCTTGTTTGACATATTTGAACCATCCATTGATTTGATATATTCGATGTCTTAACAATCACCAATTTGACTAAAAATTTGTAAAAGTGATCTACTTATATAGACCTATAATTTGAATGGTTGAGATGGAAAAATGTGATTGAAAAGTGGGTGTAATAAACCATTAAGGAGAAAGTCCTCAACAATAAGGTCCTCAATGGATCCCTTTTCTCAAATTATATATATATTTTTTAAAAAATAAATCTTATCCGAATAGAACTCTAATTTCTAAACTCAAATTGAATATGGCTTTGTGATCTTTACAAAGTGGGGCTGCCTAGGGATGGACGTCTGGATCCAAAGGACCGAAAACCTGACCCGAAAAAATTTGACTCGATCCGGGCCTTGTATTTGTAAAAACGGCCCAGGCCAAAACCCGACCCGAATGCTTCAAAATCGGTTCGGGTTCGGCTTTACAATTTAAAAGGCCTAAAAGCCCGACCCGGTCCGTTTTTGTTGCAACTACCACATGTGTTGCTTTTTTAGACTGAAGTCACTGAACTATTTGAATGTTTTTCTGTATTCATAATCATGGATTGACGAATTTTTGTTATACATTGGTTTGTATCAACCTTGTGTATTATTTAACTCCCTTAAAACGTACATATTGAATACAAGAAAGAAATTTAGGAAAACAAATGATATATGTGAAGCTTAAGTTTTGCACCCGAAAAGCCCGAAGCCCAACCAGCCTAGCCCGATTCACATTTTGCTCGAATTATGATTTCTGAAAACCCAAACCTGAATCGGCCCAATTATTTCAAATTCAGACCGGATCCCTTATAATTTTTGACCCGATCCGGCGCGCTCACCTGTAGGGCTGCCATGCGCCTCTAATTTGTGTTCTTGGTAGCAGCGCCTTATGTTATTTCTTTTCAATTGTAACACACCCCGCAGCCCTTATGGGCCATGGTAAAAATTAACCTTTAAAATCCGTCCCGGTTCGATGTACCATTCACCAGGCAGGTATCCAAATTCCGTATTTCATAACCGCCAGATAAATTCCACGCGCCGTTAGGGGTTGGTAAACCCGGATGTTTTAATCTAAAAGTACGCCTGGATGGCACGTGACACCCCACGTTAGTGCTTACGACAAATATTCAAAACTTAATAAATAAATAAATTTATAAGTAGAATATAAATAAAAAAGGGGAAGCAAAATGCCTTATTTTCTTTCTCTTCTTCACCACTCACCACGCTCTCACTCACAACACACACCTCCACAGCTCTTGATTCTCTCTCTTTCTCTCCCTCTGAAAACGGCGGCGTTTTGATTGGTATGACGACGACGACGACGTTCGGAGCTGCGGTGCTCGGGGAGCCCAAGGTGGAGATTGGAAGGTACCAGGGGCTGAGGTCAGCGAACTCGCTCTCTCTCACCGGAGCCAGACACGTCGGCCTTTTCCCTGCTTCGTCTCGGAGCTCTTCCCTCATCCGAGCCGTCTCCACGGTGCGTTTTTGACCTCTGGTACTCTCTGATTTTAGGTTAATGTCACTTTATTAGGTGTGGAAATGTAAAAGATGGTTATGAATTATTTCATTTTGTGAGAGATTCAATCAAAATGCCGCGAAATTTGATCATATTTGTTTGGCCTAATTCGTATAGGTTTCATTGTGCTCAAGGTAAATGTAGTTAAGAGTGAACCGAATTTCTGTTTGTGTGAGCTTTATAGCGTTGTTTGGGACGAGTTTCTGCATATTTGCTGGGTTTTCTTACTGACTGGTGAATATATTATTATCTCGGTTTAAAATGGAGGATTTTACAGATATTTCCTTTTTGTTTGTTCTATTTGGGTTTTATGCCTACTATTTTTGGAATTCCCTGGTCATGTGCAATTTCGCTTTCTGCCTTGCACATGGTTAATCTGTCTCTTTAAATGAATTAGCTGATAGAAGCTTTCACTCTTGGACCATTGCTTCCGCTTTCGACATGAACCACTCCAACTAACTAACTTACTGCTGAGTTTTGTAATTTGCTTTGGGAATATTTTCTGACAGTTTGGCTTGGAGTGCCTCGACTAACCATGTAACTGCCATTGTGGCTTTTGAGTTTTGGAGATTTTATAAGCGAATATATCATTAATCAGAACATACTAAAAGCTAGTTTCATTATTTATTGTCGGTTCTTGGTGCTTGAAGTCCTTGATTTCATAATTTCTGTATATTGCAGCCTGCAAAACCTGAGACTGCGACAAAGCGGAGCAAGGTTGAGATATTCAAAGAACAGAGCAACTTTATTAGATATCCACTTAATGAAGAGATTTTGACGGATGCTCCCAATATAAATGAAGCTGCTACCCAACTCATCAAGTTTCATGGGAGCTATCAACAATACAACCGAGATGAACGTGGTGGAAGGTCTTACTCATTTATGCTTCGTACCAAGAATCCTTGTGGGAAAGTGTCAAACCAACTATACTTGACTATGGATGATCTTGCTGATCAGTTTGGAATTGGGACCCTTCGTTTGACCACCAGACAAACGTTTCAGCTCCATGGTGTTTTGAAGAAGGACCTTAAGACAGTAATGGGTAGCATCATTAGAAGCATGGGTTCAACTCTTGGTGCCTGTGGTGATCTTAATAGGAATGTACTTGCTCCTGCTGCTCCACTTGTACGAAAAGATTACCTTTTCGCACAGCAGACTGCAGAGAACATTGCAGCCCTGCTGACTCCTCAGTCTGGTTTTTACTATGATGTATGGGTGGATGGAGAGCAGTTCCTGACAGCAGAACCTCCTGAAGTAACCAAGGCCAGAAACGATAACTCTAATGGAAAAACCTTCACTGATTCCCCTGAGCCCATCTATGGAACTCAGTTCTTGCCCAGGAAGTTCAAAATTGCAGTCACTGTGCCAACAGATAACTCGGTGGATATTCTCACAAATGATATTGGTGTTGTGCTTGTTATGGATGATAATGGGGAGCCTCAAGGATTCAATATCTATGTAAGATGATCTGTTTGTAATGTATACAATAAAACTTATTTCCCCATGAACATTATTTCTGATAATTTATTTCGCAGGTTGGTGGTGGTATGGGAAGAACACATAGGATGGAGACCACATTTGCCCGTCTAGCCGAACCATTGGGTTATGTTCCCAAAGAGGATATTCTAAAGGCAATTAAGTCTATTGTAGAAGTACAACGAGATCATGGCAGAAGAGACGATCGTAGGTATAGTAGAATGAAATATTTGATCAGTGAATGGGGAATTGAAAAGTTCAGAAAAGAACTTGAAGACAATTATTACCAAAAGAAATTTGAGCCGTTCCGCAAGTTGCCAGAGTGGGAGTTTAAAAGTTACTTGGGGTGGCATGAACAGGTTTGTTATGACCCTATATCATACTTCTTCAGTACCTTACAAGTTGATTTTTCTGACTGTTTATATTTTCAATTTGTAGGGTGATGGCTATTTATTCTGTGGGCTTCATGTTGATAACGGGCGGATTGGGGGAAAGATGAAGACAGCATTACGAGAGGTTATATCAAAGTATAATTTGAGCATAAGGCTCACACCCAACCAGAACATTATATTGTGTGATATTCGCAATGCATGGAAACGTCCCATCATCACAACTCTTGCACAGGCCGGTCTGCTGGTAAGTCTTCTGTTCACTTCCTCTTCATCAAGGATTTGTGGTTGCTAGCTAATCACTTCCTATCTTGTAAAGTGTATTTTACTACCAGAACTTTTTCACATCAGTGAAAATGGATTTAATGCTATTTATTATATGGGCTTAGTTTACACTGGGTTTGTCTATGGTACATTATTGTATGTATACATCGAGTAGTCTGGTTGGATATAGTGGTAGACTCACTCCATGAAAGTAGCTCGCCGCTCGTCTACTCTTGTAAGATGTTGGTATACCATTAATGTAACGATATGTCAATGTGCCATAGACTTCTTGATAATTTAGTCTTTTTATTGAAGGAGCTTGAGGAATTAAATTTATGCTTTAGTAATTTTCGTTTATATGCAATTTATATGCAAAAACAACGTAACAGTGTGATATGTAAAGTAAAATTTGGGGTTTCCCATCAAAGTGTGCTGGTTCAGAAACCATCTTGCTCATTGTTTTAGGTTAAGTACTGACCAGCATGTAGCATAAATGTTAGCAGCATGCTAAATGTCGGCATTAGCACCAGGAAAGGGAAACCTTCCTTATTATGTTTTTCCTGTTGTGTTATGATTTGAAATATTTTTTCTATCCCATCTCCTATGATTAGAAAGCTGTAGTGTGTTCTCTCTCTCTCACTGATTTGTTGTTGCTGTTGTTGTTCCAAATCATATTTCTCTTCTTTTACAAACCAAAGAAATAGCCTCCGTGACCAACTTGTAGGATCTCAAGGTCTAGTGACCAACTTTATGTGTTTGTATGAGTTGTCCAGACAACTATCTGTTTGATCATGTTTTTCATGAGCTTGGGCATCAAGGCATATCTATTATTCTTTGTGATCTGAATTGTTGTTATATTGATCAATTCTGATTCTGGCAGCATCCTAGGTATGTAGATCCCCTTAACCAAACTGCGATGGCATGCCCGGCCTTCCCTCTATGCCCATTGGCAATAACTGAAGCTGAACGGGGAATACCTGATATTCTTAAGAGAGTTAGAGCGGTATTTGAGAAGGTATGGAATTTAAATTTTTGTGTGGATAAGAATCAGTACGGATATTATTGGTAACATTTTTGATTTCAGGTTGGTCTAAAGTACAATGAATCTGTTGTTATAAGGGTGACTGGCTGCCCCAACGGTTGTGCTAGGCCATACATGGCTGAACTTGGACTAGTGGGTGATGGTCCGAACAGCTATCAGGTATTTCAAATGCCAGGTTCATTTGCTGTTATTTCCGTCATGCTCAAATGCAGATTACTGAGAAAGCAACTAACCTTGTATTCTTTTTGCATTTTGTATTTATACAGGTATGGCTTGGAGGAACACCCAATCAAACTTCTATAGCAAAAAGCTTCATGAACAAGGTCAAGGTTCAAGACCTGGAAAAAGTTTTTGAACCTTTGTTCTATAATTGGAAACGAAAGCGACAAGCTAAAGAATCATTCGGTGACTTCACAATACGTATGGTAAGTGTTGAAGCAAGATTCTAACCTGTTATTTTTTGTTTTTCAATCAAGATGTTTTGGTTTCAAAATTTAGGACTTCAACATGGTATGTAGGAAGAGTTTTTCAGTAAGTGGAAATCAATTGGTTGTCGATCTAATTTGTATTATATTACAGGGATTTGAGAAACTTCAAGAGCTGGTTGACAAATGGGAAGGTCCAGAGGTGGCACCAACACGTTACAACCTGAAGCTTTTTGCTGATAAGGAGACGTATGAAGCAGTTGATCAACTTGCAAAGTCGCAAGATAAGACTGCTCATCAGCTAGCCATGGATGTTATCCGCAATTTTGTTGCTTCCCAGCAAAATGGGAAGTGAATGAGTGTGCCATGGAAACTGTTCTGCAATGTTGGTTCCGGGCTAGTAGCTCAGAGCTCAGTTCAATGTGGAACAATATCTTTGTTCTCTCGAAGCTGTTACTATTTGGTAACACTATTCGGTAACAGTAGGAACGAATGGGATACTAGGTTTGGTTTTATTATGTATCAAAGTTTTGCTTGCTTTTATTCTTGTTGAACGTTGAGATTGTATGTGTAACCTGGTTTTTGGTTTGAACTTGTGTCAACTTGTTTAGTTCCAATAAAACTATCCCAGGCTTTCTCGGTTATGAGAAACCTGATTGATTCTCATCCGAAAAATATACAACTGTAACTAGGGCTGGGCACCACTTTTGCAGGGACCGGGACTGGCAGTCTTCGTCCGGGCCGGGCTTGCACGTTCAGAACTCAGGGTCCGGCCTATATCCGGACCGGCAGCATACGGGCCAGTCTTTCCGGCCCGGCGCAACTCTGCTGCGAATTCGAAAATCCAAACACCCAATGAACTTCTAAAATTCAAACATCCAACAAATTTACAAACGACTGGGCTACAAGAATATACAAGGATTCGATGGAATTCATAGGTGAGACTAGTGAGGAGATCGAAGAAGAGAAGTGACACTCCGAGTGAGAACTAGACTTTTGCAGTTTTGCCGAGACGCCGCATCAGGTACACATTGGTATGCTGCAGAAACATGTCTACATTTATCTGTTTTGAAAGTATTCGGCGACCCCTTGAGAAATATATCCATGGCCTCCAATGGGATGATCTTTAGGCAAAGCGTCTGAGATATGCAAAGAATTCACAAAGAAATAGATAATAATTGGAGAGGGAGGGAGAGATGAGTGGCCTAAGTTAGAGATAGAGTATCGAGAAAAATGGATTGAGAGAGATGGTGAGCTGATCATGTGATGACGTGATGCCTTTCTATTTTGTGATTGTATATTCAACCCCTGGGTAATATAAAAAACCCATGTGATGGGTCTGAGATGTGGGTTTTGTTGTATAATAAACTACTGAAACAGCTATTAGCTTATACATCCGGGCTTTCAAGCTGTAGCTTTTTCTTATTAGTAGGGACCTGGTCATGCCTTGATAAGAGTTTATCTCTCTACAATCAAGATATGACTAGGTTGACACATTTTAAGAATGATTTACTTGTAATCCTCTTTGAGAAGAAATAATTTTTTTATTTAAATCATTTTCAACATTCTAAACGATACCGGAATAGACCTCACAAACGGAGGTTATTCTGATTTCAGCATTTGGATTTTAAACTAATTACTTTAAAGGACCTAGGGTCTAAATATTATTTGTGACTGCATCCGAATCCCGGTCAGGCTGCCTACGTACCTTGTACTCAGGGATCAATCCACGCGTTGCTCTTATTTTAATTAACACCTTAACCGGGCAAAACCCGCTTTACTATATATCGATCTATTAAAATGGATAGCAAACGCCTATTGCATATCCGGAGTTTAAACTCTCCGCTGAGGTATCCACCAACCAACTATCTATCGGGATTATCCCAAACATTCCACCATACACATATAAACAGAAAATAATGACAACCACATAATTATACAAACCCACCAAGGAAATAATAATCAATTTATCCCTAATGCCACTCTTGTAAATACCTAGAACTGCCAGAGACAATATTGTAAATTCAGGGATATTTCTGAAATTTCACCCTCAAGGGCAGCCCTGTAATTATTTAAAACTGTTGAGGGCAGTATCGTCTTTTTAACCTCAATGGCAGTCTTGTAAATACACAAATCTGCCAAGGGCATTTCTAGAATTTCAGTCCTAGTGACAACCTTATAAATATACAAAACAACCAGAGGTATTTATGAAATTTCATCATCAATGACATCCTTGTAATTACACAAAACAATTATGTCCTTTCACAACCTCAATAAATGATAAAAATACCAAATCTACCGCGATAAAAATCTGAGGATTTATCCATTTCTACTCTAATTGGTCCCCGTCGGCCTACCGGCCTCTCCGGCCACCTCCTTCTCCTTCCCCGTCCAACATTACACAACAACTAACAACAAACAACACCACAACAAGAAAAAGAAGAGTAAGATCAAAGTCTGACACTCACTGGAGGGGCACGAAGGTAGAGCTTCTCCGGCATCTACGATCTCAGGTGTCGCAGCTCCACCGCTACTTCACCAAAACTGGTTCGCCTCAGAGGCCTTCTCGAAGCTCCTCTTCCCGTCCAACGTGCTGCCACTTCGTGTAAGTCAAAGTCTGGCGCGCTGGATGTAGGGCCTGCGACGGCAGTGACCCGAAAGGCAAGGGTGGAGGAAAAAAGGAGGCTCGGTGGAGAAACGAGAGAGAAAGGGAGAGAGAGATACGATCAGGAGAGAGAGAAAGAGAGAGAAGGAGAGTGTCCGAGTTCCTTTCCCCCTGCCCGGATCCCATATATATATATATATATATAAACCAACAGCCCAGATTAAATTTTTGATTGATCTGACGGCCCAAAATGAATAGCAAAAAGTTACCATGAACAGCAAATAAATATTTTGTTATTTATTATTTACCGTACAATAACAACACATTAACTTTAATAACTTTCGCATACGAACTCCGATTAAAGCATATAACATACCCACAGGTTTTTATTAACACCCCCTACAACTTTCCCGAAGGAAGCTTTCCCAAATTCTCGACTTATCGCAAAGTCATTTTTTACGGTAAAGTAAATAACATTTATTACTTCCGTAAACTAAATAAATCCATAATAAACAGCTCGTGGCTCCGAAAAATATTTCGGACATACCCGATGACTCGCATTAATCTATTCTACACCCTCGGGACATTGATTCTATTTTCCCTCAGAATCAAGAATATCTCAATATTAAACTCGGATATTAATTCGGGAAAAACTAACAGCGCGGTTGCAACTCTCTGTAACCTGCCTGATCCTGGTAAAAGGAGAAATTTTGGGGCGGGGTCTTACAATCTACCCCCCTTATAAAATTTTGTCCTCGAAATTTATGCTGTGAGACTTAAAACAAACCGACATTCCAAATGACATTATTTCTTACTTTACCAATAAACTCGCTGCAAAACTATAGGAAAGAAGATCACACTATTTGCTTCCGTAGAAGTCATTCTTTAATTACATTCATTTAAAGATGATCCACATTCGAAGATTTTATTTATCCAACTGTCAAGGAATGTCGATAAGTTCCACTGGACAGAACTTCAAGCAAATAAGAGTCACAAGCTCTATGTACCAATTCCTTTAGAAACCGAAGTCTTCTCGCAGTTGCAACATGAGATACACAACTACGCCCGTTTTGAAACACTTTTTTGGGCACGATACCCTCGTCTCATTACTTTTGTCATAAATCGACTCAACAAGGCTTGCCTTTTAGCTCTTCTCGAGTTAATTCTCGAAATGACAATTAACACAATCTGGTAGCTTTCCAAGACATAAACGTAGACTAACTCATAGTCAACACGTATTCTCTACTTTTACAACTTCCACACTTGACACTTGACACTTAACGCCAACACCGTAGGGGAAACTCATACGTCTCTCGCACCTTTCGAGACAAAAGAGACGTGAACTTTCTACACTAGGCTTTGAGGCCATGGACGTATTATCTTCTGCGTCCTTAAATCAAAAATTCTCATTTCTCGTTCCTGATTTCCTAACTTTCGATCATGGTGCACGAACAAACTCGCATACCACAATGCGATCTCAAAACTGCTCAGTCGGGCTGATGAATCTGCTAAGCGCCTTCACGCCAATATGGATGTTATCTTCACATATTTAGCCATAAATGAATTTCCTCATCCTACTCCACTCTCTCGAGAAAGAGTCTATAGTAGAGGATTTCACAACAATAAGAGCTAACAAGCTCGCACACTAACTCATGTGTGCTCAAGTCCTGCCTAAAGGATTATAGTTCAGCTCAAAATCCTGCATGCATGTCATGGTGCTTCAATAAACGATTCCAACATTACAATCCAATATTGCATCAATAAGCTCAACATATCTCAACTGTCACGTCCGTATATATTTATAAACCGTCAACCCAAAATCTACTTCCTCATGAGTGAGTTTCCCTCTAAGAGATACCCCGATCTTTTTACCAAAATTCAACCACCACTTATGCAAGCGATCACACACAAACCAAACCGTCACCAACTATACCCTTAGAATTCTGGAGTACCTTACTCTTAAATTTTATATACTATTTATAACTAGCGCGGACATGTTAGCCTCCCAAGCTAGGGCTGGAACTTCTCATACGTGGATAGCTTTAGAATGAGTTGACCAAAGATCAATGTCAAAAATAATGATTCAAAACCATAAATTCAAATTTCATTTTTCCCCCGAAAACAAGTCAGGCCTTACGCCAAAAATAAATAAATAAATAAATTTCAGGCCCTCGGCCAAATATAAATCCAATCCTGGCCTACAGCCAAATGTAAATCAAATCATGGCCTGCGGCCAAACATAAATCAAATCATGGCCTGCAACTGTATATAAATCAAATCATGGCCTGCAACTGTATATAAATCAAATCATGGCCTGCAGCCAAATATAAATCAAATCAGGACCTGCAGCCGAATATAAATCAAATCATGACCTGCAGCAGAATATAAATCAAATTATGGTCTGCAGCCAAATATAAATCAAATCATGGCTTGCAGCCAAATATAAATAAAATTGGGAAAGAATTTCACAAATGATCAATCACGCATACTAGGGTCGGAGCTAAGAGATCTAGCGTATCTCTTAATGAGGATGCAATCCCTCGCTAATACTACTATCTCCCTCATAGGAAGAGGAGCGCAACAAGTGGTGCACTTCCACTCCGCCGAACGAGGAGCACTACCTGCTAGCTAGCAACGAATAATATATATGACGACCCTTAATGACAGTGAGCCTTACAAACTAGGGTTGGAGCTAAGAGCTCTAGCGTCTCATCCAATGTCTAGTGAGAACACAAATCCCGCGTACCATCCGTTCCCTGCAAGAACACATATCCAGCGTTTTACACTCTGCCGAATGAGGAGCGCCACCTGCTTGCTAGCTATAAACATCCGACGACCATTTATGGTGAAATTAAAACAAATCTCTGATTTATAAATCTAGACCCGAAGTCTATTTCTAAAATCTAGGCCCGAAGCCTATTTATAAAATCTAGGCAAATGCCAAAATACTTCAAATCCTGGCAACATGAGAAACAACCAAATCCCAATAAAACATCGGGTCTGATTCTCATCTGTACGACGGGACTCTCCCGTCGAAAACAATTCAAAACCCAAGTGAAAATAAGCGAGCTGAAATCCATAAATTAAATGGAAATAAACAAATAAAAACTCTCCACTGGGGTGCTCACAAAACCAAAGGAATCGAAAATGTATAGAAACCTGAAAAATCATCCGTTCTGGGAAAGTTTTAAAACCATTTAAATAATAAACAATGTCATGTGTTTCTTTAAAATAATTCAAAGGTCCACTCACCAAGCTGGCAACACGTCTCATGGGCCAGGTATGGTACTCTAACTGTCCTCAATTAATTATCTTCTCATCAGTAGCGTTCCTCATGCTCGTATATGGTTTCCCGACCGTAATGACTTATGCCTCCTTGAGCTTAGTTTTGGGCTCTGAAATATAACGAAATCCCCTCCTCTTAAACTCACCTAGCATCTCAATCGCATGATCACCCCCGATCCTCCTTCAATATAATTTCGCAACACTAATGTGTTGACAAAAGTGGTCATACATACTCTTTTAATCCATCAATCAAATGTAGGACGCGAAACGACTATCAAATAGTCTAACACCCTGATTATTCTAGTTTGATCAGGAAAAATCAATGATTGACATTAGGTTTGACCAAGTCTTTCCTGGGTTGACCAAGAAATTGACCCTGACCCTCTGACTAATCGACAAGGATCAAGCCCTAATAAGCTCGATAATCGTCGATTTATAAATTCGAATAATATTAGGCGCACTTTTAAGCCTATTTGTGCCTAAAACTGAAATTCGAATTTACTTTTCCTACTCTGGCTCGATAGTCAACTTACGAACCCTTCGACTTTTTGATCTAACAAAAAGTCAATATCGACATCTAAATGCAATTGATGTCATAAACTTTATAATTACATTTAACTTTACTAATTCGTTACTAGGTGGCAACTTTTTCCACAAAACATATTTATTCGTATAAGCAACTAGCCTCACTTGGAAATCATTAACGCATTTAAACATTTTCAAGGACTTTAATTACCCAAACCTTTGGTCCGAGATTTGAACCTACGCTCTGATATCATTTGTCATGTCCCGACACGAGTTTACCTCCCTAAACCCGGAATAAGACGTGCGGGACCCATCTCAAGAGAGATCTACTCGTAATCCCCCTTGAGAAGGGATAACCCTTTTACCCAAATCATTTCAACAGTCCAAACGATACCAGAATTGACCTCACAACCGGAGGATATCCGGATTTCCGCATTTGGATTTCAAACTAATTACTTTAGAGGACTTGGGTCTAAATATTATTTGTGACTGCACCCGAATCCCGGTCAGGCTGCCTATGTACCCTGTACTCAGGGATCAAGCCACACGTAGCTCTTATTTTAATTAACACCCTAACCAGGCAAAACCCACTTTACTATATATCGATCGATCTATTAAAATGGATAGCAAACGCGTATTGCATATCCATAGTTTAACCTCTCCGCTGAGGTATCCACCAACCAACTATCTATCAGGATTATCCCGAACATTTCACCATACATATCTATAACAACCATACACCTATAAACAAAAAATAATGACAACCACATAATTATACAAACCCATCTAGGAAATAATAGTCAATTTATCTCTAATGACACTTTTGTAAATACCTAGAATTGCCAGAGACAATATTGTAAATTCAGCCTCAATGACAGCTTGGTAAATATGCTAAGCTACCAGGGGTATTTTTTAGAATTTCACCCTTAAGGGCAGCCATGTAATTATCTAAAACTACGGAGGGTAGTATAGTCTTTTTAACCTCAGTGGCAATCTTATAAATATATAAATCTGCCAAGGGCATTTCTAGGATTTCATTCCTAGTGGCAGCCTTGTAAATATACAAAACAATCAGGGACATTTATGTGATTTCAGCCTCAATGACATCCCTGTAATTACACAAAACAGTCAAGGCATTTCTGTCCTTTCACAACCACGGTAAATGGTAAAAATATCAGATCTACCGCGGTAAAAATCTGAGAATTTACCCATTTCTACCCTAATCGGTCCCCGTCGGCCTACCGGCCTCTTCGGCCACCTCCTTCTCCTTACCCGTCCAACATTACACAACAACTAACAACAAACAACACCACAACAAGAAAAAGAAGAGTAAGATCGAAGTCTGACACTCACAGGAGGGGCACGAAGGCAGAGCTTCTCCGGCATCTGCGATTTCGGGTGTCGTAGCACCACCACTGCTCCACCTCTACTTCACCAAAACCTGGTTCACCTCAGAGGCCTTCTCGAAGCTCCTCTTCCTGTCCAACGGCTGCCACTCTGTGTAAGTCGAAGTCTGACTCGCTGGATGTGGGGCCTTTGACGGCAGTTACCTGAAAGGCAAGGGTGGAGGAAAAAAGGGAGGTTCGGTGTAGAAACGAGAGAGAAAGGGAGAGAGAGAGAGAATGAGAGTGTTCGAGTTCCTTTCCCTTTCCTTGAGCCATCAGATCAATCAGAGATTTGATCTGGGCCGTTAATATATATATATATATATATATATATATATATATATATAACGGCCCAGATCAAATCTCTGATTGATCTGATGGCTCAAATTGAATAACAAAAAGTTACCATGAACAGTAAATAAATATTTTGTTATTTACTATTTACCGTACAATAACAACACATTAACTTTAATAATTTCAGCATACGAACTTTGATTAAAGCGTAGGACATACCCACGGGTTCGTATTAATCCCCATACAACTTTCTCGAAGGAAGTTTCCCCAAATTCTCGACTTATAGCAAAGTCATCTTTTTACTGTAAAGTAAATAACATTTATTACTTCCGTAAACTAAATAAATCCATAATAAACAGCTCGTGGCTCCGGAAAATATTTCGGACATACCGGAGGACTCGCATTAATCTATTCTACATCCTCGGGACATTGATTCTATTTCCCCCCAGAATCAAGAATATCTCGATATTAAACTCGAATATTAATTTGGAGAAAACTAACAGCGCGGTTATAACTCTCTGTAACCCGCCTGATCCCAGTAAAAGGGGAAATTTTGGGGCAGGGTCTTACAATCTACCCCCTTATAAAAATTTTGTCCTTGAAATTTCTGCTGTGAGACTTAAAACAAACCGCCATTCCAAATGACACTATTTCTTACTTTACCAATAAACTCACTGCAAAACTATAGGGCTTGCCTCTTAACTCTTTTCGAGTTAATTCTCGAAATGACATTTAAAACAATCTATAAGTTTTCCAAGACATAAACGTAGACTAACTAGTAGTTAACACGTATTCTCTACTTTTACAACTGGCACACTTGACACTTAACGCCAACACCGTAGGGGAAACTCATACGTCTCTCACACCTTTCGAGACAAAAGAGACATGAACTTTCTACACTAGGCCTTGAATCAAAAATTCTTAAATCAAAAATTCTAATTTCTCGTTCCTGGTACCCTGACTTTCGATCACCGGGCTCGAACGAAATCCCATACCACAATGTGATCTCAAAACTCCTCACTCGGGCTGATGAATCCGCTAAGCGCCTTTGCGCCAATATGGATGTCATCTTCACATATTCAGCCATAAATAAATTTCCTCATCCTACTCCACTCTCTCGGGAAAGAGTCTAGAGTAGAACATTTCACAACATTAAGAGCTAACAAGCTCGCACACTAACTCATGTGTGCTTAAGTCCTGCCTAAAGGACAATAGTTCAGCTCAAAATCCTGCATGCATCTCATTGTGCTTCCATAAACGATTCCAACATCACAATCCAATATTGCACCAATCAGCTCAACATATCTCAAGTGTCACGTCCATATATATATTTATTAACCGTCAACCCAAAATCTACTTCCTCATAAGTGGGTTTCCCTCTAGGAGATACCCCGATCTCTTTTATGAAAATTCAACCACCACTCATGCAAGCGATCACACGCAAACCAAATCGTCTCTAACTATACGCTTAGAATTCTGGAGTACCTCACTCTTAAATTTTATATACTATTCAACTAGCGTGGACATGTCAGCCTCCCAGGCTAGGGTTGGAACTTCTCAGACGTGGATAGCTTTAGAGTGAGTGGACCAAAGATCAATGTCAAAAGTAATGATTCAAAACCATAAATTCAAATTTCATTTTTTCCCGAAAACAAGTCAGGCCTTACACCAAAAATAAATAAATTTCAGGCCCTCGGCCAAATATAAATCCAATCCCGGCCTACAGCCAAATGTAAATCAAATCATGATCAAATCATGGCCTACAGCCGAATATAAATCAAATCATTACCTGCAGTCGAATATAAATCAAATGATGGTATGTAACCAAATATAAATCAAATCATGGCTTGCAGTCGAATATAAATCAAATCGGGAAAGAATTTCACAGATGATCAATCACGCATACCAGAGTGGGAGCTAAGAGCTCTAGCGTATCTCTTAACGAGGACGCAATCCCTCACTAATACTACCATCTCTCTCATAGGAAGAGGAGCGCAACGAGTGGCGCGCTTCCACTCCACCTAACGAGGAGAGCTACCCGTAAGCTAGCAATGAACAATATATATGACGACCCTTCATGACAGTGAGCCTCACAGACTAGGGTTGGAGCTAAGAGCTCTTGTGTCTCATCCAATGTCTAGTGAGAATGCAAATACCGTGCACCATCCATTTCCTGCAAGAACACATATCCCGCGCTTCCAACAAAATGTCAATATCGACATCTAAATGCAATTGATGTCGCAAACTTTATAATTACATTTAACTTTACTAATTCGTTCCTAGTTGGCAACCCTTGCCACAAAACATATTTATTCGTATGAGCAACTAGCCTCACTTGGAAATCATTAATGCATTTAATCATTTTCAAGGACATTAATTACCCAAATATTTGGTCCGAGATTTGAACCTACGCTCTAATATCATTTGTCACGTCCCGACCCGAGTTTACCTCTCTAAACCCGAAATAGGACGTGCGGGACTCATCCAAGAGAGATCTACTCGTAATCCCCCTTGAGAAGGGATAACCATTTTTCCTAAACCATTTTCAACAGTCCAAACGATACTGGAATAGACCTCACAACTAGAGGTTATCCCGATTTCCGTATTTGGATTTCAAACTAATTACATTAGAGGACTTAGGGTCTAAATATTATTTGTGACTGTACCCGAATCCCGGTCAGACTGCCTACGTACCCTGTACTCAAGGATCAAGCCACACATAGCTCTTATTTTAATTAGCGCCCTAACCGGGCAAAACCTGCTTTACCATATATCGATCGATCTATTAAAATGGATAGCAAACGCCTATTGCATATCCGGAATGTAACCTCCGCTGAGGTATCCATCAACCAACTATCTATTAGGATTATCCCGAACTGTCAGGGGTGTTTCTGGAATTTCACCTTCAAGGGCAGCCATGTAATTATCTAAAACTGCTGAGGGCAGTATCATCTTTTTAACCCCAGTGGTCGTCTTGTAAATACACAAATCTGCTAAGGGCATTTCTAGAATTTCAGTCCCAGTGACAGCCTTATAAATATACAAAACAACCAGGGGTATTTATGAGATTTCAGCCTCAATAACATTCTTGTAATTACACAAAACAATTATGTCCTTTCACAACCGCAATAAATAGTAAAAATATCAGATCTACTGCGGTAAAAATTTGAGGATTTACCCATTTCTATTCTAATCGGTCCCCGATCGACCTCTCCGGCCACCTCCTTCTCCTTCCCCGTCCAACATTACACAACAACTAACAACAAACAACACCACAACAAGAAAAAGAAGAGGTCCTGGACCTAACTTCTTATATGCCATGAAAGATTCTAGAGCATAGGGCTGGGGATGAGACGGGACAGAGCTAATCTCACGTCTTATTTCAGACATTGAAAACCGGACGGGACAGGCTTTGGGTTTTTTAGATTTCATCCCACTTGGGCCCTATCTCAGTTGGGACGAGACAGGATGAGACGGGCTCAATCCCAGATAAAAAAAAGTTGAATATAAATTTGTAAGAAAAAGAAAGTTTCATAATTTTATAGTGTTCACTATTTTATTAAGTATTAATAAGCACTTGTAACATATTTACAAGTATAACACGGTGTAATAAGAGAGTTTCTACTAATTTTTTCTAAATCTGTCGTCACTATTAGGGTGCAAGAAAAGAGTCAACAACAATCAACAAATTAAATTATTAAACATTATTGTTATTCAATGGGAGACAACCTAGTAATTTAAAGAAACCAAGAACTAAGATCAAAACACTTAAATAAAAGACTCAAATAGTATCTTAATCAATAAAAAATCAAATCTTAAAATAGTCGGGATGAGATGGACCTAAATGAGACTTCTTGTAGAATAATATGGAGAATGAATGGAATCAATCTTATTATGAATAGAGAAGAGATTTTTATATAGAGACTCACCTAAGTACAATGGGTCAATCCTCAATGGATTGGGTAAAGTTCATAATGTAAACCTATTACAACTAGGCCACACGCATGAGACCCATGAGCTAGGCCCATATACACGGCATATGACTAAGTGCGCACACCCACATGTCATATTTCCTACAACAATATCCCCCTTGTGCCGCGCGTCGATATGCCGGATGGTGCTTACAATGTTGCCTCGTTAAAACCTTGTCAAGTAACAAAAACCCTGTGGGAAAAAATAACCTTGGTCGAAGGAAAAAGAGTATAACACACAATGCTTCTCGATCGAGAGCGTGGCTCACCCTGATGAGTAGCTCAATAGGAGAGGCTCGATAGTCTTCGCATTCCAATGCTCTTCACATGCTTCTTGAGAGTAGACTTAGGCAGAGCTTTAGTAAACAAGTCCGCTACGTTTGTCTCTGAACTCACTTGATTAACTTGAATGTTGAGGAGGGCTTGCCGTTGCTGATTATAGAAGAACTTTGGTGAGATGTGCTTCGTATGATCACCTTTAATGTAGCATTGCCTCATTTGTTCAATATATGCGGCATTGTCTTCATAGATACAAGTTGGCTTGTCTGTGGTGGAGCTCAATCCACTAGTCCTTCTAATGTGTTCGATAACTGATCTGAGCCAAACACATTCGTGAAAACCTTCGTGTAGCGCTATAATCTCTTCATGGTTAGAGGATGTTACCACTAAGGTATGTTTAGTAGACCTCCATGATATCGCTGTATTCCCAATGGTGAAGACATAAACAGTTTGGGATTGCCCTTTATGTGGATCAGATAAGTATCCAGCATCCGTGAAACCAACCAAGATATCGTTAGGGCAACAAGCGGTGCCAAGTGCATTAGGAGAGTAATGCTTCACGAAAGCTAAGTATGCATGCATGAACAGCGCTTGACAGTCATGTGCACAACCCTTGTAATATCGTCAAAACTAACTATCAAATTAACACTTAATAATCAATCAAGACATAATGCAATTTAAAACCCTTGGTGTAGATGTAGCATTGGTAAATAGGGTATCTTTCTTTAACCGGGGATTGAGGGTGTTGTACCTGCATGAATTCGTTAGGAATAATGGGGGAGTTTATATTTTGATTTCTAAGACCTACGAAATATAAGTACAAAACATGCAAACATAACAAGAAATCCTAGACTCCTAACATGCTTAACTCATAGACAAGTTTAAACAATCAAGAAACCTAAGATTCTAATCATGCTTACGAAAATAAAATCTAAGACTACTATATACATGTGATCATCTCATTCTTTCACCAAGCTAACTTTCATGTGTTAACTTTATTTACCATCTACGAAATCCTTAGTTTTAATCTAGATATACACACATGCTTTCATTGAATAAGAATGATATGACGCATAACACCTTAAAACAATATCACTTTTCAGAAATCATTGAACATGTCATAGAAAAATTGATGACGCATCCTATTCTAAAACATACTCAAAGCATTAAGAACTTAAAGCTAGCACATGCATCCAAACTAAGAAAACTAAGAACACATGGAAGAATCGAAGTAAAGCAAAACATAGATAATTTCTTTCATTACTAAACCGAAATCAATACAAAGGAGAAGATGGAGTTTAGAGTTCATGGTTACACTTTTAGTTCCGTGACGCACGCAAACTTCAAGCAGTGATTCTCAAGAACAAGAATGGCACACCCTTTGTTCTTGATCCGTAGGTGATGGAGAGCTTCGGCTTTGGAGAGATTTGGGTGAAGTATGGAAGGGAGGTATTTTGGGCAGAGCTTAGACTACTAGAATAAGAGATACAAAATATGGAGGCCAAACCCTTCTTTTATAGAACAAGAAGAGGGGACTTTTCCTTAAAAAAATAGAACTCCCTTATTCTCGGCCACATCTGACCTCTTTTAGTAAAACGGACATTTCAGGAGCTGTAGATCTCTAAAAATTGCGATCTTAGTCTCGTTGGAAAGCTGATTGAGATATCTTTTCAACGAGGTATCATATGCATTAATCCGACGTCTGAGCTATTCATAATTATCTGTTGAAGTTGACAGATTAATTTCCTAATTCATAATGGAGATATCTTGCCATATTTTGTTCTTCTTAATTCCCAAGGAATATCTAGTCCGAATTTGGGCAGAATATCTTCGATATTTTGGCCATGAATTAGGTGAGAGATACACATAATTCGGTAGCTATTCTTCTGGAAGTATCACCACATCATTCCCTAGTCAAATTAGGAAAACTCTTCTTGGTGCGTTTTAAGCTCAATTTTGCCTCCTTTATTCATCTCCTTTATTTGAGTACCTAAAAACATTAAAGTAAGTTAGAAGTGAAAGACTTAGAGTCCCAACGAAGCTAAATGAAGGGAAAAACATACTAAGAATCAAGTATAAAACCTGTAGATCAAATTCCCCCACACTTAGACTTTTGCTAGTCCCTTAGCAAAACCAACAAAGAAATAAACAAAAATGACTCTAATGCTCTCAACTATTGTCTCAGAATCTCCATCTCATGGCATTAGAATTAACACTCAATAGGAGATAAATCCGTGAAATTTCTAAAGCTAATTGCCATGTATAGATCACATATTAACACGTAGGACATGGTAGAATAATGGTGATATTAAGCTCAACATGTATTAGATAAGCATGATTCATTCCTCACAAGGTATGCACTCATTTCACTTGAATTTCTGGCTACACTCAACAAGTATGCAAGAGATACAAGACTTGCATATATAAGAACAATAAGCACAGTTATAATAGAGATAAACCTCATGAAAGAACATCAATTATCCACACAAATTGACCGATCCATATGCTCAACTCTTGGAATGATCTCTATAGACAAAGTCTACCCATCTTTCGGATCAAAATGAACTTTAGGATCAAAATTGTAGGCAAGGCTAGGGGTATGAATTTAAGAGTAAGTGATTACAAAGATCCTTAAGACCTAGCAGAGCTTAGTAGTACACCAATTGTCGCCAATAATAGGGGCCATATGTCATCTTGTTGGGTCCTTCGTTATTTTAACCACCTTATATATATCATGAAACAGAACAAAGACCAAATATTAACGTTTTTGGGTCTTCCACACTTTTCAATATTCCCATTTCACAATAAGGGACTTAATTCAAAACTTTTCTTCTTTTTCTTCATCACTTTGCCAAAACTTTTCTTTAGTTTTGCTTATGCTCGGCTTAACTTTTGTTTTTTTTCGAACACGTCTCCTTCCCCCACACTTGATTCTTGTCATCACTTGCTTCCACGAACCATTATTTGAATATGCTCCACTAGGTCCAAAGGACAAGGATAGAGATATAACTATACTAAGCTTGGTAAACAGTTGACGGGTGATGATAGAAAGACTCAACGTAGGCTCAAGAGGGCTAACTAAAGGGTGTGCCGCGCACACAAATAGGAATAAATGCAATTTAACAATGGTGTTTCTCCTAAAAAGTTCAATTAATCATTTCCAACATTAGAGTATATTATGCTACAAGTTTCAAAGATTCGCAAGAGTGAGTTCTAGTAAACTCTGTGGTCCATTAAAAGCTATGGTGAATAATTAAATCAACAAGAAACGAATAATGAGGTTTTCAAAGTTTTTAGCTAATAGAACAAAATAGATGATTTTCAATAAACACTCAGAATGAATAGCACATATAGGTTCAAAAGCTCACATTAGGTTCATATAAATCAAAACTCATGTTAACATTCATGTTCATTTCTATACCAAATATTCAAACCATATCCACTACATATAACATGATTTCCATTTAAAACAATTAACCACAGAATATCAGTTGGAAATCATCTCAATCATGTGATCTTTCTTATCCATAATTGCAGAGATATTAATCATCATAGATAGTTTTAAGGCTCCTAAGACTCGAAACAAAATGAAAATTTTATAAAATTTGACATATTTTTGGGTTTTTAGTATTTTGACTCAAAAAGGTGTAAACGCTCCCCCACACTTGAACTCTACATTGTCCTTAATGTACTTATGTAAAACATAAAATCAAAAATGGAGTAGAGGTTTTACGAAAATTAAACTAAGAAATGTAAAAGAAACAAAAATTTAAAAGAGTAAAGGTAAGAGAGTTCAAATCTGGTTTGTAGACTCCTCCATTAGGTTGCCTCCCAACAAGCGCTTGTTTTTTAACGTCTTGCAGCCTAGACAATAGAGCTATGCATGAATGTAATGAACTAAGGCACATACTAACACAACGTCTTTTGCAAATTGGCTAAGTATAATGAGTATGTAAGCTACCAAATTAGTTCTAAACACATACAAACAAAGTTCCAAATGCAAGCACACAAGGTTCACATCGAATTCATGCATCAAACACTTCAAATTTTCACTCAAAATGCATCATACAACAATCCTACATGAAAGATGGAGTGCACAAGGAACAAACGTTAGAACTTGTAGAGAACAACAAAGTTACGTGCTAAATCATGATATAAAAAATGACTTTATCTTTCGGCCTTATGTCCCTAACTTCACTTAGGTTAGGGTACCCGGTGATGAAATCCGAGCATCACAAAGCCTCCAGAAAAGTTAATGCAAACTAAAATGCAATGTGCTTAATCCTTTACAAGTTTTATATGCACAAACACACAATTTCAACATACTAGGTATTATCCTAATTTTATGTTTTATATGCCCAAATACTAGTTTTATATGCCCAAGTTTTATGTTTTACTCAAGTACATTGAGGACAATGTAGAGTTCAAATGTGGGAGAGCGTTTACACCTTTTTGAGTCAAAATACTAAAAAACCCAAAAATATGTCAAATTTTATAAAATTTTCGTTTTGTTTTGATTCTTAGGAGCCCTAAAACTATCTATGATGATTAATATCTCTGCAATTATGGATAAGAAAGATCACATGATTGAGATGATTTCCAACTGATATTCTGCAGTTAATTGTTTCCAAATGATTTCCAAAAATCTAGTCTGAATTTGGGCAGCATATCTTGGATATTTCGGCCATGAATTAGGTGAGAGATACACATAATTCGGTAGCTATTCATCCGGAAGTATCGCCACATCATTCCCAAGTAAATTAGGAAAACTCTTCTTGGTGCGATTTAATCTCAATTCTACCTCCTTTATTTGAGTACCTAAAGACATTAAAGTAAGTTAGAAGTGAAAGACTTAGAGTCCTATCGAAGCTAAATGAAGGGAAAAACATACTAAGAATCAAGTATAAAATGTGTAGATCACCTTGTTAGCTACTGCATCATACCCGACAGCATGTGCACAGTGCACAGCAGCATGCACTCAACGCTTGGCAAGCAGCAGGCACCGCCCAGCTAGCAGCGTGCACTGCTCGGTAGTAGGCACCTAGTGCACTGCTGGCAGCTGCTGGTGCTCGACAGGGGCAGCACAGCGCCTAGCAGCATGCACACAGCTCTCGGCAGCTTTGTGCAGCGCAAGTCAGCTATGTGCACCATACCCGGAAGCTTGGTTCCTTAGTTGACCAGCGTCTAGATTCTCAAGAACACTGCACTCATTTGCAGTCCATCTTGAATCCTTATATGGAAAGAATATGTCGCATCCCGGGGACTATTCTCGGTCCCGGAACACGACGGTAACCGCCGTAATCCCGATCTAGCGAGTAATCAATACGTCTTTCGACGTATTGATGACCCTCCGGACCGAAACCACAAGGCTATGAATGAAATAAACAATACATGAATGATAATATGAATGTCAAATACGGAATGACAAATACACAGAGTAGCATACAAATGTTTTACAAGGGGAAGATAATGGAAAATACCGAGACAGAAATAGTACAAGAAAAAGTCTCGAAACAATTAGCCCGAAAAGTGTCTCAAAGTATCCAACAGAATAACAACATCAGAAATACGGAAATCAAGAAACATGGAAACCACACCAGAATGGGTGTCCTCTAAACCGGAAGTGCATGATAACCGTCGACGCTCCGCGATCTAGTCCAGCTCCTCTAGTGATGGGTGCTGTAGACCTGAAAAGATGTAGAGGTGAGCAACTCTTCTACGCTAACCCAAATGGGGCCAAAGCCAACCAAGTCGGGGTTTAAAACCCATGAGAAAACATTTCGTATATATATATATATGTAGGTACTCGTAAGTACGAAAGAGCATGTGGAAATGTAATGCAAAGCCACGCACACAAAGCTCGGTAAAACATGTGACCACATATGAAAGAACTTTCTGGATCTGAGCGGCCGAAATCCCGGGTTTGTCTTCACTGCAAACCGGGGCCAACTATCTAAGCGCCCGAGTGCGCAGAATAGCGAGAGCGTCCATTTCCAGCTAACGCCCAACAAATAGCAGGCCACACTTACGTCACGCTTTACTCTGTACGAGGCGAGCGTAAGCTGGATAAATGAATAAAATAAACAGGGCATAGCCCCTCCGGAGGTTTACGGTCATCGACACCGCAGGAGTGCTAGAATACTAGGTCCCGTCGCTCTCAGGCCAAGCACCGGAAATCAGGACGACGGTACTACTTTTCGATCCAAAACTCACACACACACACCAAGTGCTATAAGAAGCGTGTGGTCAAGCTTAAAACAATGCATCAGTAGTTTATAAGTAAAAAGTGAAAGAGCCGCCGACCCAAGAGGGTTTCGGCTCACCCATCGGGCGTGCTCCCCCTACTACCTGGTAAGACGGTACAGCTGGCTGCGCTCCAACTCCTGGTCCTCCTGAAGCCTGCGTAGACGAGCTCCTGAGTCTGTGGGTGAGATAACAATGATAGTCAGGTATAAGTAATTCGAGGATCTACTATCTACGACTAAGACTTGATAAACATTCTTTGTTTATCTTTCTGACATTAGGGTTTGACTTGTTTGACACTCCGATTCTCAAACCGGCGAGAAGTCGGGATTATTTCTTATTCAGTACTTACGTCGTTTTGCCACGTTTATAAACTAAAAGTCTTTAAAACGTTTAACCGTAGTGTTCGAAAACGTAAAATAGGTGTTCTACGGTATAAGTTAAAAGTCAACTTTGAAATAGTAAAAGTCAACGGTCAATAGTAAAGTCAACGGTCAAAAAGTCAAATGGTCAAAAGTCAAAAAGTCAACGGTCAAAAGTCAACCGGTCAAAGTTAAATAGTCAACTGGTCAAAGTAAACAGTAAAAAGTAAACTGTAACAGTAAAACAGTAAAAGTAAACAGTAAAACAGTAACTGTAATTATTTCAAACAGTCAGGGGCAGATTGGTAACTCTACCCCTGGGTAAATGGTAAAAGTAAAACTGACACGGTAAAAACTCTGGTTTTTACCGTGCCGGTCTCCGATCAACTGGTTTCGCCGGATTTCAAGGTTTTTCCGGCCAAACCGAGTTCCTAGGCCTGCAAAACATCTTCTACACTAATCCAACAACACAACAGGCCAAGAAACGAGTGAAAAGGTGGAGATTCATACCCTTGAAGTCAAGCTCACTGTTCTCCGGCGGTTCTCCTCCAGCGGAGCTCCGCTGGCTCTCTCCTTCCTCCTCCTTGCTCCTAGGCGGCTCCTGGTGGCGCCTGGGAGCTTCCTAGCTCTGCAAATGGGCTGGTAAGCCTCGATCTGTCGTGCACAGTGGATCCGGAGCATCTCTCCTCGGCTGGGCGGCGCTGGCGACGGCGCTGGCGTCGCTGGTGGTCTGGTTGAGGTCGCCGGGGCGTGGCGAAGCTGATGGGGGCGGCGGTGAGTGAAGACGCGCGCCGGACGGAGGTGCAGCTGAGCTGCTGGGTCGAGGAGAGTGAGAGAGAAAACTTTTCGCTTCGGGGGAGAACGAAATAGGAAAGGGGAGAAAGGAGAAAGTGAAGAAATAGAAAGGAGAGGTGGAGAAAAGAGAGAAAGAGATAAGGTTTTTAAAGAAAAACGAGTGGCCACGATTCGTCGATCGAATCAACAGCCACGATTTAATCCCAATTCCCAAAATAATTTCAAAACCAAAACCATTTTCGAAAATTCATTTCAAATAACCAAACATCAAATTTAATCGTAAAAGTCGTACGAAAAATTACGTGAAGTGCCGGAAAATATTCCGTAAATACTTTCACGCATGTGGCGACGTGTGTCTTAACGTAAAAACGTTAGACGGAATTGACGACGTACTGAAAAGTAATCGGAATTAAACCCTAAGTGTGTCGGAAAATTAAATTAAAATTTCGGGGTCTCATAGAATAAGCCTAAGTCCATTGACCCTTTAAGGTATCGAAATATGTTCTTAACACCGGTCCAATGACGTTACGTTGGCGCAGAGCTATGTCTAGCTAATAAGTTCACTGAGAAAGCAATGTCTGACCGAGTGCACTGAGCCAAATATAGTAGCACACTTATTGCACTAAGATATGATACCTCGGCTCCAAGTACATCCTCACCATCTTCTTTAGAACGGAATGGATCTTTCTTAGCATCCAAACTCCGGACTACCATGGGGTGCTAACTAGATGCATTTTATCCACATTGAAGCGCCTGAGCATCTTGTGAACATATGCACTCTGGTGAATCAAGACTCCAGAGGCTAGGTGCTCTAGCTTTATGCCCCGGCAAAACTGAGTCATTCCCAAGTCTTTCATCTCAAACTCAGACTTCAGATGTGCCACGGTCTCATTGATCTCATCAAGAGTCCCGATGATGTTCATATCATCCATATAGATGGCAACTATTGCATATCCAGAACTCATTTTTTTATGAACACCCAAAGGCACAACTCATTGTTCTTATTACTCTTCATAATCAACTAGTCACTAAGGCGGGTATATCACATCCGCCCGGATTGTTACAATCCATATAGTGAGTGTTGCAACTTAATGCAATACGCACTCTGTGGCTTAGAGTCACTTGACTTAGGCACCTGAAAACCATCAGGCAATTTCATATATATATATATATATATGGGTCAGCAGTGCCCGTACCGTGGGTAGCAATGCTTGGACCCTGGGTGGTAATGCTCGTCTTCAGGACTTCTAGCCTTGCAGGAACATTAGCAGCAGATATGTCTGATCTCGTGACCTTAGAAATCTCAACATATGAGTTGGGCATCGAATTCGCGACTTGCTGGAGCTCAAGGATTCGCTTCACTTCATTCTTAACATGAGAGGTGCGGGGATCATAATGAGCAAGCGTTGGAACAGACCAAGCCAATTCCTGTCATTCACGCCGGGCATGCATGCTCTCATCTCCCCCTAACGACGGGAAGACGACCTCATCAAAGTGACAATCAACGAATCAGGCTTTAAAGAGATCACATGTAAAAGGCTCTAGGTATCTAATGATAGTCGGGGAATCATAGCCAACATAAATACCCAAATGTCGTTGCAGATCCATTTTCATACGTAGTGGTGGCATAATAGGCACATATACTACACAGCCGAATATACGTAAGTGCAAGATGTCAGACTCATATCCAGTAACTAACTGGTACGCACTAAACGCTTGGTTGGAGGCGGGACATAAATGAACTAACACGGTTGCATGCAATATAGCATAACCCTAAGACTCAATGAGCCCATGACCAGTGCTCTAGCTATCAACTGAAGCCTTTTTATCATAGCTCTAGCCAAACTATTTTGCGTATACATGTGAGGGACGAAATACTTGATCTCTATCCCAATCGACATGCAATACTCGTCAAAAGTCTTTGACGTGAACTCATCGGCATTGTCCATCCGAATCGGCTTAATTGGATGATCATGGTGGTTAGACCGCAATTTAAAAATCTATGCCAAGAGTTTGGGGAAGGCAGCATTCCTTGTGCACAACAAAGCAACATGCAACCAGCGTGTCGATGTATCCACTAGAACCATTAAGTATCTAAACGGTCCACATTGTGAATGGATGGGTCCACAGATATCACCATGGATACGTTGAAGAAATGAGATGTTCTCTGTGTTTACCTTGGCATAAGAGGGTCTAGCCACCAACTTAGCCATCGTACAAGCCTTACAAAGCGACTTATGAGCATCAGACAATGTCATTGACACATCAGGTGTGGTCCGGAGCCTCATAGCCAAGTGAGGACCAGCAGAGCTGTCCTCTAGCGACCCAAATGTCAACCGGGAGCTCTCTTTGGTGACCACGACATCTCTACCCTCTTTGGGGAGGACGTGTGCCAAACCTTTTCGTTTTGTTCGGAAGAAAGGATGTCCATATGAGTTACGTAGAATCCTTATCATTATATCTCTTCTGGGTGACCGAGGTGATCATGCCACAGCTTATACGAGTCATGGTCCTAGTAATCATGTTTGGCGACCACATAAGATTCACAGAGGAAGTCGCGTCCATTCTCATAATGTGTCTCCAAGTGGAAACCATTGGCGCGGATGTCCTTAAAACTCAGTATTGTTCGAAGGCCTTTAGAGGCATAAAAGACATCAAAAACATTGATCAAGGTCCCATTTGGCAGCAGGAACCTAGCTGCTCCGCGTCCTTGAATGACGGTGGATGAACCGATCAATGTGTTCACGGAAGTTTGACACAGCGTAAGCTTCGTAAAGAGCAGCATATTCCTTAGGATGGTGTGGGTAGTCCTACTGTCTGCATAGCACTCAATCTCTACATGTGACATACCTGTCAAAACAAGATAGATACGTGAGAAAAAAGGCATATTTAACCGAAGGCAACCGTGTGCATTGCAGATTTCTTGACAGCATGACCTTCGCTCACTCAAACAGTCATAACTTCTACATTATAATGGATATGAACAAACCGTGAAAACCATTGAAAACTAGATAGACGTAGCTCTCCAGTGATATAATGCTTGCATTCTAGTTCATCCGTAGCTGATCACAAAGCTCGAATGAAGTTGTTGTACAGAAGGTGGCAAATTCATTGTTTTCATTTTTGATTGCCTGGATTTGCAGCTTGCACTTATGCCAATGCACTAAGCTCTTGGAAACATTTGACAATGCATTGCATCTACACATATGCTAGTGTACTAAGCACTTGAAAACATTTGGTAGTGCATTCGGAGTCACACATATGCTGGTGCACCGAGCACTCGGAAACATTCGTAGGCTACACAATCGCTAGCGCACATAGCGCACGGTATTGGGCAGCAGGAGCTCGACAGCTTGTGTCAAGTCCACAACATGTGATGCACAGAGCTTCGGCAGATGTTGCATAGAGCTCGGCCACTGGTGCACAGTGCTCGGCAGTCTGTATCCTGTGCATGGCCATAAGTGTTCTGTGTTATGTAGTTAACTTATGCAGCAAATAGTGTTGCTCAACTTCTTAGAGAGACTTAGAGGCCATTTAATGGTCAATGTGCATAGGATAGTGTCAAGTGTTTGTAAAAACATATCGAACACAAAAGTTAAGAACACCAAAATTTTATTGCAGACATAATGGTTTACAACCAAAGATCTAAAGTACAAATTGTCCAGAAACGGCGTCAAAAATTAGTGTGTATCCGAAACCGGGGTACAATAACGAAAACATGAGAAAACCTATTTAGAACCCTTTGTTGTCATTTATAGCATTGGTAAATAGGGTTTGGTCAATCCGGAGACTTAAGGGCGTTCCTGCAATAAGAGTTAGTGACGGTTTACATAACAAACATAATTACACATTTACAATTTACACGAATTTAAGGGGGGTTTAAAAGATATTTCTAAAAATCTAAATACCGAAAATAAATCCTAATTTAAATATATACATGTGATCATCATCCACACACATAACCAAGTACGAAAAACCATCAAGAACATATAACAAAATTGTAAATAACAAGGGGGAGCAAGCAAGACTCGACATACTCATATACTTATCTTAATTCCAATTCTAATTAGAGACCACCAGCGATTCAACTAATCGTTAAGACTTATAATATATTTAGAATCAACTCCAACGTATAACCCTAAATTATGCTAATCGGTTTAAAGACACATCAGCGTAAATTAAACACGAAAAACACATAAAGCACAATAAGCTGAATTGGAGACATGCAACATGTAATAGCGTCGTCTATCATATTAACATACATGTTTTATGAATGCTTAGCCCTAATATATAATCTAGAATGAAACAACTTAGTGTATGAATCAATCCAAATTTACCTTAGCACGTGAAATCGAAACCTAGAAAACTACCATGGCCGAGACAGCCTCTAAGCATTGATTTTGATGCACAAATTCATGAAAAAAAATACAAAAAAAATACATAAGAATATCGAAACCTACTGCCCTAAATCATTAAACAAATTCGAAACATGTATAAGATCATACAACACAACATAAACATCATCATTGCATCCGAAACATGTTCATTGTATAAAACCAAAATAAAACAAAGAATTCATTACAAAAATCAAAAACTGAATGAAAGTACAAAGCCATTATAGAGTCACACCTTAAAAACCTTGGAAGAGGTTCAGCAAAGGTGGTGAAATCGGATGAAAGATGGAGGAAGATTTTTAGGGTTTCGGTGGTGGTGCGGCTATGTATTTCTTGGAAGTATTTTGGTAGGGTTTTGGCAAGGCTTCTATGGTGGTGAGATGATGTTCTTCTGCCCTCTATGTCGTGCTATTTATAGAGAAAAACCTATAGGGCTTGTCCAAAGAGAATCCTAAACCAAAAAGGTTTAGGTTTCCCTAGTTTTTCTCAATTTGGCAGAATGACCTCCGTCTAATAATTATATTATAACTTTCTCTAGCGAATAGCTATTTAGATGATTCCAATTAATTTGGAAACTAGACTCTCATAGCTTTCTATCCATATATGGAATGTTTTCTGATTCTTTGTGAGCTGTCCTGGAGAGTCTGTTGAAGTTGAGATACGTGCACAAGAATTTTCCTAAAAATAATCAGGGTTTTCAAGACTTGTATATTCCTTGGATATTCTGCCGAATTTTTATCTTCTTCTTCTTATTGGACTTGGTTTGGATCTCTCCTTTATGGATATGGTGACTTGGATCAGTCAAATTACTTCCCTATGTCCATCAGGAACACTTCCTATCGGCGGCCATATGTTACTCTGTTTCGGCAGACTGACATTCTGTCGAATTCAGGCATAACTTCCTCTATAAAATAGATATGGATGTGATTCAAAATGTTGTAGAAACTAGACTCACGCAGATTTTCGTGCATATATAGTACATCTTCTAATTCCTTATGAGTCGTTCTGGAGAAATTCTAGAAGTTGGGTGATGTACCCAGGAAATTTCTGCTTTCTGCTGAAATTGCTTGCTTCGGCTCCTTGATGTTGCCTCCTGTTTATAGCTACAACTCTCTTGATTCTTCCTCCTATGAACTCTTCTACATGTCACCTAAGTATGAGAGAAGTTAAATTAATTTATGACAATGTAAAAGCTTCACAGAATCAACAAAACATGTCAAGACCCCAAACTGAATCGGTTTCTTGTTATTTCATGTAGCACTTAGTAAAATTCTGTATAAATCCTCTATGTTTAGCACGTTTTCATCCTTATACAACCAAAGACTCTTGACTCTAAAATATGACTCTATTCTATGACAATAAGAGACAAATAATGTACAAATAGAAGTAATAACATATTAGAATGTCAGATTTTATGCTCCTATCACTTCAGCAGATGTTGCACAGAGCTGGCCACTGGTGCACAGTGCTCGGCAGTCTGTGTCCTTGGCATGGCCATAAGTGTTCTGTGTTATGTAGCTAACTTAGTGTCGGGCCTTTGATGCAAGTGCACAACAATTGGTGTTCAGTGCAGGGTTCCTTGTGTTCAGTGCTAGGCGGCTAGTGCTTAGTGCTTGACATCTAATGCATAGTGCACGACAGTTTATGTGTAGTGCACAGAGCAACAAACACACAACTATTGACATCTAGCATATAGGTGTCAGCATTCCACACATAGCATGCAGCAGCTGGCACACAATGTCAGCAAAACAATCAGGGGTCGGCTGCTAGCATATAACAGTAACAACAGGCACGTTGGGTCTACACTACGCACCCAACTGTCGGCATCTGGCAGACAGTGCACAATAGCGCAGTAGCCATGTCGGCAGCTTGGTGTAGCGCTCGATAGCTCCTAGACATTGCTCAATAGCTACTTGCCTTTGGCAGAAAACAGTGTTGCTCAACTTCTAATCTCTGTTAAAGAGACTTAGAGCGGCATTTAATGGTCAATGTGCATGGGATAGTGTCAAGTGTTTGTAAAAACATATCGACACACAAAAGTTAAGAACACTGAAATTTTATTGCAGACATAATGGTTTACAACCAAAGATCTCAAGAACAAATTGTCCAGAAAAGCGAACTAAACATGGCATTAAGATGCCTTATTACAAATACTTGAAAGGAATCTAAAAACTCATGGAGAAAAAAGCAAACAAGAGCTCAACGACTTCAAAAGTCAGATGCATCTAAGCCGGTTTGTTCCTGAAAATCATCAACTATAGGGTTGGCATTCGGTTCTTTGTCCATATCCTCAGTGATTTGACTCTCCATAATTTCCTTATGTTTCTTATATGTAGCCATTAGATCGGCAGGTGCTCGGCATTGCTTCATCCAGTGGTCCTTAGATCCATATAGATGACATTCACTTGTCCTATGAGCAGCAGCATGTTTAACATATCTCTGAACTGACTTGAGAGCATGGCCCTTATGGGCAGGTGCATCATTCTTCTTTCGGGTATTGGAACGGCCCCTAGAGTGTTTAGAACCTCTAGTGCCTCTCCTAGTCTGGGTGCCTCAGCTGGAGCTTTGCTCACGATGATATGGTTCCTGACGATCTCTTGCTCTCGGCTTCATGACTTTCCCGTCTCTAACACTGTTGTAATTATTTTGCGGAATTACAATCTTTCTCTTCAGTTAGAAACAACATCATAAGAGAGTCAAACGTTTGAGTACGACCACTCGTATGGTCATGCCTATATTGTTTCATCAACGTGGCTGACGACCTGGGGAAAGTGAGAAGCATTTTCTGTATGAGATCATCCTCAGAATTCTCAACTCCACAAAAGTGTAAGCGAGCACGCTATGCAAGTATGGTTGTCTGGTACTCCTCCACAGATTTATAATCCATTAACCTTATGGAAGCTCATTTGGTCTGCAGCATAGCAGCCATATGCAATCACTCCATCTTTGATTTTTTTCAACAAAATAAGCTGCAAAGACAAACGTCTCGAACACAGAATTGGGATGGAGAAAGGAGGAACCGATTTTATCCTCGCCGAGTTTTGTGAACTTTGAATGAGTTTAGAGTTCAATAATACATACCTTTGTCGAAAAAATCTTCAAATAACCTTAAAGGATCAACAATTGATGCTTGGCGGCAACATCTATGCGCAGCAGCGAGGCAGCGGTAGCTAGGTGTGCGTAGCGGCAGCAAGGTGCACAGCGGCAGTGATAGGCAGCGTCGGTAGCTTTTATGCGGCAACAACTATAGGTAGAGGCGACGACAGAAAAACAGATGCGACAATAACTGTAGTGGTCCAAGGAGGAAATCGGTCGAAAAAACTTTTAGGTTTTTAGGGTTTTTTTTCGGTGGTGGTCGGCGGCCTCTTTTAACTAGGGTTTTTAGAGCTAACGAGACTGATAACGTCTTGTAGAATAATTTATAGAATGAATGGAATCAATTTTATTATGAATAGGGATGAGCTCTTTATATAGAGACTCACTCAAGTACATTGGGCCAATCCTTAATAGATTGGATAAAATCCATAATGTAAACCTATTACAACTAGGGCACACACATAAGGCCTATACACACTACATAAGATCAAGTGCATACACGCACATGTCATATTTCCTACAACAAGACTGAAATTATCTGTCTCGTGTCTCATCCCATTGTATAAGGACGAGACAGACTTGACTTATTTAGATTTAAATCCCGTCCAGTCCCGCCAAATTTCAGGATTACGGGATTTTATGACCACTAGAGCTGGAGCATGCTACATGGCCGGTCTTGAATGAAAAGAAAATATAGAACATGGTCAGTTGTGTCTGGTTAAAGCTCCTCATTCTTCTCTAATAAATGCCGATGGAAGGGTGATTATTTGTGCTTGGAGAGCCTGCAATAATATACTGTCCACTAGAGCAAGATTAACCACAAAGGATATGTTGGTCCTGTAAATTGTGTCTCTTGCCCTCATGCATATGAAGATATTGTTCATATTATGTGTGCTTCTCCAGTGGAGCAGAATATCATGAGCCTCTCAATGTACTGCCATCTTATCTCCCATTTTTTGATTTCAAGGAATGGATGCTAGACCAGGCACTTTCTCTTCCTGCTGAATAATTCAAAAAATTACTCATATATGGGGACATAGGAAAAATAGAAACAACACGTTTTGGTCCCAAAAACTTCATTCTGCAGCTGTATTCTCTGTGGAACTATGGCTTGTTATCATGAATTTGTTGCAGCAACTAGACCACCTGTTCTAGGAAAAAAATGTTCAAGGAAAATATCAGCGAGGCAGACCTAGATGAAGTCCTCCAATGGCTGGTACATTGACTTGCACCAACAAATGAGGGAAACATATGCTGTGGTTTATTGGCTTTCATTCCTAGCCAAAAGGAGGATATGGAATTGGTAATTCGATCCAATGCCCTCCATCTCTGTTTTTTCTGTGGCCCTTTCTGCTGCTTGTGCATTGTCAATGAAAGTGCTTCAAACATTAGCCTTTGTTAACCAGGAACCGACTTCTCTATGTTAGTGAGACTCTCTCTGTCATCCCCATGAATCACTCTTCTTCAAATCAGGATTGATTGAAGATATGCGATTCATTCTTTCCTCAAATCAGCAAATGACATCCCTGTAATTCAGTGTTGATTGTTTCCATATTTGTAATAGTTAGTAGTTGTATATAACTGTATCAATCACAAAATTGAAATTCAAGGGAAATACATGCTCAATATTCTATGCAAATAGAGAAATTTTGAGTCACTAACAAGACTAGCTCTTTGATTTCCTATAACACTTTTGTTTTTGTCTGTAAATTGACCGAGGTTATCTGGATTTGATAAGTTGATAAGAGCTTAATTTGTAGACCCTACTGTTGCAAAAATGGTGAAAATAACCGTTTTTTAACCACTTTAAAATTGGATAATTTAAGTGGTTATAGGGTGAGAATAGTCACCCAATGTTAAATGCTTGAAAAGGTTTTATACGTTTCACCTTCCATGGTTGCTTGAATTCTTGAAAATGTTACCTTACACATTGTGAAAGGATGTAACCTCACACGAACATGAAAAGATGTAACCTCACACGAACGTGAAAGGATGTAACCTCACACGAACGTGAAAGGATGTAACCTCACAAGAACATGAAATGTTGTAACCTCACAAGAATGTGAAAGGTTGTAACCTCACAAAAACGTGAAAGCTTGTAACCTCACATAATGTGAAAGGTTGTAGCCTCACAAATGTTAAAAGTTGTAACATATCAAATAATGTCAAGGGTTATCATGTGAAAGGTTATAACTCATGAATAGGGATTCATGAGATTCAAGTGGTGATGATATTCCTCCATGTATAAATAGGTGACACTTTCTTTGTTCAAAAACACATTCGTTCAACACATTTTGAAAACAACTCGAAACACATTCGAAACACCAACTCAAAATCATCCCTCCTCTCTTGAGTTCTCTTTCTCCCTCTCTAATTTATAGCATTCTGGTGATAGAAAGAAGGTATTTCAAGTTCGTTCAAGTGTTCTTGGCAGCAGTGCAGCTCCAATAGCATGAGTAGTCGTTGTATTCTAGGAGACAAGTGTCATCAAACATTTTGGAACCGGTAGAGGAGACATAATTTGTCTTAAGGATGTGTGTGAAACACATGACTCGACTTCAACACTTTCTTAATATCCTTCATTTGAGTTCGTAGTATAAAACGATTTTCATGTTCTTCATACCAATGGCGGACCGAGAGGAGGGCCAGCGGGGGCCATTGTCCTCACTCAACTTTTGACAAATGGCTGTCGAGACTTTTATTCTTCTTTAAAACTTGATTTTTTCTATGTTCCTAACCCACACACTACCAGAAAAAGAAAAAAAAAGACATTACCGATGAAATGGCCAAAAATAGGCCGACGAAAAAAAATATCGTCTGCTAAACTAATTTTTTCGTCTGCTATAAGCTGTAAAACTTTAACCGACGAAATTTGAAAAGTTTAGCGGGTGAAATTAGGGTATTTCGTCGGCTAAAGTACCTTTTACTTATAAAATTGCACTACGAATATTTCGGTGTCCGATTGACTGTTATGATACCAATCTGGAAGCAGAACAACCATACGAGTCGAACAATCTGGCTTCAAAATGCAGTTTTTCTAACCACTTAACACATGTAAATGCATATATCTGCATCTATATGAGGTATTTTAGTCGAACCTTCAACACAACAAACTGTCACCATGATGAGACGCAACTGCTTATCTAAAAATTTTAAGACATTTATCCCTTGATGATAGGGCTCCCCATAGGGACAAATAATGGTAAATAGTAGGCATGTTGTGATTCCGATCATCAAAATTCACAAACAAAAATACGACCGTCAGATATCATCAATATATTGAAATATATCTATGGTAAAAAATTCAACTTGATCTGATAAATTTAAAGGCTTCATCAGGACAGTCAATCTTGTAAGTCAAACCCCTAAATTGTATTGACCATAACTATCGGCATCGAAACTTTACCGGAATTACGTGATTTTTCAACTGTAGACGTATTTCACCATTCTGGTCATATCTTATTTCACGACTTTTTTGCGTTTGTCTACATAGAGTTTGTTTTTGAAATGGAACATTTACTTAAAACTTAGTAAACAAATTATACAACATTAGTAGGCATGTTGTGTTTCCGATGATCAAACATGATAAACAAAAATTTGACTGTCTTATATGATCATTATGTCAAAATATGTCTATATGAAAAAATTCAACTTGATCCGACAACGTTAAGGGCTCGATCCTTGCAGTCAATCTCGTAAGTCAAACCCCTTAACGTACGGAAACGGTAATTTGATCGTCTAAATTACGTATTTTGCCCGGACCTTCAACTGAAAATAGTTTCAAATCGATGAGACGCAACAAAAGTTAAAAATTTAATGAAAAATAACCACCAGAGATAGGGCTATCTCTAGAGAGAAAAAATGGAAAATTGCATTGACCGCACCTAGCGGCACCGAAACTTTACCGGAATTACGTGATTTTTCAAGTATAGACGTATTTCACCATTCCGGTCATTTCTTATTTCACAACTTTTTTTCGTTTAAAGCTTCACATATAGGGTTTAGGTTTTAGGGTTTTAGCAGACGAAATTAGGGTAATTCATCGGCTAAAGTTAAATAAATAAAATAAATAACTATAGCCAATAAAATTATGGTAATTCGTCGGCTGAAGTTAAATAAATAAATAAATAAATAACTATAGTCGACGAAATTTATTAAAATTCGTCATCTAAAGTTAATTCAAAATTCAAAATTTTTGGAGGGGATTTTGAAAATTTTGAACTTTTTCAGACTAAAATTTTGTACTTTATCCAACGAAATTAGGGGCTACAGTTCAAAATTTTCAAAATCCCCGCTGAAAATTTTGATTTTTTCTATATCTTTCATTTTTCTCCTCCTTCTCCTCTTCCTCCTCTGGCGGCAGCAACTCCTCATCCTCATCTCCTCGTTCTCCTCCTCCTCCTCTAACTCCTAATTCTCCTCCCTTCCTCCTCTCCTAGCTTCTCGATCTTCTCCTGAGCTTTCTCGGCCTAGCCTCCTCCTCCTCCTCTAGCTTCTCGATCGGCCTCCTCCTGAGCTTTCTCGGCCTAACCCCTCCTCCTTCTCCTCTTCCACCACCGGCAGAAAAACAAAAAAATTAATTAAAAATACAAGAAATAAAAAAGAAAATAAATAAAATAAATAACTACAGCCGACAAATTTTAATAAATGTCGTCGGCTAAAGTTAAATAAAAAAATAACTATAGCCGACGAATTTTAATAAAATTCATCTGCTAAAGTTAAATAAATAAAAATAAATTAAATAAATTACTATAGCCGACGAAAATTTAATAAAATTTCGTCGGCTAAGGTCCAAAAATTCATCGGCTAAAGTCCAGATTTTACGTGACGAAAAATTTCTTCGTCGGCTAAACTAATGACTTTAGCCGACGATGAACAGTGATTTCGTCGGCTAAAGTCTTAGCCGAAGAAATTTTTTACTTAGCCAACAAAAAAATTTCGTTGGCTAAAGTACTTGTTCTGGTAGTGTGCACCTTACTGTATATACATATATTTTATATTACAAAATTGTATTATTATAATTATAGGATCATTTAAGCACACCAAAAACCAAAAATTAGGTGTTTAGATAAGAATTGAGTCCAAAATTAAGAAAGATTGGGTGATCCATTTTTGTATTTTTTTATCTGGATTTTCTATGCTGACAGATTTCAATGAAATATTAATGAACTGTGAATTTAGAATCCCTATATCCTCTATAAAAAGAACAATAAGTCAGTTTTTAAATGTATTCATGTTAGATATTAGATGTCTGATGTGGAAAGTCTGCAATTTTAAAGTGTCCGATTAAAATTTCATATGATTAGTGAAAAACTTCAATATTTCAATAGTATATATATTAACTAATAGAAGAGCTACAAAAAGGAGATTGAAGAGGAAGAAGAATTGAATAGTGAGCTGTTTCTTAAGTTGTTTTTTTAGCCTCAAATTTTTTGCCCCCACTAACGTAACTTCCTGCGCCCGCCACTGCTTCATACTAAGAGTATCAAGACACGTGAATCGATTTCCACAAGATTTATTTCTCCTGCAATCAAGTGTGGTAACCAATGTTGTTTATAGTAATTATTTTTATGTTCATCATTTTATTATTTATAATTATTGATTTAATTATAGATTAGATTTATATAATATATATATATATATAACCCCCTTTTGTTACAATTTTTGAGGTAAAGATGGAATTTAAATTTATAATGAGCAAAACTATGAACCAACTTCGTCCAACATGATCTTGCACCATTTGGATGCGGTTTGAAACTCTTTGAGACTCGTACGGCCTCCTTTACTATAATGATTAGCATTAGGGTTACATACAGAAATTAAGAGTTGCTGAACTTGGTGGTTCCACGATGCAGATATGATAAAAATTATCTCATTCATTTAAGGACATGCTCACATGAGTTTCTCATTCATTTATCGAAGAAGAGGAAGAAACCAGATAAATAGGATTGTGCCAAGAAAAGATACAATAACAGATTACACAGCTTCTACAGATATATTACAACATTGATCGAAATCTTCTCACTTGCGGCAGATACGAGCAGTAGGCATTGTGACACAAACCGGAGCATACTTCTTCTTAGCTGCCGGAGTCCCACGCTCAGGTTCATCAGCCATAGCAACCTTGGCAATGGAGCAGGCAGCTGCAGCCGCAGCAGCAAAGATCAATTCCCTCCTCCCACTGCTGCTCTCTTCCTTGCTCCTCTGCTTCATTTCCACGGTGACCTTTTCGGCTTCTGGGGCTCTTGAGGCCTTGGCCACAATGAGGCTCCGGCGGGGAGTTGAAGGTTTGGTGATGGTCGAGGCTAGGAATGAGGCTGTCATGGTCATGGAAGCCATCTCTTCTTGAACTTAATGCTTCTGAATCTCAAATGCAACTGAGTGCAACTGTGTTCTGGCCAAGTTTAAAGTCGAAAAGTGACAGAGTATGTGCTTCTAAGAAAATGATCATCCATTTCCTTATCCTACAAAAATATTGCCACCAATAGATTTCTGCCACTTGTCTGGTTTATCCTTCATAAGAACTCTTGGTTCTGTCACTCTTCAGCTACAAAAGGCTTGTATGATAGTAGGACTTGTTCAAACTGGATTTTACAGAGTAAATATTAGAGGCCATAAATTAACTTAATTAGGCCGTAAAATCACTACTACTAACAAAGTAAATATTAATATCACTCGACAAGTAAAAAAGCAGACTTCAAAATAGGCAATGTACACTATCAGAACAATTACTTTAGCCGACGAAAAAATTCGTCAGCTAAGTAAAAAATTTTGTCGGTTAAGAAGTCGTCACGAAAAATCCATCAGCCAAGACTTTAGCTGACGAAATTACTGTTCATCGACCACTAAAGTCATTTATTTAGTCGACGAAGAAATTTTTCATCACTTAAAGTCTGGACTTTAGCCGACAAATTTTTGGATCTTAGCCGACGAAATTTTATTAAATTTCGTCTCTATAATAATTTATTTAATTTATTTTTGTTTATTTATTTAACTATAGCCGACGAATTTTAATAAAATTAATCGGCTATAGTTATTTATTTTATTATTTATTTATTTATTTAACTTTAGCCGACGAATTTTAATAAATTTCGTTGGCTATAGTTAGTTATTTTATTTTATTTATTTTTTCTTTTTTTAATTAACTTTAGCCGACGAATTTTATTAAAATTCATCGAGTATAGTTATTTATTTTATTTTTTTGATTTCTTTTCTTTTTTTATTTCTTGTATTTTTTTTTCGTTTTTCCGCCGATGGTGGAGGAGAAGAAGAAGAAGAAGAAGAAGAACAAGAGAAGGAGGAAGAGGCTAGGCCGACCGAAAAAGCTTAGGATCGGAGGAGGCCGAGAAGCTAGGAGAGGAGGAGGAGGAGAAGGCTAGGAGAGGGAGAAGGAGAGGAGGAGGAAGGGAGATGAAAGGGAGGAGAAAAATGAAAGATATAGAAAAGATTCAAAATTTTCAGCGGGGATTTTGAAAATTTTTAACTTTAGCCTACGAAATACCCTAATTTCATTGGCTATAGTTATTTATTTATTTAACTATAGCCAACGAATTACCCTAATTTCGTCAGCTATAGTTGTTTATTTATTTAACTTTAGCCGACGAATTACCCTAATTTCGTTAGCTAAACCTCTAAACCCTATACGTAAAAGCTTCAAACGAAAAAAAGTCATGAAATAAGATATGACCGGAATGGTGAAATACATCTACGGTTGAAAAATCACGTAATTCTGGTAAAGTCTCGATGCCGATAGTAGCAGTCGACATAATTTTTCATTCTTTCTCCCTAGAGGTAGCGCTATCTCTAGTGGTTATTTTTCATAAAATTTTTATACCACTGGTTGTGTCTCATCGATTTGAAACAATTTTCAGTTGAAGGTCCGGGAAAAATACGTAATTTAGATGATCAAATGACCGTTTCCGTGCTTTAAGGGGTTTGACTTAAAGGATTGACCGTAAGGATCGAGCCCATAACGTTGTCGGATCAAGTTGAATTTTTTCCTATAGACATATTTCGACATAATGATTATATCAGACCATCGGATTTTTGTTTCTCAAGTTTGATTATTGTAATCACAACATGTCTACTGATGTTGTATTACTTGTTTACTAAGTTTTAAGAAAATGTTCCGTTTTAAAAACAAACTCTACATAGAAACTTCAACGCAAATAAGTCGTGAAATAAGATATGACCAGAATGGTGAAATACATCTATAGTTGAAAATCATGTAATTTTGGTAAAGTCTCGGTGCCGATAGTTGCGGTTAATATAATTTAGGGGTTTGACTTACGAGATTGTCTATCCGGATGAAGCCCTTAAGTTTATCGGATCAAGTTGAATTTTTTACCATAGACATATTTCAACATATTTCGTATTTTTGTTTGTGAATTTTGATGACCGGAATCACAACATGCCTACTATTTACCATTATTTATCCCTATGGAGAGGCCCCTATCATTGAGGGGTAAATGTCTCAAAATTTTTAGATGGGCAGTTGCGTGTCATCATGGTGACATTTTGTTGTGTTGAAGGTTCGACCAAAATACCTTATATAGATGCAAATATAGACATTTTCATGTGTTAAGTGGTTAGAAAAACTATATTTGAAGCCTTAAATGAACTCGGATGGCCAAAAAAGTCCATATGTCATATAATTAGCAATGAGTTGACTTGTATGGCCGTTCCGCTTCCAGATTGGTATCACAATAGTCAATCGAACACCAAAATATCCGTAATGCAATTTTGTAAGTAAAAAGTATTTTAGCTGACGAAATACCCTAATTTCGTTGGCCAAACTTTAATAATTTCGTCGGCTAAAGTTTACAGACTATAGCCGATGCAAAAATAGTTAGCCGATGAAAATTTAACTTAGCCGACGAAATAGTTTTTCGTCGGCTAAAGTCTTCGTCGACCTGTTTTTTGTCATTTCGTCGACTAAAATATTTTTTCTGATAGTGGTATGATCTCATCAAAATATTAGGCTAAACTTTTATTATTGCCAGTAGTAGATAATGGTAAACACTAAAACCTATTTCGTCTTCCAGTAGTGTCACCTGCACTACCAGGATAAGCACTTTAGCCGACGAAAATATTTCGTCGGCCTGTTCATCAGACTCGTCGGCTAAGAGGTTGTCGGCTATAACTCGTCGGTTAAGGTTATAGCCGACGAAATAAAATCCGTCGTCGGCTAAGTTTAACACTTAGCCGACGACATAATATAAAAAAATTCGTCGGCCAAAGTCTTACTTTAGCCGACGAAATATCAATATTTCGTCTGTTTATACATAAGACTTTGGCCGACGAAATATTAATATAACGAAACAAGAATCGTGAGGAAGAAGTTATGCCGGAAACAATGGCCGGAGATCAGTCTCGCGAGTGAAATCTTACTCGCGAGTGAAATCTCTCCCGCGAGCAGAAATTTACAGAAACCTTACATCAACTTCGGAAAATCATATCTAAAGATCCAGGAGGAATCTGAGGGCGAGCCATATATCATTGGAAAGCTACGGAAGTCTAGTTTTCATATCTTCTTGAATCACAGCATTTGTAGTTCAGATGAAGGAGTTATGATCAAAACAATGGACGGAGGTCAGTCTGCTGGAAACAGGACAGATTTTGCTGAAATTGTCTACCGAGTTCGTGAGTGTGTTTCTTCACCAAAATCCTTCCCAAGCATGCCAAATGATTGATGAAGAGCTTAATGATGATATGAGAAGTTGTTTAGAAGAAGAAGAATCGAAGAAATCACCAAGGAGAAGCCGAAAACAACATCTAGGAAAGTTATCCCTGTCAAAACAGGATAACTTGTTCTACCGAGACTATGGAAGCCTTTCGGCTGTCCTAGGAGTCCTTGAGCATGAAGGAGAGCCCAATGCCGATCCACACACATGAAGAAGAGTCCATGAATTCAGAAAAAGAAGTTTATAAACCATTTTCCAAGTCAGCAAATTAAAGAGAGAGAGATCAAATCCAACAAGGAAAGAACAAAACCTACCCGGTTTGGGACACAAGGAGTGGCTGCCGAATTCCTAGGTTTCTTTAGGGTTTTGTCTCTATAAATACACATGTAATACAACTGAAAAAGGGTCCTCAATTTTGTGAAAACCTTAGCTAGCCAACTCTACCAAAAACCCTTAATACAGCCGAAGCACAAAGCTGCCGCCGCCGATCACCCTTTGCAGCCGCCAACCACCCTTGCCCTATCCGACCCTTTAGGTAGGATTTGGTATGGATTCCTCCATGTTTTTGTGTAATTCTACTGTATTTTATTCAAATATTGATTTATATTGGTATTTCGGTTTATGGTTTTATGTTATGAACATGGTTATTTGTCTTTCTTTGTGATCTACTAATAAACTTGTTTGTTAGCATAACATTTAGAATGCATGCTAGGTTTTGGATTTAGAATAGGTTGTGTATGTTTATGTTATTGTTGTTTCCAATTGATTAATCACATACCTGAACATGTAATCGAACCTAAGGGTAGTCTGTGCACGGATGTTCCTAAGGGGGGAGTTTCATATGCCGTAGTGTTCTAAGGGTTAAGGTCAGGCGATTGTAGGCCTTGATTCTTAGGCATTACCAAGGGTTTTTAGGGTTACGTGATTTGCATGATGAATAGGATGAGTGACGCCATACCTAGGACCATGTCTCCAATGACTCTCGTTCGATCAGTGTATTTTGTCTTAATGTCAGGCGATTGTAGGCATTAAACAGGATGACACATATACAAACTTAGTGTCAGGCGATTGTAGGCACTAAGTTTACATGAGAAGTCTAAATAGTTGGAATTAATTAGAATTCAAGAAAACATATTTCATTGCATCTTGTTCTTGTGTAAAACTTATGTGTGTTCTATTTGGTGTTAGTTATGTTTTGTGTTTAACAAAATTGATCGACCAATGTAAATATTAGATTTAGATTTAGGACTTTAGAACTCACCATAAAATCCCCATCATAATTTGGTAAATATGTGAATAGTTTGTAAATAATTTAATTCTTTTTGTTCATAAATTTCGATGTCATGTCTATGTTTTATGGATTGTATGTGTGTATGTGTGTTATACTTGTATAGTTGTGACAGAATTGTACTTGTATGCTTATTTTACATTTGTGAGTATTACTAACTTATTTTAATGCAGATATAATCCTTCCCTAGTGTCCCCGACTTGAACGATCCCCACTTACAGTTACTACAATGATAGGGTTTAAATTGCAAGTTGTTAACCAACGGCCTCGTCAATTTACCCGGGAAACGGCCTACAAAGGAATCAAATTAGTAAAATATTTTAAAACGTATTAAATATAATTCAATATAATAAATTATTATTTTTAATTACCTGTTTATGTGGGTTGTTGAATTCCGATATCAGAAGCCAACGCCACTCGTATTCCCTGAACTGGAACTCAAGGGGGGTGCCAGAACGTTCGTTCCCATGCGTAGTCCAGTGGGTCTGTAACTCGTTCTTCCACTCCTTGTACCTGTAATACGTAAAAAAATTATAAATATTATTAATTATACATAATTTTCTTTTGTCATTAACTTTGCAACATACCTTCCCCCATGCACAACGTCCGCCTAGGTGTTCCTCAGGTACTGGGGAACGTCAAACCACACCTGCATTAAAACATTTATTAGTTTAGGCGTTCATAAATGTACAATGTAATAAATAATGTTATATGTGAATTTTGTTATACTTATCGACATTGCGTTGTGGACCATGTCCTTAACCTCTTGTGGGACCTCGCCCCAGTCTGACCACAACATAAGGACTCTATCCCTAATAAGCGCTCTCACGCGGCCGGAGTACGTCCTCATCTTGCCGCCCGATACTACGTTCCCATCCCCGTCAGTATCAATGACGATCCTTCCCGAGGTACTCACTGTCTTCTCGAGAGCCTTCCCTATGACGGGACATCTCTTCTTCCTTGTCGGCTTGGCTCCGACGGTGCCTATCATAAATTGATTATTAATAAATTACTTTTATTATAACATTATAACATAACAAATTATTTATATAATCATTACCTGAGGGCGTTGGGGCAGATGTCACGGACTCCGACTCTGTCGCCGATGATGATACCCTCGCAGAAATTAAATCCGTATCAAACGGCACGAACAGGTACACCGCTGATGGGGTCACCTGCGGGGGTAGTGGATAAATCGGCGCCCCTGAGTCATCGACTGCAGGTAATGCCGGTATCAAGCGCGGAAGGTAGAGAAGAGGCGGCGGCATCTGTACCCCGGAAGACCCACCCACCGAAACAGTAGGGCCCGGAGCCGGTGCCCTGTGTATCTCAGGCATACGTGGAGCAGACACCTCCGCCTGAGTCGGTGGCCACAGCTGCCTCCCTCGAAGAGTGAGGGACGCTAGGCTGTCTGGAGGAGCGAGGGGCGTCCGGCTGGCTGGAGGAGCGAGGGGCGACTGGCTGCCTGGAGGAGGGAGCGGCATCCGGCTGCCTGGAGGAATGTGCGGCCCCCAGCTGTCGCTGTGTCGGCTCTAGAAGAGACGCTCGTCGAGCCGTCATTGGGCCCTGAAACGATCCCCGAGGGTTGCTAGACGTTCCCTCAGTCGATTCACCCCTTTGGCCCTTTGAACTCTTTGATTTACTAAATAATCTTTTCATCCTAAATAATATAATTAATATTTTGTTAAATATATAGCATTATAAAAAATTATCACAAATATATTTAATATACCAATTAATACACCCAATTTGCTAAATATACCAAATTGACTAAATATATACTAAGTATACCAAATTCACTAAATATACCCAAATATATTAAAAATTACCAATTTACTTAATACACCCAATTTACTAAATATACCAAATTCACTAAACATACCCAAATATATTAAAAATTACCAATTTACTTAATATACCAAAATATATTAAATTATACCAATTAATTGAAATAATTCAATATAATTCAACATTATTACAAACAAAATTATCACAAACAACATTATCACAAACCCTAATTGAAAAAACCCTAAATTCGTCGGCTAAAGTGGTACTATAGCCGACGAAATTACTAAAAAATTTCGTCGGCTATAGTCCCACTTTTAGCCGACGAAATTACTACGAATGTTTAGTAATTTCATCGGCTAAAGTACATTTTATAATAATTTAGTAAGTTCATGTACAATTTATATGTTTTATCTTGTGAAACGAAAAACTGACCGTCAGATATTATCAATATGTTGAAACATGTGTGGGGGTAAATTTTTTGCATCATTGGACAAACTTAAGGGCTCGATCCGCACGGTCAATCCCGTTAGTCAAACCCCTAAACACAAACAAACGGTGATTTGACCGCCTAAATTACGTATTCTGTCCGGACCTTCAACTACAAATAGTTTCATATCGAGGAGACGCAACTAGTGGTATAAAAGTTATAAGAAAAATAACCGTCGGAGATAGGGCGTCCTATATGGAGAACGAATGGAAAAAATGCAAAGATGACAAGTATTGGCACCGAAACTTATCGGAATTACGTGATTTTTCAACCGTAGACCTATTTCATCGTTCCGGTCATATCTTATCTCACGACTTTTTTTCGTTTGTTTTTAAAACGGAACATTTACTTCACACTTGGTAAATTAGTTATACAACATTAGTAGGCATATTTTGATGGTGACGATCAATCTTGTGAAACGAAAAAGCGACCGTCAGATATCATCATTATGTTGAAACATGTGTGGGGGTAAATTTTCAGCATCATCGGACAAACTTAAGGACGCGATCCACACGGTCAATCCCGTTAGTCAAACCCCTAAACACAAACAAACGGTGATTTGACAGCCTAAATGACGTATTTTGTCCGGACCTTCAACTACAAATAGTTTCATATCGAGGAGACGCAACTAGCGGTATAACTTATTATTTTATTCATTTAACTTTAGCCGACGAATAAGTAGGGTATTCGTCGGCTATATTATAGGGGTTAGGGTTTACAGTTTAGCCGACGGACAATTAGGGTATTCGTCGGCTAAGAAGGTTTTAGCCGACGAAACATGTTATATTTCATCGGCTAAGATACTTTTAGCCGACGAAATACAACATATTTCGTCGGCTAAAACCTTCTTAGCCGACGAAATATGTTTTATTTCGTCGGCTAAAACTGTCAAATAGATAAAAAACTGGTGGTTTAATGGTAGGCATACCAATTTCCTGCATATATAAAACTAAGAAGGCTTGTACTATATAAAACACACATCAATTTGTATTACAAATTCAAACTAAGAAGGCTCGTAATCGGAATCATCCGATGAGTCTTCTTTGGTGTCAGAATTAATTTCTGGCAATCTATACATTTCTACATCACAAGAGTCGTCGTCTGTTTCTTGATTTGGATCCACATCAATAAGTTTAGCGTCTAAATCACGAATTCGAACCGAACGACCCGCTTTAAAATTATTAAGGCGAATTGTAGAGGAGTCAGAAATATCTATTGCACTGGGTTCTTGATACGCAACATCTTCTTCCTCGTCTTCGATCTCTCCAAGTGTAGCCGCCCAGTAAATGTTTCGTGGGTGCACAAGATTGACGACTTTCCACGCGTCACCCTTAACAAGGTCATCAAGATGAGCAGAGTAGAATTGTATTCCTCGACTTCTGGCTTCACAAGTTTGTGGTCTGCACAACAACTCAAAAATTAACCAAGACCTGGGCACGCACTGCAACTCTTCTCTTTAATGGGCACCGTCTTGGCTTGGCTCAACTGGTATTGGGATTCCTTTATCGAGCACTACACAAACTATCCCTTCATCAACTGAATTATAGTGATGTATGTAGTCCCCTTTGGATTTTAGACCTCTGGTTACAGATTTACTTTGTCCAGTTTAGAGATGAGCAGGTTACTAACTTTCCAGCGAATCAAGTGTTGGGGAGGGCGTTCGCAAATTCTTTTTCATCTCCATCCATTGGATATGCCCGTCTCTAGAGTACCTGTTCAACTTGGATGCCACAACCCTAGACTCTGGTCTCCTTGTTCTTAATCACAAATATCCTGAAGCTCTGGCGAATGGGTTTATGTGGTCCATAACACAAACTCCTGAAGAGTGAACATTGTTCAACCAATCTATTTCTCTTATGGATATTCCTCTACCCAAACTGGCTAGCTTTGAACTCTATGCACCCAACCATTTCTGTCATCAACTCGGCCTTCATCAGTGTGTGCCTTACCCTCTTACTGACATTATCAACAGTTACGGCTCTTGACGAATAGAGAAAGTACCAAGGCAAAAGGTTGGGGACCCTCGATTCCAATCAAGACTAACTCCTACCAAGGCTAGGGTACAAAGTTTTGAAATGCTATTTCCTTCCAATGGTGTTTCCCAAGAATATACTCAGTGGTGGAGCTCCCTTCATGATCACCATTAGCCTACAGATATCAGTACTTTCTTCAGACTGACCTTTAGACATGCCAGATATTTCTTCTCCGCTGAAGACAAATCAATTCGTGATGGAGCTGCTGTCCCAAGGAAATTCGCACAAGTTGAAAGTTCACCGGCGAATCAACAGGTAATTGTATTTTTAATTGATTCCTACTCCTTCCTGTTAACAAACCACTATCTGATCGTTTAACTATGCAGAGTGACCTCTCGAGTGCTCTTCCAGCCTAAGCATGATCTTCACAACCCAAAAAGAGAAGCAGGAAAGCAATCATAGAAGATTCTGATAAGGATATCGAACCTCATCCGGTAAGTTCTCCTTTGAAAGATCTTTAGTACCTCTATTGATGTTTATCTCATTGAGAACCCTTCATTGATGTGTAAACCTGTTGCAGCTAACTCGTAGGCAGAGAACCATTACAGCGGATACCTCCTCATCACAGAAGGCTTCAATCCCAAAACTTCCTCCTCGAGCTTGGGAAGTAGAGAGGCAAATAGCAGTAGACGCTGTGCTGTGTAGTGTATTGCCTCCATCTAATGTTGTTCCTTTCCAAATGTTGCATCCTTTAGAGGCTAAAACTTCCTCAAATCCTAACTCCGCTGCTGGAACTGAAGCTGAAAGCTCCATGCCAGAACATTCTAGTTAATCCAATGAGAACAACAAAATGATCATCCTGGCAGGAGTTGGTCATGATGTAGCGAACAATCCAATCAGCCCTTCCTTAGAATCTCCAAGGATAATCCCAGATGTGAGACCATTAGATGCTCGTACTCCACAGGTAAGATAGTTATCTTATGACTTATTTTAATTATTAGTTTTTTCCCTCGAAAAAAAACTCATCATTCATGTTTCTTTGGCATCTTCCAACAGGAATCAGTCTCGGAAGAGATCGCGAATGCGCCCTTAACAGATCAAACCTCACCAGGTGAAGCGCAAATTCCTTCTAGACAACTGTTAGTAATGCACAGGAAGATGCAGAACCCTCCAAGACACCAACTGTCCAGGTATAATAGTTTCATTCCTCACGAAGTATTTATTTCCTTTACAAAAACTCATAGTTAGTTCTATTTCCAGAAATCAACTCCTTTACCAATTGCGAATGTGCCTCAATTTGATATTCCTGAATCTTCAAATGTATCTATGACTTCTGAGAAGCCTGAGGTTATTCCCCCTTCAATCTCAGTTACTCCACAAGGATCCTCTCCTACTATTGAGGTCTGTATACTTCTCGTATCTTGCTATACCACGAATTGTAGCCATTCCTGAAATCTAACTTATCAAGTCTTCAATTTTCAGATATTAACTGTTAAAGAAGGGCATACTCGCAAAACTAGAGGATCAACAAGTACAGCTGCCATAACTATGCCTACTGCTGACAAGTCCCTAGAAGAAAGTCTACAAGCTCTTTTCGAGATTTCCACCATTAATCCTAGAGTAGCTGCAGCTAAGGAATTCCTGGCGAATCTCGATGCTGTTGACATCACCTTGGAGGAGAATGAAAATAAAATCCTTGAAGCCATCTCATCCCTCAGAGGTCATGTAAATAAAGAAAAACTGGAGCTCCTTGATAGATGTATGCAACATCTGCCCTCACAAATTGACAACTGGGAGTCTGACAAAAACGATACCAAAGTCATTAGCGAACAAAGGAATCAGCTTCAAAAAATCTTCTCTGAAGTATCCAACCAGCTCCAAGCTGAATATTAAGAAGCTAACGTGACTGTGGACAAACGCATAGCAGAATTGGAAGCTCTACTGAAACAAGCATGTGAGGAGAAACAAGCCAAACTCTTTGCCATTCAAGCGCGAATCCCAGAAGTAAAGAAGCTAAAAGACCAGCTTACACAAGCAGATGGCTCCGAGAAGAAATCCAAGGAAAAAGCTCTAGTATCAAAGGCTGATTTTGAGATAATCCTAATAGACATTAGGTTGGCTGGCAAACTTCTGTAAACAGCCCATTGGGCCTGAACTCTCTTAATTTCTATTGTAAACGGCCCAGACCTCACTTCAGTAATTAAAAACCAACTACTTTGATTCTCTTCTAAATGCATTACATCAGAAAATCACAACGCCTGATTTCTAATTAATCCTGAGATCCTGAAAAGATGTGAAACACAACTACTTTTGAGCAAGATAAATCAAAAACAGTTTCCCAAAAATTTTGAGATTCATCCATCCTCCACTATAAATTGAGGAACTCAGCATAGTTCCTTTCAATCTTCACAATGGCTCGTTTCACTCATCTTCTTCTTAAAAATTTCTTTCCACCAGATATCAAGCTCCTTGAGCTCCTTTCCTAAGTTTAGTGGCATGTCCTCAAACGGTATATAAGTTTAATGACATGTCCTCATGTCCTTCCTCAAAGTGTAACTACTGTTGTAGGATCTACTCGAACGTGAGGCATCCTCACAACGTAGTTCATAGAAGGATAATGTAGACTGCCAACTTGTACCAACCCATTCTGGCTTGTGTTTGTTCCTTGATCAACACATGCTCCGCCTGATGGTATATATGAATCTCTAATTCTCCAGTTGTTTCTACTATCTTGTACTTTTTACGCTAGATAGAAAATAGCAGTAGGATTTATATCATGGTATCATAGCCACTGTCTGGCTTCCTAATAATATTGTAAATGTTCTTGGCCACAAAGTTAAATATAAATAAAAACACTTGACTGTTTTTCTTATCTTTGTCTATATTAGAACAAAAATTGGTTTCCCAATTTTAAATCACAGGTGTTGGTTCAATTGATATAAATGAAATTACAACTCAAATAGTTACAGATCGAATGAAACTCTCAAAGTTTCAAAAAATGCAAAAATTTCAAAAAAGTAAGGTATCAAATCCAGATGGTATAATGTTGCCCCCAGTTTGATTTGGTTGCCGTGAACGGGTTCCAGAGGAAGCTAAACCAAACAAACTCGTCATTTGTACCATGCCCCCACGTCAGAAATGTTTAGAGAAAGAACAAAGTCTTGTCTGGAGGCTGAACAACCGATGGAGGGTCCTACTCCCAGATACTAGGAAGATATTTCTTCAAATGATGACCATTAATATGATTAGTATGAATCTCACCATCCAATTCTCTGTGATAATAAGCACCTTTACCAACAAGACGATCAATAATAAAAAAACCCATCCCAAGTTAGGGACCACTTTCCACATCCGCGAACGTGTCCGCCAAAAGGCAAAATAGCTTTCCAAACCAAGTCTCCAACTTCAAAACTACGTCCTCTAGTGCGTTTATCATAAGCTCGAGCAACTCTTTTCTTCTCCATGATGAGATTATCCAAAGCTTCCATTTGCTTGGAATCTAGATCATGTTCCTGATACAGGGCTTGGACATAATCTTCACCAACTAACTGATGCTATTCGCAAACACGTAGAGAATGAACATTGATTTCCATGGGAAGAACTGCATTATGACCAAACATCAAAGAATATGGAGTGGTTCTGGTAGGAGTTCTTTTGGACGTTCGATAAGCTCACAGAGTGTGATCCAACTCATTATACCAATTCCTAGGGTTATTTGCCAACATCTTCTGTAAAATATTCAGGATAATTTTGTTGCTAGCTTCTGTCTGTCCATTAGACTAAGCATAATAAGGTGTAGAGTGTAGAAACTTAATTTCATATCCTTTAAGAAACTCTTGAGTCTCTTTGCCATAAAAGTTGCCCTCCAATCCGCTACCAAGTATTCTGGTATGTCATACCTGCAAATAATATACTGAAACACAAACCGGCAAACTGTTGTGGCCGAAGCATCTTTCACTGGGACTGCCTCCGCCCACTTAGTAAAGAAATTTGTCCCCGCCAACAGGAACTTATATTGTCTAGAGGAATAGGGATGAATGACTCCCACAAAATCTAATGCCCAGCCTCTACCAGGCCAAGGCTTAATAATAGGTTGCATGGAATATCTAGAACATGCTGGACTGGTCTATGAGCCTGACGCTCGAAACAACCCTTAGCAAAACTGATGCAATCTTTAAGAATAGATGGCTAGAAGAAACCATATCGGCGAATGAGCCACCTCATCTTAGGTTCAGCCTGATGAGATCCACAGACTCCCAAATGTACTTCTCTCAGCAATCTTTTAGCTTCTTTTCATAGATACATTGTAGGTCAACACCTTCTTCTCCTCGGCGCAAAAGCTCGCTTCCCTTGAGGATGTAATTTAATACAAAATGTTTAACCTTTTTATCCACTGGAGCAGACAAATTTGTCATATACTGTATGATAGGCTACCGCCAATCAACATCAATAGGATCCAGTGTTGCCACCAACCATTCATCTTTAATCACCCGGCGAACCATAAAAGAAGGTAAAGTACGTTTTTCCACCTTAAGAATATGTTCACGAACGCCATCAGCCAAGCTGACACCAGTAGCAATCAGTACTAACTCGTTTGCCGTAAAATTCTTCTATCTAGGAATGTAATCAAGCATAAGGTCTGCATATTCATCCAACAACTCCATCGCTCTTTCCGAGAAAAGGATTAGACCAAACGCAATACACTTAGAGCATGAAGATTGATCATTACGGGATTTTATCTGTGAACACTGCTACAAGCTGTTACGAAGATGACCCGTTTGTGTTTGCGACATCGGTGAAACAAATGTTTTATCTTGATGACCTTGTTAAGGGTGACGCGTGGAAAGTCGTCAATCTTGTGCACCCTTGAAACATTTACCGAGCGGCTACACTTGGAGAGGCCGAAGACGAGGAAGAAGATGTTGCGTATCAAGAACCCAGTGCAATAGGTACTCCTGACTCCTCTACAATTCGCCTTAATAATTTTAAAGCGGGTCATTCAGTTCGAATTAGTGATTTAGACGCTCGGCTTATTGATGTGGATCTAAATCAAGAAACAGACGACGACTCTTGTGATGTAGAAATGCATAGATTGCCAGAAATTAATTCTGACACCGAAGAAGACTCATCGGATAATTCCGATTACGAGCCTTCTTAGTTTGAATTTGTAATACAAATTGATGTATGTTTTATATGCTACAAGCCGTTGAATTCATAACGTATCTTAATGTTGGTTATATATGCAGGAAATTGGTATGCCTACGGTTAAACCACCTGTTTTTTATCTATTTGACAGTTTTAGCCGACGAAATATGTTGTATTTCATCGGCTAAAACTGTCTTAGCCGACGAATACCCTAATTGTCCGTCGGCTAAACTGTAAACCCTAACCCCTATAATATAGCCGACGAATACCCTAATTATTCGTCGGCTAAAGTTAAATGAATAAAATAATAAGTTATACCGCTAGTTGCGTCTCCTCGATATGAAACTATTTGTAGTTGAAGGTCCGGACAGAGTACGTCATTTAGACGGTCAAATCACCGTTTGTTTGTATTTAGGGGTTTGACTAACGGGATTGACCGTGTGGATCGCGTCCTTAAGTTTGTCCGATGATGCTGAAAATTTACCCCCACACATGTTTCAACATAATGATGATATCTGACGGTCGCTTTTTCGTTTCACAAGATTGATCGTCACCATTAAAATATGCCTACTAATGTTGTATAACTAATTTACCAACTGTGAAGTAAATGCTCCGTTTTAAAAACAAACTATACGAAGAAGCTTTAAACGAAAATAAAGTCGTGAGATAAGATATGACCGGAACGATGAAATATGTCTATAGTTGAAAAATCACATAATTCCGATAAGTTTCGGTGCCAATACTTGCCGTCATTGCATTTTTTTTCATTCTTTCTCCATAGAGGACGCCCTATCTCCGACGGTTATTTTTCTTAAAACTTTTATACCACTTGTTGCGTCTTCTCGATTTGAAACTATTTGTAGTTGAAGGTCCGGGCAGAATACGTAATTTAGGCGGTCAAATCACCGTTTGTTTGTGTTTAGGGGTTTGACTTACGGGATTGACCGTGCAGATCGCGTCCTTAAGTTTGTCCGATGATGCTGAAACTTTACCCCCACACATGTTTCAACATAATGATGATATCTGACGGTCGGTTTTTCGTTTCACAAGATAAAACATGTAAATTGTACATGAACTTACTAAATAATTATAAAATGTATTTTAGCCGACGAAATTACTAAACATTCGTAGTAATTTCGTCGGCTAAAAGTGGGTCTATAGCCGACGAGTTTTTTAGTAATTTCATTGGCTAAAGTGGTACTATAGCCGACAAATTTTTTAGTAATTTCGTCGGCTAAAGTGGTACTATAGCCGACGAATTTTTTATTTCGTCGGCTATACTTCTTCCTATATATTCGGACCCAGCGACAGAACCCTATTTTCTTCTCCTTTCTCTTCTCGGTCGCACGGTTTCTCCCTCTCCTCTCGATTTTCTTTCACTTTTTTTCGACGAATACCGGCCTTCACTCCGCCTCCCCCATCTCCCAAACAAATAAGGTATGCAATTTCATGTTTATATTGTAATATAGAACTATTTTCAATTTTTTCAATATATTGAATTATATGATAATTAGGGTTTGTGATAATGTTGTTTGTGATAATATTGTTGGTAATAATGTTGAATTATATTGAATTATTTCAATTAATTGGTATAATTTAATATATTTGGGTATATTAAGTAAATTGGTAATTTTTAATATATTTGGGTATGTTTAGTGAATTTGGTATATTTAGTAAATTGGGTGTATTAAGTAAATTGGTAATTTTTAATATATTTGGGTATATTTAGTGAATTTGGTATACTTAGTATATATTTAGTCAATTTGGTATATTTAGCAAATTTGGTGTATTAATTGGTATATTAAATATATTTGTGATAATTTTTTATAATGCTATATATTTAACAAAATATTAATTATATTATTTAGGATGAAAAGATTATTTAGTAAGTCAAAGAGTTCGAAGGGCCAAATGGGTGAATCGTCTGAGGAAACGTCTAGCAACCCTCGGGTGAGGCAGGCTAGTGACGAGGTGATGGCTGCTATAGTTAGGGAGACATGGCCTGACATGCAAGAGGAAGACATGTCCGAAGGCATGTCCTAGATCGACACTTTGGATCTCAGCGTTGGGGCGAGGATAATGGGCACAACATTCCCACCGCGAGGAAATAACTTCTACTATCGGGGTCTAGGAAAGAAGGGCGAGGGGGTACTGAATACCACTCCCGGATTTCAGAAAAAAGGAGCCTCGACCAGCAGCAGAACGACTCAGCTTGAGGCGGAAGTTCAGATGTTACGGGAACAGCAAGCCGCCTAGACAGCATATACTGCCGCTTTACAGGAGTATAATGCAGCAGTATATGCCACCCAGCAGGCACAGCAGCAGCAGATGTTTCAGTACATGCAAGATTTTTCAGCTGCACAGCTTCACGGACTTCCTCTTCCGCCCATGCCCACGCCTATTCGCTTACCTCAACCGCCGCAACCTCCCCATCAACCTCATTCTGGCACGGATATTGATTTAGACGATATCGACTTTATTTAGTTTTTTAGGTTTATGAACAATTATTTATTTACTTTTTTAGGTTTATGAACAATTTATAAATTCAAAATTTAATGCAAAATGTTTATGTTACTTTTGATGGTGTTTGTTGTTGGTTATCAAATTGCTTGTGTAATTTGCAGCTTGCTTGGATAGTAATTTAGAAATTTTGTAGTTTTTTTCTAGTATAAAAAGTACTATAGTGGACGAAATTTACCATAATTCGTCGGCTATAGTAATTTTTTTTTCAACGTTTAGCCGACGAACTTTACCATATATCGTCGGCTAAAGTTGTAGTTAAGCCGACGAAATGTACAATATTTCGTCGGCTTTTCTCCATTTAATTTTTAATTTTTTAAAATATTTAGCAGACGAAATATAATACATTTGTCGGCTAAGTCTTATATTTAAACCGACGAAATATTAATATTTCGTCGGCTAAAGTGTTTATCCTAGTAATGAAGTCTCATATCATATTACCCCGGGTTAGTCTGGTGTGAGAGATTATTATAATATCCAGACAACTTACACTAATTTAAAAGTTCATGAATTAGTGATTGCATAAGTTACAAGAGTTAGTAGCTCTTCGGTTACAAGATATTAAGACGGGAGTTACACAAATGAATGTGGATGGTTATTTAGAGTTATAGTGTCATGAGTTACGAGAGTTACTTGAAGCACTATTATGGGAGAGTACTAATGAGGGTTCCTCATTAGGACTATAAAAGGAGAGGTCATTTGCTCATTCCATCACATCTAAGCCAATCAAATATCATCTTCCAAGTTGAGAAGAGTGTATACTCTAAGTTGAGAGTGTAGTGTAGTTGATAGCAAAACAATTGTAATAGAGTGTTTCCTTCAAGTAGTGTTCTTAAAGTTGTGTATCTCTTGTGTACTCATTCTTATAATGGAAATTCTTGTTGTTGCTGTCCCGTGAACGTAGACACATTGTCGAACCACGTTATATCCGGTGTTCACTTTCCTCTATTCTTTGTATCTCTGTATATTTATTCTTTGTGATATTTGAGTTGTTTGTATTAGTTTTCCCAACATATACAAATTAAAAAAAAAACGGATTTTGAGTGTTTAGGCTAATGTAATTGAGGATCGACATTAGAGGGGATCCTTACACGAATAGTTTGAGCGTTATACAAACTTAAGGAACTGATTTTGAGCGTTCAACTTGTGATAGAAGTCGAGTATTCAAGCCAAATCGGGGAGTTTCGCCTATTGGTTTGTTTTGCCAACCTAAAATGGTGGGAATTTTGAAACAATGTTTAATGGTACAAGATGAACATGGCTCATTTTTGTAGAACTTAGCAAGAACGAGCGATGAAGGACAAAGTGGTCATTAAATATATATGGAAAATGTACACACTCCAAAAGGTGAGCAAAAATAGTAATCAAAATTTTACCCACAAAAAAACAAAAACGAAGATCAAACTTGAAACCAAATGCAGCTTTCATTTGAAATCCCTGTCTGCTTCTTCTTTGCTCTCTGAACGAGGTGGCACGCTCCCTACGTCCCTGTCTCTCTATTTTTCACTTCCAAAACCCACAACGTCTCTCTCTCTAGCCATCTAGTTCTCTACCTGGCTACATCCAAAGCTTTCATTTTCAAACCCAAAAAGAAACACTAGTTTCAGATTCTCAATTGGTCAATGTCTTTCACGACAGTAACAGCAACAAGGAGGCCCAGACGGCTATACCCACCAGCCACACCAACCCCAAAGATCCTCCCTTTGCCACGTAGGCCTCGCCGGAGAACAACCAAGAGCGGCTTGGCCGCCGCCCCACCCACTTCGGTGGAGGACAGGAAGGGCAGGCTGGTGGCTCTGTTTGACCAGGAACGAGTCTTTTCTAAAGATGGGTTTCCAGTAGTGCTTGTGGAGAGTGAGAGGAGGAGAGAGAGAGTTAGTGAGGAGGAGGGTGACGGTGCTGACGTGGAGGTGGCGGAAGAGGAGAAGTGGAGGTTTCAGGCGGAGATGCTGAGGGCAGAGTGCAATTTGTTGAGGATGGAGAAGGAGATTATGGTGAAGAAGATGGAGAGGATCAGGGTTAAAATGGACCGGACTCTTAATTCAGCTGTGGACACTCTTGTTTCTGTGAGAGTCTTTCTTTTTTTCCTTATGATTCCTGTATCTTATTCTAATTGTTTGTTCAAGAGGAACTAAATCAAATTCAAATTTTAGATACTTCTACGATGTAGGCTTTTATGCTGTTTTCAGTTTTGGAATGCTTTGTGATGACTCCATTGGCGTGAAATATTATTAGTTTGGGGTGAAATATTGTTAGTTTTTCTGTCAACATGTACATGTTTTGTTTGGGGTGGGTGATGAAGGAGAATGTGATATGTTGGATCTTTAGTCTAGAATATGGTATCTGATACGGTTAGATTTGTGACAATGTATTATTGTGATTGGTTTCCAGGGGAGAAAGAAGATACGTGAAGGAAGGAATGCAGCTATGGTTTTGGAGGAAGAGATTCAGCAACTGGTTCAGAAACTAGAGAAGTTGCAAAGGAATTTAGGAGCTAAGGGCATGAAGGTTAGGAAGTCTAGTAAGTTGGACAAACAAGCTTATCTTCTCCAAAGACGGTTAGAGAAGTTTAGAGGAACATCGGATGAGATATGTGTGAAGGAGATCCAGGTGATGGCAGAAGCAAGCTTGTCAATCAAAACATGCCATAGAGGAACTGACGAGAACTTAGTTTCAAGTGTCAAAAGCAATGTAAGAGCTGTCTGTTTTCTCTGCAAACTGTCTTGCTGAATATAATTTTTTTTTAATTACACAGTGCTGCAATTGCTGAACTCTACATATTTTCAACCGAGGCTTGTGAGTTAATAAGATCTGTAGCCTTAAAACTGTCTCAACAACCAATCTAAGCATTGCATTATTTTTATATTCGAATCAATTTAATCACTAATGAAGTTGTATTGAAAGACGATGCAGGTGGAGATTCTGAGAAGCAGAATGGAGGTGTTATCAAATGGGACGCTGTTAAAGAGGATGAGGGAGGAGTATGGTTCATTGCTTTCTACAGCCAACAACTACTCTGTTGCCAGTTCTGCCTCCTCGTCCAAGAGAATCGAATCCACCGATTTGTCTTCGTCCTTGGTACCGCAATTTTACACAGCAAATTCTTGCATTCGTCTCTTATTTTTGTGGCTATTAGTTCGATACCTACTCTAAAACAAGGAACAATCGTTGTTTAAAAATAAAAACAAATCTACTTTTCTGTTTGAGGTTTAATGCTTTCTTTTTCTATAGGATCGAAACGCTCCACAGATGTTATTTATCTTTTTTTTTGAAATACTTTTAGTCGAGAAGGTAACATATCAAAAGGTTGACAATTTGTCTGCAGGAGAAAGAATCTCATGATGAGAAAGTATGCTCAGGACATTGCAAGGCCATTGTTCGAAGGATTGTAGAACAAGTACGAGCTGAGACAGAGCAATGGTCTCAGATGCAGGAAATGCTCTGCCAGGTGAGGGAGGAGATGGATGAACTGCAGGCCTCTCGAGACTTTTGGGAAGATCGAGCCCTAGACTCTGATTATCACATCCAATCCTTGACCTCGTCTGTAAGAATCCTGACCCAATTGTGTATCTTTAATAATAGTTTACATTTTCCTTTTGAGAAAAAAACAAATAGTTTACCTTTTCTATATGAACAGCCAAACTTTACTCACAAGTCATTATCTCTGATGAATTGACTATATGTTAGGACTTGTTGCATCATCTCTCTCTTTGTGTTTGATTTACTGTTTCGTGGAGGGTTGGAAAATTTGAGTTGTGGAAGAGAAAGCCTGAACGGTTTGTACAATGTCTTCTGAAACTTTTTCATATAAATTGGTCAATCAAGAAGTTTGTTTCTTTTCTTGTCTAGGTGCAAGAATGGAGTCAGAAAGCTGTTTCATCTGAAAGCAAAGCAAGGGGCTGCAAGAACAAGTATCATCACTCCATACTGAGCTAAACCGTTCCCCCAGGAAAGGTGAAAAAACAAAAGTCAAGAAGGAGAATCGCTCACCTATACCCCAGGATCCGCAGAATGAAATGGAAAAACGGGTTTTGATTTGTCACCTGAAGGAAAATCATTGTACCAAAGAATATAGCAGCAAGCAAAGGGAGGTTTTACTTGAGAGTAGAAAAAACCCAGACTCATGCACCAATAGAACACTTATTGCTCCCCATGCTCAGAAAAGACCACCGTTTCGAGATATTGGAAATTCCTCAATGTCATCTACCTTCGAAGACTTAAACGCCTGATATCCAGTACCTGGATTCCATTGAGGCTCGTCATCCTTCATAACCAAGTGTAGGAAGTTTTCCTCTTATCTAACCTTATTAACTGTAATATTAATGGCACCTGGGAAGATCCCTGATCTAATTTCAGTAGTAGTCTAGTAGAGCATCTCTTTCGAGAGTGATCATGAGTTCACATCTGAATGGTAACTTCCAATGAACCGCAAGGGTTCAAACTCCCCAAATAAGGCAGTGAAAACTTTGAGAGATATCCACAAGACCACAACTAATTGATATAAGCCCCAAAGCCTATCATCCCACTTAGGGAGTGTTTACTAAGAGCATATGCACCCTTGCTTCTCTATCAATCCATCAATTTAATTGCTTCCATCAATTACTATTCACTACAAATTGCTTTTCTGATCCAGTTTTATGCACCGGTGCAACTCCGTCACAGAGGCAGTCACTATTTATCAATTAAGTTTTTAACTTTTAAAATTTTGTATATGATAATCAACCAATAGTGAAGTGACATGTGACATTTTCCATATTTCCTTATCACCGAAATAATAGTATAGATTTTCGATAGGATTTTAGACCAACCAAAATTTGACACGTATATGCTTGTCAACTAAATAATGTCGTTGGATTTCGATAGGATTTTTGATAAGATTTTCGACGAACCAAAAATCGACATGTGTCTGTTTGTCGGTCAAATAATGTCATTGGATTTTCGAAAAGATTTTCGACGAATGACGGTTGGACACGTGTAACATGATCTTCAAACTCTATGATCCGAAATTGACCATAAATAAAAGCTTCATCACACTCTATACTCACTCAACCTTCACAACTCACTTCCAAATTTTTGAAAACACAATCCCTCAATTACTTCTCCACATTCCCTGATCACTACGATGAGCTTCTTTCGCAAATTGTTGAAGCAAGGGCAACAACACAATCAAGAGGATGCTGAGATGATGGATACCATGATGACTAATGCGGCCATGTTGATGACACATCTTAATACATCAGATCAACCACAAGGACGAGGTTCACGCCCTGGTCGCTCTCCTAATCACCCCAGAAATAGGGCAACTGGGGGAGCAAGTCTCATGGCTGATTACTTCATCGAGCGTCCTATCTTTAGGAAGGAAGAATTTCGTCGGAGGTACCGAATGCAGAAGCATGTGTTCGACCGTATCATGACGAAGCTCTGCAACCACGACACTTACTGGCATCAAAAAGGTGATGCCGTTGGAGAACTAGGGTTGCTGCCCGAACAAAAGATGACAGGTGCCCTTCGAATGTTAGCGTATGGTGCAGCTGCTGACCAGTGTGCTGAGATATGCAGGATGGGTGAATCTACTACACTAGAGTGCATGAAGAAGTTTTTCCAACAGGTGGAATATCATTTTGGTCCAGAATATCTCCGTGCCCCAACAAAGAGAGACCTCCAAAGGCTTCTTGCTAGGGCTGATCAGCGAGGTTTTTCAGGAATGATCGGAAGCATTGACTGCATGCATTGGGAGTGGAAGAACTGTCCAGCCGGATGGCATGGAGCTTATGCTGGTCGGAAGGGTCGTCCCACCATCATACTAGAGGCGGTGGCCTCGCATGACACGTGGGTGTGGCACTCTTTCTTTGGTGTGCCAGGAGCTCAAAATGATATCAACGTCCTCGATCAATCACATGTCTTTGAAGGGCTCATAGCTGGAAACACCCCGGCTGTGACGTTTCACGTCAACGGAAGGAGATACAGCAATGCTTATTATCTGGCTGACGGAATATATCCAAGGTACTCAACATTTGTGAAAACTATTCCAAACCCTGAATCTCAAGCACAAAAACTATTTGCAAAGAAACAAGAAGGATACCGCAAAGATGTAGAGAGGTGTTTCGGCATCCTGCAATCTCGTTGGGCTATCATTCGCCATGGAGCTCGGTTACACAAGAGATCGACACTAAAAAGCATAACGATGGCTTGTATTATATTGCATAACATGATTGTAGAGGATGAATTTGAGGAAAGCGGATTTATCGAGCCGGAAGAAGAAGATCTTCTAAACCCACAAGCGGATTTATCGAGGATGAATATGAAAATTTAATTAAACAAACAAAATTAAATTGAAATATTTAGTATATGACAAAAAACATAAATGAAAACCGATTAGGCATACCTCATCAACCAAATTCGTCCCGCTAGCCGCACGATCTCTTGCTTTTGCTACCGCTATAGACCACTTCTTAAGCATTCTCTTCAAGCGCGGAAAACGTGACTCGAGCTCAACTTTAGAACGAGCTTGTTGTGAAGGATCGTCGGGATTGCCACACCAATTTTTCTCATAATCTTCATATATTTTCTGCCACAAATTTCTTTTCGCTTGGTATCGGCCGGTAATGTTACAAGTGGATTGCCGTACCCAAGAAACACATAGCTGCAAATCTTCAGAGGGAAGCCAAGTAGTCATTTTCTAAGAACACTGAAAAAAAATATTGAGGGGAGAGGGGAAGATATGAGGGAAGAAATTAGAAGTGGTGTAAATTATGAAGAATAGAGTTTGGGTATTTATAGGGGAAGAATTGACCGTTGTACACATTACCGTTCGGAAGCAAACGGTCAATTCATTTGAAATTGACACGTGTCGGCTTCTGATTGGCCAACGGCAAAAAAGCTGTCGGCCACTTTTTTTTTTAATCGGCGCGTGCAATGCACGCGCCAGCTTTAAAAAAAAAGGGCGGACGCCACATGCGTGGGTCCCACCTCAGCTGCCTCCATCACAGAGGCAGGCGCCTCGTGCTTGCCGGCCTGCAGCTCTGCTGCTCTCCACGTGGGTCCCACCGGTTTCTCTCCCTCCATTTGCTGCCGCTGCATCTTCTTTCTCCATCGATCCAGCACTCCAGCGGCCGAATTGGGGTGATGGAGGCGTCCGCTGCATCTGCTCTAATGCAGAAAAGGAATCACTTCGTGGGGAGTATCTCCCTTGTCATTATGGACGTTTACTTACAATGGAGTAATGGGAAAGATGTGGGCCTGTAGGAAATGTCAGGATTGAATCCCTCGGTCTCATTCTGGTGGAGGGACTCAGTATTGTTTCCTGGTGATGTGTGTAATCATCTTTTTGTGTCCAAACTACCCTCATTGACTTACTGATAGTCCAAAAATACCTTACAATAACTTTTTATTGTTAGATTATTCTGAGGGTGTTTTTGTAATTAGCTATATCATTTCTATGTTTAAGTAAACACATGAATCAGAATCAATTCTGATACTACATCTGATTCCTAATAATTGATACTACATCTGATTCCTAATAACAAGTAAATACAAGAATTGTAATCACATCTCTCTCTCTCATTCCCATTCTCTCCCATTCATCTTTCATATTCATTCTTAATCTCTTTACGGTTTAATAAACGTGCCCTTAGCTCTGACTCGGCCAAGATAGTTCTGGACTCCGTGTGGCACTGGCCTGAAGCGTCTGATGGGTTCCATTCCGCCGAGTTAACCATAACCTTTGTCGACCTCATAGATCCGAATGCCCCACAACTCATAGTCCAGTCACGTGAGACGGGGAATTCTTCATTTGAAAGGACATGGAATTCTAACCAAGCTAACATGGAGTCTAGTACTGGTGTTGTTTCAAAAAATTATGCAGCAGACCTATAACTTTAAAAATCATAACTAATTCTACAAAAATCATTTTCAAGAGATTCCAATTCTGAAATGATCTTTGTAAATGTCTACAGCAATTCTTATGAAGACACCAACTTCAAATTCCAAAACGGAATTGTACAGTTTCAATAAAAAAGGTAACTTGTTCAAAATCTCAGTAACGCAATTTCAGGTTTGTAGATTTTATTCCTACCATAAGTTTAACCCATGAATCCTAAATATAAGAGCTGGAAAATAATGAAACAAATCAAAGGGCTTTGAATCAATTGAACCACCAAACCAATTCAATAAACATACGAAGGATTATAGAAAAGAAGAAACTTATAGTGGTGAACACAGTTATATAGACTTCAGTGTACTACTAATATCTTAATTACAGAAATGCTTTATTTAAGGGTAAGCAAATAGAGATGGCATCACTTTTGCACATCTCATCTGTACTGATATTGCATCAAACATCTTCCAATGCCATAGCATATACACATCTTTCGACAATAATAGGGAATTGATTTTACCAGCTTAGATGTTGGTTTTTCATTTGGATTACATCATTTGCCAAGACAGTTTGGTAACTACTCTTTACTGGCCCTCACCAAAAGCATACAAATTACATAGGAAACAAATATATTCAATCTCATACCTGCCAGCAGTCCATTATACTCTTATTATGGCAATCCACTGCTGTACAATAACTTTGTCAAGCTTGTTTGTATACTGTGAGTCCTGTAGACTTAAAAGGTTCCCAATAGCATTAAAGGATCCCTCCAAACTTGGGGGAGCACTACCACTTCGATTAGGCATGGTTTCAGCTCTATCTCTCTGAATTCCATGCATCTTCGAGAGGATGCCCGATTCCTCTGCCGCCATTCTTTTCAACAGAGATCCAAATGTTGCAGTACCCATCCATGAATGCCACTTTTCACTGTTATGGCTTTTCCACCATAGTTTAATCTAAGAAGGTAAAACACACACAAAACCAGAAGTAACAAAGTATTTGACGCTATCAAGATTTCCTTCTCCGTATCAAAAATGTCCATTGCGATCAATTTACGTGCATTAAAAGATGTCCATAGTACCTGCAAAATCTCATTACATTAAAAGAAATTTGTGCCAGAAGTTTTTCCAATCTCTTTGTTTTACAATTATTAGGATCATCATTACCCCTTTATATTAACAGCAGTATTAAACTTTACATCAGCTTTCAATTATAGAGTGTGAAGTGAAGCTCTCGTCAAGAGTAGTTGAACATGTTTTAAGAGGTATAGGCTATCAGGCGGGAGGCGGCCCTGATAACTTGTCATAGCTGATCAGAAGGGTCGCAAAATAACCATTTGTCAAGCAGCTGGAATATTATGGTGTATTTACCAGAGTTAATCTACGAAAATACTTCTTACCTTAAACTCAACTTTTGGCCTGGTAATGAAATTCTTCCTCTAGTCCCCAAGTTACAGATAGTATCTTATACCAGATTGACAAACCTTTATCCAATCATTTATCTGGGCTCTTCACTTGCTGAAGGAGGACTAAGGTACATCTCAATAAAACTAAAAGAGAGACTAATTAATTCTCTTTAATCTGTAAGAATAACTCAAGAATGTACTATTCTATTTAACTATTGAATGATATGAGATAATTAAATATTGCTTCTCCCACAAAACTCAGTTACCAATTTGAGCAACATTTTTTTGAAAGGCAATAGCAAATTGTCCCTCTGCTCTGTTAAAAAATGAAACATGAGAGGATGAAGAATACCCTATCTAGACTTAAAATTAAAAAAAATCAAAGTGTTGAAGGAATAATTTTTTAGGTGAGGCTTCGTCAAAGTAACTGATGAAGAGTTGATTATGCAATTAGCAATTAACGGATGTAGTTACTCAATCAGCTATCAATTAATCATTATTATCATTATGTATGATGTAATTACGTTTGTAATTTCTCCTCTATATAAAGAGGAATATCATTGAAATGAGTAGACCAATTTTATATTCACATTTTTCTATTAAACGTTATCAGCACATTACTGTAACGATGAGTTAACAACCAAAGAAAAACCCCTAGAAAACTACTTTCACCGTTGTCACCCCATCTCCCTGATCTAGGCCACAGCAGCAGACCTGCACTACCGCCCTAGCGCCGAACACGCTAGCTCTCTTCCATGCCAAACTGCCCACACATCCCCCAGCCGCCCCTGCCCGGCCCCAAGCCGAGCCTAGTTGAACGCGCATTGCCCACCACAAAAGTCGAAGCCCTCAATCTCTGGATTCCAGAACCGACGGCGACAATCGGAACCTGCATCAATTTTTCTGAGTTCAGCCTACCTACATCAGTTTTTCTGAGTTTGTTATGATTTCTCCTGGTTGGGTTAGGAGAAGGGCAACAGTAGGGTTCGAATACAGTTAGCTTAATTAGCCGTTAGTAAATAGTTAGGGTAATCATTTGAATTAATGTTGTTTAAGGGAGCGGATGGATTTGTGCCACGCGGCTTGTTCTGGATGGTCCATATAGGGATATATATATGAACCTAGTTGTATCGTACTGAGCAGAGATATTTGATGTTTTCTTTCGTATTCCTTGTCGATTTCCTTTCTGCAAATTTCCATTTCTAGCTTAGATTCCTATTATCTGGTATCAGAGCCCTGCTCTGGGTACTATGGTTAAAAATAGGGGTCCTCAAGTGACCGGCCAAGCAGCCTTAGTCTCTCAAGCTGGAGAAATTGCAGCTTTTGAATCTGGGCTGATTAGCCACCATGAACACACAGAGGTCTAGATCGGAAAAATCTGAGAGTCCCTAAACACCTTGCGGACTGAGATTATGAATGAGTTTCGAGCTTTGAGAGAAGCTTCACTGCCTCAAACCAGTTAGGCTGGCTCCACTCCACTAAAGTTTAGGACAATGCCTCCCAGTGGAGATGGCTCTGCCTTGGCCATCTTACAAGACTTCGCTGGTTCTGTGCAAGCTCTGGCAAGCTCCGCTTCGAGCTCACTTGGGCCAGATCTTGAAAAATCATCATTTTCCTTGTTTGAACCCTTGATGCAGTTCAACACCAGCCTTCCCATAATTATTAATGGCATCGGGGTAGTGATGAACACACTCATTGTGTCCTCGACTATTGATCCTAAGCCGGTGAAGGAGAGAGGGAAAGAGTCGTGTGTGGAAACAGGGGTATGTTTTGAGAGAGGGCAACCAAGTGGGTTATAGTTATTTATTTTATTTACTAATTGCTCCGGGGTAGTGATGAACACGCTCACCTAAAATTCGTCGGTTATAGTTATTTATTTTATTTATTTTTATTTCTTGTATTTTTGATTAATTTTTTTTCTTCTTTTTTCATTTTTACGCCGGTGGTGGAAGAGGAGAAAGAGGAGGAGAAGAGGAGCCGAGAGGATGGAGGAGATCAGGAGGAGGCTGAGAAGGAGAGGGGAGGAGGAGGAGGAGAAGGAGAGGAGGAGAAGGAGAATGAGGAGAAGGAGAAGGAGAAGGAGAGGAGGAGGAGGAGAAGAAGAAGAAGATGAGGAGTTTCCGCCGGAGGAGGAAAAGGAGGAGGAAGGGAGATGAAGAGGAGGAGGAGAATAAGAATAATGAAAGATATAGAAAAATTAAAAATTTTCGACGGGGATTTTGAAAATTTTAAACTTTAGCTAACGAAATACTCTAATTTCTTTGGGTAAAGTATCGTCAAATTTTAGCTACCCTAATTTTTTTAGAACTTTAGCTGACGAATTACCTTAATTTCATCGGCTAAAACCCTAAACACTATACGTAGAATACTTCAAACGAAAAAGTCATGAAATAAGATATGACCGGAATGGTGAAATACGTCTACGGTTGAAAATTCACGTAATTCCGGTAAAGTCTCAGTGCCGATAGTTGCGGTCAATGCAATTTTCCATTCTTTCTCCCTAGAAGTAGACCTATCTCCGGTGGTTATTTTTCATAAAATTTTTATACCACTGGTTGCGTCCAATCGATTTGAAACTATTTTCAGTTGAAGGTCCGGCAAAAATACGTAATTTAGACAGTCAAATAACCGTTTCCGTGCGTTAAGGGGTTTGACTTACGAGATTGACCGTAAGGATCGAGCCCTTAACGTTGTCGGATAAAGTTGAATTTTTTTTTCTATAGACATATTTCGACATAGTGATCATATCATACGGTTGGATTTTTGTTTTTCAACTTTGATCATCGGAATCACAACATACCTACTAATATTGTATAACTTATTTACTAAGTTTTAAGTAAATGTTCTGTTTCAAAAACAAACTCTATGTAGAAACTTCAAACGCAAAAAAAATCGTGAAATAAGAAATGACCGGAATGGTGAAATACGTCTACGGTTGAAAAATCACGTAATTATGGTAAAGTCTCGGTGCCTATAGTTGCGGTCCATACAATTTAGGGGTTTGACTTATGAGATTGACCGTCCGGATAAAGTCCTTAAATTTATCGGATCAAGTTGAATTTTTTACTATAGACATATTTCAACATATTGATGATATCTGACAGTCGTATTTATGTTGACAATTTTGATGACGGGAATCACAACATGCCTACTATATACCATTATTTATTCTTATGGGAAGCTCTATCATCAAGGGGTAAATGTCTCAAAATTTTTAGATGACCAGTTGCGTCTCATTATGGTGACAGTTTGTTGTGTTGAAGGTTTGACCAAAATACCTCATATAGATGCAGATATTGACATTTTCATGTGTTAAGTGGTTAGAAAAAAAAACTGCATTTTAAAGTCTTAAACGAACTCGGATGGCCAAAAAACCCATATATCATGACATTGGTGATGAGTTTGACTCGTACGGCTGTTTCGCTTCCAGATTGTAATAGTCAATTGGACACCGAAATATTCGTAGTGCAATTTTGTAAGTAAAAGGTACTTTTAGCCGACGAAATACCCTAATTTCGTGAGGTAAAGTTCACAGACTATAGCCGACGAAAAATTAGTTTAGCCGATGAAATTTTTTTTCCGTCGGCTAAAGTTGACGGACGAAAATATAACTTAACAGACGAAATAAATTTTCGTCGGCTAAAGTCTTTTTTCTGGTAGTGATATGTGGTTAAATGACTAATCATATGAATCATAATTTTTTGCATGTGATAAACGCATTGCCGGGTGAGGATCAGCATGTCACTTATGGTGAAAATCTGATCAAAATGTTAATTATGAGAACAACTGCAATCATTGTGAGAGAGAACACATCAATATGTGGTTTATCTGTCAAACCAACGAGTATGTTTTAAATTAAAGTTGCCACTTTCGTTAAATTTTACTCATGATATTATGTATATTATTTGAGGAAATTAATTTTGTGAATATCGTGACATACACTACCAGGATAAGCACTTTAGCCGACGAAATTTTTTCGTCAGCCTGATTCAACAATTCGTCGGCTAAGCTCTTAGCCGACGACCCGTTGTCGGCTAAAGTTATAGCCGACGAAATAAAATCCGTCGTCGGCTAAGTGTAAACTTAGCCGACGACATAATTTCAAAAATTTCGTCAGCCAAACTCTTACTTTAGCCGACGAAATATTAATATTTTGTCGGTTTAAACATAAGACTTTGGCCGACGAAATATTAATATTTCGTCGGCCAACTTAAAATACTTTAGCCGACGAATGTACTATATTTGTCGGCTAAATATTTTAAAAAATTAAAAATTAAATGGAGAAAAGCCGACAAAATATTATACATTTCGTCGGCTTAACTACAACTTTAGCCGACGAAATATGGTAAAGTTCGTCGGATAAACGTTGAAAAAAAAAATTACTATAGCCGACGAATTATGTTTCATCGGCTATAGTACTTTTTATACTAAAAAAACTATAAAATTTCTAAATTACCATCCAAGCAAGCTGCAAATTACACAAGCAATTTGATAACCAACAACAAACACCATAAAAAGTAACATAAACATTTTGCATTAAATTTTGAATTTATAAATTGTTCATAAACCTAAAAAAGTAAATAAATAATTGTTCATAAACCTAAAAAACTAAATAAAGTCGATATCGTTTAAATCAATATCCGCGCTAGGATGAGGTTGCTGGGGAGGTTGCGGCGGTTGAGGTAAGGGAATAGGCGTGGGCATGTGCGGAAGCGGAAGTCCGTGAAGCTGTGCAGCTGAAAAATCTTGCATGTACTGGAACATCTGTTGCTGCTGTGCCTGTTGGGTGGCATATACTGCTGCATTAGACTCCTGTAAAGCGACAGTATATGCTGTCTGGGCGGCTTGCTGTTCCCGTAACATCTGAACTTTCGCCTCAAGCTGAGTCGTTCTGTTGCTGGTCGAGGCTCCTTTTTTCTGAAATCCGGGAGTGGTCTTCAGTACCCCCTCGCCCTTCTTTCCTAAACCCCGAAAGTAGAAGTTATTTCCTCGCGGTGGGAATGTTGTGCCAATGATCCTCGCCCCAACGCTGAGATCCGAAGTGTCGATCCGGGACATGGCTTCGGACATGTCTTCCTCTTGCGTGTCAGGCCATGTCTCCTTGACTATAGCAGCCATCACCTCGTCACTAGCCTGCCTCACCCTCACTTAATTTGATAGGAAAAAATAATTAATTAACATTCTAAAATATATATATATATATATATATATATATATATATATAATTTACTAAATTTGAAAACGTAAAACGACTTACAATATCCTTCTAAGCGTCAGGATATGTCTTCTCGTACGTATAGACGTACCGGTTGACCTCTGGATGTTCCCTGGCCGCCTTCTCCATCAACGATGCGAAAGGTCTAGAACCGGCATGATGGTTCCTTGTGTTGCGTTGCCGGTTCTGAGCGTTCACCAGGGAAACGGCCTACAAAGGAAAAAAAATTAGTAAAATATTTTAAAACGTATTAAATATAATTCAATATAATAAATTATTATTTTTATTTACCTGTTTATGTGGGTTGTTGAATTCCGATATCAGAAGCCAACGCCACTCGTATTCCCTGAACTGGAACTCAATGGAGGTGCCAGAACGTTCGTTCCCATGCGTAGTCCAGTGGGTCCGTAACTCGTTCTTCCACTCCTTATACCTGTAATACGCCAAAAAATTATAAATATTATTAATTATACATAATTTTCTTTTGTCATTAACTTTGCAACGTACCTTCCCCCATGCACAACGTCCGCCCAGGTGTTCCTCAGGTACTGGGGAACGTCAAACCACACCTGCATTAAAACATTTATTAGTTTAGGCGTTCATAAATCTACAATGTAATAAATAATGTTAAATGTGAATTTTGTTATACTTACCGACATTGCGTTGTGGACCATGTCCTTAACCTCCTGTGGGAACTCGCCCCAGTCTGAGCACAACATAGGGACTCTATCCCTAATAAGCGCTCCCACGCGGCTGGAGTACATCCTCGTCTTGTCGCCCGATACTACGTTCCCATCCCCGTCAGTATCAATGACGATCCTTCCCGAGGTACTCACTGTCTTCTCAAGAGCCTTCCCTGTGACGGGACCTCTTCTTCCTTGTCGGCTTGGCTCCGACGGTGCCTATCATAAATTGATTATTAATAAATTATTTTTATTATAACATAACAAATTATTTGTAAGAGGCGGATGCGACGGACTCCGACTCTGTTGCCGATGATGATACCCTCGCAGAAATTAAATCCGTATCAAACGGCACGAACAGGTACACCGTTGATGGGGTCACCTGCGGGGGTAGTGGATAAATCGGTGCCCCTGAGTCATCAACTGCAGGTAATGCCGGTATCAAGCGCGGAAGGTAGAGAAGAGGCGGTGGCATCTGTGCCCCGGAAGACCCACCCTCCGAAACAGTAGGGCCTGGAGTCGGTGCCTTGTGTATCTCAGGCATAAGTGGTGCAGACACCTCCGCCTGAATCGGAGGCCACAGCTGCCGAGAGGAGTGAGGGACGCTCGGCTACCTGGAGGAGCGAGGGGCGTCCGGCTGGCTAGAGGAGCGAGTGGCGTCCGGCTGGCTGGAGGAGCGAGGGGTGACTGGCTGCCTGGTGAAATGTGTGGCCCCCAACTGTCTCTGTGTCGGCTCTAGAAGACACCCGTCGGGCCGTCATTAGGCCCTGAAATGAACCCCGAGGGTTGCTAGACGTTCCCTCAGACAATTCACCCCTTTGGCCCTTCGAACTCTTTGATTTACTAAATAATCCTTTCATCCTAAATAATATAATTAATATTTTGTTAAATATATAGCATTATAAATAAATTATCACGAATATATTTAATATACCAATTAATACACCCAATTTGCTAAATATACCAAATTGACTAAATATACTAAGTATACCAAATTCACTAAATATACCCAAATATATTAAAAATTACCAATTTACTTAATACACTCAATTTACTAAATATACCAAATACACCCAATTTACTAAATATACCAAATTCACTAAACATTTCCCAAATATATTAAAAATTACCAATTTACTTAATATACCCAAATATATTAAATTATATCAATTAATTGAAATAATTCAATATAATTCAACATTATTACCAACAATATTATCACAAACAACATTATCACAAACCCTACTTATCATATAATTCAATATATTGAAAAAAATTGAAAATAGTTCTATAATACAATATAAACATGAAATTGCATACCTTATTTGTTTGGGAGATGGGGGAGGCGGAGTGGAGGCCGGAATTCGTCGAAAAAAGTGAAAGAAAATCGAGAGGAGTGGGAGAAACCGTGTGGCCGAGAAGAGAAAGGAGAAGGAAATAGGGTTCTGTCACTGGGTCCGAATATATAGGAAGAAGTATAGCCGACGAAATTATTAAAAAATTTGTCGGCTATAGTACCACTCTAGTCGATGAAATTACTAAAAAACTTCATCGGCTATAGGCCCACTTTTAGCCGACGAAATTATTACGAATGTTTAGTAATTTCGTCGGCTAAAGTACATTTTATAATTATTTAGTAAGTTCATGTACAATTTACATGTTTTATCTTGTGAAACAAAAAACCGATCGTCAGATATCATCATTATGTTGAAACATGTGTGGGGGTAAATTTTCAGCATCATCGGACAAACTTAAGGACGCGATCTGCACGGTCAATCCCGTTAGTCAGACCCCTAAACACAAACAAACGGTGATTTGACCGCCTAAATTACGTATTCTGTCCGGACCTTCAACTACAAATAGTTTCATATCGAGGAGACGCAACTAGTGGTATAAATTATTATTTTATTCATTTAACTTTAGCTGACGAATAATTAGGGCATTCGTCGGCTATATTATAGGGTTTAGGGGATAGGGTTTACAGTTTAGCCGACGGACAATTAGGGTATTCGTCGGCTAAGATGCTTTTAGCCGACGAAATACAGCATATTTCGTCTGCTAAGACAGTTTTAGCCGACGAAATACAACATATTTCGTCGGCTAAAACTGTCATATAGATAAAAAATCAGGTGGTTTAATCGTAGGCATACTAATTTCCTGTATATATAACCAACATTAAGATACATTATGAATTCAACGGCTTGTAACATATAAAACACACATCAATTTGTATTACAAATTCAAACTAAGAAGGCTCGTAATCGGAATCATTCGATGAGTCTTCTTCGGTGTCAGAATTAATTTCTGGTAATCTATGCATTTCTACATCACAAGAGTCGTCGTCTGTTTCTTGATTTGGATCCACATCAATAAGCCGAGCGTCTAAATCACGAATTCGAACCGTGCGACCCGCTTTAAAATTATTAAGGCGAATTGTAGAGGAGTCAGGAATACCTATTGCACTGGGTTCTTGATACGCAACATCTTCTTCCTCGTCTTCGGCCTCTCCAAGTGTAGCCGCCCGGTAAATGTTTCGAGGGTGCACAAGATTGACGACTTTCCATGCATCACCCTTAACAAGGTCATCAAGATAAAGCACTTGTTTCACCGATGTCGCAAAAACAAACGGGTCATCTTCGTAACAGCTTGTAGCAGTGTTCACCGATAAAATCCCGTACTGATCAATCTTCATGCTCTGCGAGCTTCTAGTATCAAACCATCTACACTTGAAGAGGTGCACGGTCATGCCTTGCCCATAAACGAGTTCCACCACTTAATCAAGAACACCGTAATAATCAACTCCATTCCGCCCACCATGCGCCATCACCCCAGAATTCTGTGTTCTCCGTCTGTTGTCTCTCTGTTCACATATAAATTGCACGTCATTCATCTTGTACATCGGGTAAACTCTTGACATTATCGGCTTCATAGCTAGAAGTCTTAGTTCATGAGACCAATTTGGGTGACCATCAAATTGAATATGGTTCATCTGCAACCAAATATTCGATGTATTGTAAATATGATTAATTATGCAATGAATGAGTCATGAACAAAAATAAAGAATTACATACTCAGCCGCCAAAATAGTTCGCGAACTCCTTGTTGTGGTAGTCGAGATCACCTTGAATGTCTAGACAATATAGATGGATGTCTTTCCAGTATTCAACTTCTGGACAGTTAATCAATACCCACCAATGGGCTATGACTAACTCATGTGGTTGCAACTTGTAGGACTCTGGTAAAATTCCATAAACTTCAACATCATTAGAGACTATGGAAAGGTTAAACTTCGGTTCAACAACCGGTATGTTTTGTCGAGTTTCCTTCAACGCTCCTAGATAGTAGATACAACTTCATGTAGGTGACACACTCGTGCGTAATATATGCTTCTGCTATACATCCTTCAGGCGCGGATTTGTAAGCCACATAAGCTTTGTAGTCTCCAAGTTGTCTACATATAAATAAATTTGTTGTCATATGTTACGATTATACATTGAACATGTACAATAAAAACATGAGGTGTAAAAAACATGCCTTTCCATAGGATACATCCAAGTATAGTGTACTGGACCAGTAAGCAACAATTGCTCGGGAAGATGGATCATCTGATGCGGCATGATGTCAAAAAAATTTGGAGGAAATATCCTCTCAAATTTACACATGATATAAATAATGTCTTGTTGCATTTCCTGGAGATCAGATTTTGTCACTTCCCTTGTGCATAACTTCTGGAAGAATCTTGACAACGCTACTAACGGCTCCACAACCTGACGGGGAAGGAACGGTCGAATGAAAATAGGGAAGAGACGTTGTAGCAAAATATGACAGTCATGACTCTTTAACCCGTACATTTTATTGTCCCGAATGTTTACACACCGGGCTATATTTCCTGCGTAGCCTGAAGGATACTTCACAAAACTCAACCACCTGAAAATTACGTTCTTCTGGTCAGGCTTCACGGTATACGGAGCTTGAGGCATTTTTTTCTTCCCTTCTTTCAACCACAAATTTCTTCGTATCTCCATTTTTTAAGATCAATGCGTGCCTTCGGACCGTCTTTCGTCTTTCACTCCAAGTTCAGCACGGTTCCTACCACACTGTCACACACATTCTTTTCTATGTGCGTCACATCTAGGTAGTGTCTGATCAACAACTGGCTCCAGTTTGAGAGTTCCTAGAATATGCTTTTATGTGTCCAAAATTTATACCTGTCGGGTCTGTCAGGTATTGCCGCCACTATATTGGGATGATTGCTGAGTTGCCCAAAATCATACTCATTAAGCACTGCTAAAATTTCTTCCCCTGTCCATCTTCTAGGAGGCACACCAAGTTCTACAGTCCTATCAAATGTCTTGTCATCGAACCGTCATTTGTGATCAAACGGAAGGAGAGTACGGTGACCCAATCTGCATATCTTGTTGCAATGACTACTGCTCCCCTCATCGCTTAGGCACTCTGGACAAGCCTTGTATCCCCTAACAATGTTGCCCGACAACATCTCACGGACAGGAAAATCACTAATGGTACCAACAACCATAGCATGCATCTGGAACATCTCGTGCATGAACTTATCATAAGTGGGATGACCAACGTCCCAAAAAAACTTAAGCTCTTCAATCAAGGGTCTCAAATACACATCGACACACTTCCCTGGTCCCAACAAACTCAACATATTGTATTCCTTCTTCATGCACATCCATGGAGGAAGGTTGTATGGTACCAAAATCACCGGCCATACACTGTATTGAAGACTCATGTTGCCAAAAGGATTGAACCCGTCGGATGAGAGCCCGAGCCTCACATTTCGGACCTCTGACGCAAAATGAGGAAACTCCCTATCTATATGCTTCCAGGCCTCCCCGTCAGCAGGGTGTATAAGGGTATCTTCGCCGTGCAATTCCATATCAACGTGCCATCGCATAGATTTGGCCGTGTGTGATGACATGTACAACCGTTCCAGCCTATCCCTCAACGGGAAATACCGAAGTACCTTCATAGGTTTCCTATTGCCTGCAGGAGTCAGCTTATACCTGTTACTCTGACATACTAGACATGTGTCAAGGTCACCAACGTCATTCCCTTCTGGATCTTTACCCCAGAAGATAACACAATCATATCTGCATGCATGAATCTTGATGTAGGAAAGCCTAAGATCTTTTAGTATACATCGGACCTTATGATGAGTGGTAGGAAGACGATGACCGTGGGGTAGCATCGAAGCAGTGTACTGTAGATAGTCATCAACAGCCTTCACAGTCGATTTTGTCTCAACTTTAATCTTCATAACGTCCATCACACTTTCAAGAACCGTTTTCTGACAACCGGGGTACACAAGGGTTTGTTGGAAAGCAAGTAGTTTGTTGTACCTGTCAATACCAGCAGTGTTGACAACTCTAGGGAAGGGCTGCACAGGCTCAGACATATACGGTCCTTCAGAGCATACACCGCTTTCATAAGGAAACATATCATTGATGAAGGTCGTTGTTGGATCGTTGGATGTACTGCCCGTCTCAGAAAATTGCCTACGATCATGCGGACCCCCTGATGATGTTTCACCGTGATATATCTAACATGTGTACTTCTCCCAAAACCCATTACTTTTAAGGTGTTGCCAAACCTTGTCAATTGCAAATCGATGCATATCGCTGCGACACTGACATTTAGTGCACGGACAATAGAAAATTGTATTCCCTTTAGCATTATCCATCACATATTCAATAAAACTAACAACTCCTTTAGCATATCTTTTGTCCCATTTTGGAAGCGAAATCCAACTCTTATCCATATCCTGAGAAGATAACATAATATATATGTATAAACGCTAATTAATTAATTAATTAAATTTACAAATAATTCAATATTCTATCTACAGTTAACGTACAATTAATATATATATATATATACATGCATATATATAATAATTACTAATTAATATATATATACATATATATAACAACAACTTCATATATATTATCAAACCCAAATCGATCAACTCAATCACACTCAAAATACAATATAATCAACTCTAATTAAAACTCAAATCAATGCATAACGAAAATAAAACTCTTAAATCAACTCAAAAACAAGATATATACACATATACGTACCTATATATAGCGCCACATACTAATTTCGGACAGATTTCGACAACACCCAACAATTTTGCCAACCTCCAAACTTTTTCTCCCGTTTTTTCTTTCACATCAGCTGCTGTCTAGATCTGGAAATATAAGGACTTTTAGCCGATGAAATTATATATATCGTCGGCTAAACTTTAAAAATTTTGTCGGTTATAGTTCACAGACTATAGCCGACTAAAAAAACCATTTTAGCCGACGAATTTCTTTTTTGTCGGCTAAAACTCCACTTTAGCCGACGAAAAATTCACTTAGCCGACGATATTTTTTTTTCGGCTAAAATAGACTTTAGCCGACGAAAAAAAATTTCGTCGGCCTGTTAATTTTTTTTTCGTCGGCTATGATAGTTATTCTGGTAGTGATACTATAATGATATATGTTATGCATGTTAAATTTTATTAAATGTTTTTCATTAGCATATTATATAAATTGTGTTGCTATGATAAAGTAAATTCGTAGAATCGAAATGAAAACTTATGATAAAGCATTTTTACAAAGCATCAAAAGAAAAATGCGACCCCTATGAATCTTGGTCTTCAAATCTAATTCATATATACTGGAAATAAATTACGTGGACGTCTTTATGACGACGTAGAAAAAAATGATAATGAAAATTCATGAGTATAATTCAAAGAAAATGATTAAACCAAAAATTTCTTGTGATAACGAAAATTCACAATGAAAAAGACGGTTCTACATCTTAGTAACACTTATCGTGGATGTCAATTTAGACTGCAAATTTAATACATCTTATTCAAAGAAAATAATAGAGCAAGGATAAGATGTATTAAATTTGCAGTCTTAATAGATATCCACGATTCTACATCTTGGTAACAATTATCGTGGATATCTATTTAGACTGCAAATTTAATACATCTTATCCTTGCTCTATTATTTTTACAGATGACTAAAGTATCAACCTGAATCTGACATAATAGATTCTAAAGAATTTGAGTACTAGTCTCCCCATTGAGTCAACCAAGGCTCGAGACAGTAATGTTTATAAGCTCCACATCAATCCTAGCATCCACTGAAAATATTTATAGTTGAAAAAAGTTTCTTAATCTATGAACTGCTCTTTAAGGACATTTTGGAAACATACAATGCAATTTCCTTCCAAATTAACAGTTCAGTGGAAAAAAATTATGTTAGATTATAAATCAGTTAATGATTTCATATAAAAACTAGATGCGCCTATTAGACATGCTACAATTATGTAAAAAGTACATCTAAGATAATCACATAACATAAAAGACCCTAATCAAAATTTTATCACTTACACATTTATATTATCAAATTAGTCGATATTGACATATGACCAATAAATCAGCCATATGCAAGTAGCTGAGTAGCATAATCAAAATATAACAATATGAGGACAATGTAATGTCCCAAAACAAATTATGCAAAGTAATAAACAGTGAAAACAAACCGGCAGTAAATGACAATTGCCATGTGTTAAAGGGTCTAGGAGACATGACATGAGCAGTTACGTACAATTGTCATTTTTATAAATAAACAAACCTTTTATATAAATATTCCAAGTCAGCAATAAATTAGCTGCGACTTACAAGATATATAAAAAAGCATTGAAGAACGATGAATTGGAAAAGTATATTCAACACCAGAATTTGAAAAAATATTATCAATCCCTAAAAAGATTACCATATGGAATAAGATGGAAGTGATGCATATTTCAATCCAAAAATGTCTCAGGCTTTATTAAAACCGGTATGAGTTTTTTTCATGATACATTATGTAAAAGTATTTATGCCCTTGTTTAATTAGACCATTGTTTTGGATTTAAAAGTTTATAAGGATAATGCTTACTGAATTAGATGACCTTGATTTAATTATCATTGGCTTGTTAAATTTCAAATTATATTATGAAGTATTAATTTTATTCGATTTTATCTATGGTTCGAAATAACACTATAAAAATGCAAAGCAATGCATCTACCTAATAAAGAAATGTTATAAAATGAGAAGCATATCATTACCTAAATCAAAATGATATGAGTTATACCTCCCAAATTATAAACACTCTCATATACTTTATGGAATGTATGGAGGAGAAATAAAGTGCTAAGTGAGACTATTCATACTGTTTTAAGGCATATGATAGACAGTTAATTATGTCTTATAATTTATCTGTCACTATGATGCAATGATTATCACAAATAATAAAAAGACGAGACACTGCGTGATTTTTATTGCCTAATAGCACAATGTTTAAAGTCTCATAAACTCTGTATATACCACGAGCCAATCGAACTGTGTTAGCTTCAAAGAAATTCATAGCAACGACTATTATGTATGGAATGTGGAAAGAAATCCATTGTGAGAATGAAATTAAAATACCTTAAATAAATGTGATAGAAGACACATTTTAAAGAACTTAATGAGTCACCAACAATAAAATGTGGGATAGTGACTCACACAGACGTTGACATGATCATCAAAGACACTGTGGTCATGACATGATGATCCGTATTTGAAAGAACTCAAATGGACATCTTGTCTTTTGAGTGAATGATAAAATGAGACAAAAGTCTGTCACACTGTAAGGTGGCGGCAGTGACTTTGACCATTGACTGGTCCTAGCTAGTGCTACTCCAACGTAGCAATTGCATTTTAAAGCATATGATGCCTAGCTTCCCTCCCATTATGCCCTCATCAATTAGTCAAAGACACATAAACTCATTTTTCAAAGTTTGCTCTTTAGCAAAGCAGGATCAAGACCTTCATATGCTAAAGATAACTAAAATATCTCATTCCACAAAGAATACAACGTAGTTAACATGGACTAGCTCAACAATATAGACCATTAAAGTACTCTATGGTTCTGAAGAATGTTTCGACACATTGGTCACATGTCGAATACTTGTCCATAATAAATGCTGCATTTTCAAAACTCTTAGCGATATCATATATTATAAGGGTTCACCACCCTAATTATAAAGTCTATAGGAATTGACAATGCTAGGAGTTAATATCAAAAAGATTTGATGATTATTACATATCTGTTAAGATCAATGAAGAGCATCTTGTACCACATATGTTTAGTTAAAATGGTCTTGCGGAAGCCACCATAACAAGGCTATAGATGGTGTCTAAGACACTGGTTATGCGCACCAATATGCCTATATCTGCTTGGGTTATGTAATATTTCACACAACCATACTTATTCATTTTTAGGCCCACCGTTAAGCCAACCATTCCCTGCATACCAGTTGGTAACTAGACATGAGTATGAAATTTACACATAATAGGTTGCATAACATATGTACCTATTGCGCCCCATAGCGCATTTCAATAGGTCTTCATAAACGAATACATATTTATGTTGGATACACACCTCCAATAATCATCCTCTATTTAGAAGCCTTGCAAGCGATCTCACCGCTCGATTTGTGAATTGTCACTTTGATGAGACAGTCTTCCCGTCGTTAGGGGGAGATAAGAAAAATGATTTTATAAAGGAACAACATGAATTGTCGTGGTTTGTCACCCGCTCTGTCTCATCCTGATCCCCACATAATCGATATCTAGAACGTAACATTTTTAATGCCGGATGTGTTTAAAGATAATGTCAAAGTGACGAGATCACACAAACTAGCTGCAAATACCTACAAGGTTAAAAGCCCCTAATAAGGGGCACGTCGCCGCTGATAGAGGCGACACAACCATACCTAGTGGACGTGTGGTTGAGGCTGTGGCTCCCTAATGGAAAATGAGGGACTACTTGGTTCGATGAATACTTGTCTAAAGAAATTTGGCAAGTTAGGAACAACCTCATCGATGTAAAAAATCTCTCTTATGAGATTGTCTCTAATAACAATTATGTCCATAAATCAATATGGGAGGACGATCTGATGTTTAAAATGATTATAGATAACATATTATAAGAGTACATACACATTGATGATGCACACTGTTGCTTAAGAAACCATATAGCACGAAGGTATCGAACCAAACTTTGTTGAAAAATGTCAACAAATAGTATATTGACCTACATAAATGCAATCCAGAAAGAGCCAAATTATTTGGCAAAGAGACAGGTATTTGGTTTGATAATGCTAACCATACCAAGTATAAAGCCTTTAGGACGTAAACAACTTTTTGTTAAAAAATGTAATGAGAAGAATGAAGCCCTAAAGGACAAGGCTCACCTTGCGGCGCCAAGGTTTCTCACAACACTTTAGATTGACTACATGGACATATTCTCAGTAATAGAAATGCAGATAATAGATGTGGTCACATATCTCCATTGGGATCTTAATTAGAAGATATATCTAAAAGCGTCAGATGGTCTTAAACGATCCAACTCAAGTAACTCTAAAACACGGAGTGCGTTTGTAATTGGAATTGAAACGATCACTTTATAGAAGTAACTACTTGGTTGGGAAGGGATACAAGATGATGAACTATGCTCTTGCGTACTTATAAAGAAAAAATGTTCCAAATTTACAATTATAGCTATCTATGTTGATGATACAAACATAGTAGGTATTCATGATAAAATAAGAGAAACCACGAGTTAGATGAAATCTGAATTTGAGATGAAAATTCTTGGGAAAACTCGGCTTTGTTTAGGCATTGAGCTAGAACACCGAGATTGTGGAATATTAATCCACCAATCTGCATATGTACAAAAGATGCTCCGACAATTTAACATGGACAAAGTGCATCCTGCTAGCACTCTCATGATTGGTCGAAGTCTAGATGTAAAAAAGATCCATTTCGTCTAAAAGAAGATGACGAGGAAGTATTGAGACCTAAAATTGCCTATCTAACTGCAATAGGCACGTTATTGTACTTAGCTCAATGTACTCGACTAGATATTGCATTCTCAGGGAACTTGTTAGCTAGATTTAGCTCAGTGCCAAAGCAGTGTCCTTTAAATGGTATCAAGAACAGATGAAATTGCACATCCTGAATGACAAACTGAAACCCTAAACGACGTCTTGGTTGGTTTTGCTGATACTCTCTGCCCACATAGAGGACGTCCCTAAACTGGTTATGTATTCACTATTGGGAACACGACGATATCTTAGAGATCAACAAAGCAAACCCTAGTGGCTACCTCATCAAATCACTCTAGGATCATTGCCCTCTATGAGGCGGTCTGTGAATGTATATGGATAAGATCCATCATTACACATATTCGAGAAACCAGTGGTTTATGTTCTAACACTGAAGAGCCCACATGCATTTATGAAGATAATGTGGCTTGCATTGAACAGATGAAACTACGCTATATCAAGGGTGATAATACAAAACATATATCGCCAAAGTTCTTCTATAGTTAGCAACAACATACCCTCCTCAAGATCTAGGTAAATCAAATAAATTTCGAGGAGAATGTGGTAGATTTGTTTACAAAATCATTATCTAAAGCTATATTTGAAAAGCACGTGAAAAGTATTGGAATGAAAAAACTTTCCGAGCTTCCTTGATTTGATGTAAGGATCAGGGGGAGGGTGTAGACCTCAGGGGGGTTTAGTATCATCACATCACCTTTAAAATGAAATAGGTCTGTTGTGCTCTTTTTCCCTTAGACCAAGATTTATTTTGTCTCACTAGATTTTGTTACTTGGCAAGGTTTTTAATGAGGCAACACCACATGCACTATTTTAACTTTGACTTGGCACAATGTGGAGTGTTGAAGGAATAATTCCCTAGGTGTGCCTTCGTCAAAGTAACTGATGAAGAGTTGATTATGCAATTAGCAATTAACGGATATAATTACTCAATCAGTTATCAATTAGTTATTATTATCATTATGTATGATGTAATTACGTTTGTAATCTCATCTCTATATAAAGAGGAATATCAATGAAATGAGTAGACCAATTCTCTATTCACATTTTTCTATAACACAAAGAAGAATAATAATATTACAGTTGATAGCTGAAGTAAATAGAAATTCTTAAAGTGGTTTACAGAAAAATGTGAATAGAGAATTGGTCTACTCATTTCATTGATATTCCTCCTTATATAGAGATGAGATTATAAACGTAATTACATCATACATAATGATAATTATAACTAATTGATAACTGATTGAGTAATTATATATATATATAGCAAAACTTGATTTTTACTATTTCGATGAACAGTGAAATGACAGGTTTACCCTTCTTTTTGCATTTTTACAAGCCAACCCATCAGTTATTAAATTGACAGTTTTACCCTCAATTTCAATATAATTACAATTATGCTACTACTTTTGTTTTTCATAAATTATTTGTTTTTAAGTTTTTTTAAAAAAATTGAATTGGATGAAAAAAAAAACATTTTTACTAACAATAATATTCATAATACTAATAATATTGTAAAAGAAATTGAGTCACTCTAAACCTAAATAATTGTATTGATCAATATATATTAATTGTTCAGGGTTTAAATCACTTCTGTAACTTTTTTAAAATAGTAGTTTTAGCTGCGCATATGAGTGTTGGTATGTTGATTTATCTAGGTTAGGTTTTGAATTTAAGTTGGGTTTTGGGTTTCAGGTTTAGAACATCAATTAATTTTCCTATTGATTCAGTTTATCAGTTTCATCTTATGACATAAATTGATGGGTGTTTCTTACTTGCAATTTCAGACATCTTGATTGTTAATTTAAATCAGTGTTAACTTTATCTCAATCAATTGTGTTATTTTTATTAGAGTTTCAGAGATTTGTTACACAATATTGATCGAACCACCGAAATTTCACAATAATTAATCAAACCTACAGAAACGCAGTTCGGCACGTACGACAGTGTGCCAACAGTACATTCTTAATACTATTAATTAAGTATTATCATACTAAAATGAAAATATATCAACTGTGATTCATTTCAAAAAGAAAAAATCAAATCAACCGTGACTGACAAGTGGGGTATCAATGCTAGTATATGTATAAGGGATGTGAGTGTTCGTTGTTCATAGGAACAGTGTCATGCCCATTTTGCCCTTCTTTTGTTTGTATTATTACAATCCAGTTATCCAGTAATGATTTTACCCTTTTACCTTTAATTTTAAATTTATTTCAATTGTGCCACTATATTTGTTTTTAATAGGAGGATTTTAATTTTTTAAAATTGAATTGAATTGCATAAGAGAAATTTACATTTTCTAAAAAAATAAAATAATAATAATAATCAAAACAATTATAATGAAAATGAAATGATACGTCTATTGTCACCCAACGAACCACTTTGTCCACCCCACTTTCGTTTCACACTCCACTTATATATTTCTAATTGTATGTCGACTTTGTTCACCAATTTCAATACTTAAAATACACATTTCTCAATTGAGAGAAAACATTTGCATTTAAGGTTGCACTATTTAATTGAGAAAAAACATTTGCATGTTTAAATAAGAAAAAGCAAAATTGAGAGAAAGCATTTACATACTCGAACATAGGACCCAAATCTCAAACACATGACCCAAATCCCAAACACATTTATAGCCAAATCTCAAACACATATATGACCAAATCTCAAACACATTAAATATAAGGTTTAAGGGTTATGGATTTAGGGTTAGGAGTTTAGATTTAGGGTTAGGTTTCAGAGAGTTGTTGTACAATATTAACTGAATTAGCAAAAAGACACTTCGGCTAGACAACCAATATTAGTGCTAACTCTATCTCAATTAAATGCGTTTATTTTTATTTTAGTTTTCTGATAGTTGTTACACAATATTGATCGAACTACTGAAAATTATATAATAATAAGTTTATCTGTCAAAAACACACTTTGGCATGCGCGCAGCATGTGCACGCGAAGGTTAGTATATAAATAAGTGGATAGTCTTTTCACTGTTTACGTGAATGGTGAACGGACGTACTGTCTTTTTTTTTACAATCAAGCCATCCATATATGAATTGACAGATTTATCCTCAGTTTTTATATTTTTACAGTTTTATCACTCATTTAAAAATAATAATATTAATTATAATAATAATAGGTTGATGAGTCTGTTAATAACAAATACCAAGTGTTGTTAATAAACATCTCCATAATTAATAATAATATTCATAATAATAATAGAAAAGAAATTGATTCAGCTCTAAAACTAAATAATTGTGTTGAATGTATTTTAACCTATTAATAATTGTATCGATTGTTTAAAGTTTATATTCATTTATATCGCTTTTTCAAAATATTAATTTTGACGATGCATATGAATGTTGACATGTGGGTTTAGGGTTTATGACATCGATTAATAATGATGTCGATTGTTCAGTGTTTATATTCATTTATATCAATTTTTTAAAATATTAATTTTGACAATGCATATGAATGTTGATATTTGGGTTTAGGGTTTATGCTTCCCTATTGATTTAGTTTATCAGTTCAGCTTGTGATATGAACTGATGAGTGTTCCCTACATGCAATTTTATATATTTTGGTTGTTAATATAAATTCGGTGTTAACGTCATTTCAATCAATTGTGTAATTTTTATTAGTGTTTCAGATAATTGTTATATAATATTGACTGAACTACAAAATTCACATAAATAGTGTATCAATTTATTATTTAAATTTTATGTATCTTAATGTAAATATATAATTATTATAATTAGTAAATTTTAGAAACTAAATATTTTAGAGGTAGGATGTAAAGCTAGGCATGTTTGAAAGCTAGTAAGTATAAGATAAACATGCATCGACAATAACAGGAAAATGTCCTTTCACCCCCTCGACGAGTCCGTCAGCCACAGCCTTCTCTACTCTCTGTCCCTTGACTCCCTCGACGAGTCCGTCACACCTCTCTTTCTCTTTCTTTAAGCAAATATCTTTCTCTCTCTAATATCCATCGCTACATCCTTGCTCAACAAACGACAACTATTAGACCAAATGGAGGCCTCCACCGCACTCTCCCGTATCGGCTTGGCCGGCCTGGCCGTGATGGGCCAGAACCTCGCCCTCAACATCGCCGAGAAAGGCTTCCCCATCTCCGTCTACAACCGCACTACCTCCAAGGTCGACGAAACTGTCCGTCGCGCCGCCACCGAAGGCGACCTCCCTCTCTCCGGCCAGTACACCCCCAAGGACTTTGTCCTCTCCCTCCAGCGCCCCCGCTCCGTCATCATCCTCGTCAAGGCCGGCGCCCCCGTCGACCAGACCATCGCCGCCTTGTCCGCCTACATGGAGCCCGGCGACGCCATCATCGACGGCGGCAACGAGTGGTACGAGAACACCGAGCGCCGCATCCACGAGGCGGAAGCCAAGGGCCTCCTCTATCTCGGCATGGGCGTCTCCGGCGGCGAGGAAGGCGCTCGCCACGGCCCCAGCCTCATGCCCGGCGGCTCCCACCAGGCCTACTCCAATGTCCAGGACATTCTCCACAAGGTCGCCGCCCAGGTCGAGGACGGCCCCTGCGTCACCTACATCGGCGAGGGCGGCTCCGGCAACTTCGTCAAGATGGTCCACAACGGGATCGAGTACGGCGACATGCAGCTCATTTCCGAGGCCTACGACGTCTTGAAGAACATCGGCGGCCTTTCCAACTCCGAGCTGGCTCAGATCTTCGATGAGTGGAATAGGGGAGAGCTGGAAAGCTTCTTAGTCGAGATCACCGCCGATATTTTCAAGGTCAAGGATGATTTGGGCGACGGCTTTTTGGTAGATAAGCTGCTGGATAAGACTGGGATGAAGGGGACTGGCAAATGGACGGTGCAGCAGGCTGCTGAGCTGTCCGTGGCCGCCCCTACTATCGCGGCCTCACTCGATTGTAGATTCTTGAGTGGGTTGAAGGAGGAGAGGGAGAGCGCCGAGAAGGCTTTGAAGGAAGCTGGTTTCAAGGAGGACATTGGGAATGTGGTTAGTGGGATTGATAAGAAGAGGTTGATCGATGATGTGAGGCAGGCTTTGTATGCTTCCAAGATTTGTAGCTATGCTCAGGGGATGAACTTGTTGAGGGCTAAGAGTTTGGAGAAGGGATGGAATTTGAATTTGGGGGAATTGGCTAGGATTTGGAAGGGAGGCTGTATCATAAGAGCCGTGTTCTTGGATAGGATTAAGAACGCCTACAAGGGGAACCAGGGTTTGCCTAACTTGATTGTTGATCCTGACTTTGCTAAGGAAATGGTGCAGAGGCAAGCTGCGTGGAGGAGAGTTGTGGGGTTGGCTGTGGCCGCTGGGATTAGTACTCCAGGAATGTGTGCTAGTATGTCCTACTTTGATACGTATAGGCGTGGTAGGCTTCCGGCTAATCTTGTTCAGGCTCAAAGAGACTTGTTTGGAGCTCATACTTATGAGAGGGTTGATCGCCCCGGATCATTTCATACAGAGTGGACTAAACTTGCTGAGAAGAGTTCGGGTGTGGGTGCTCTCAACTAAGCCATTGTTACTTAATAGTTTGGTTAGTTTTTGGGATGTATGTTGCTTTGATAGTTGAATTGGAATTGTATCTCTTTGAGTCTTCCTTGCTTAAGTGTAGCGATCATTGCTTACGCTTGCCAATAAAAAGTGCTTGCTTTTTAAGATCAATGAGCTAATAGTTTTCTGATGTTTTGTTTCTTTGTTCCCTTCTATATTTTGAAATGATTACTCTGCTAAATAATCAATTTGCAAGAGGGGACATTGCACCTCAGTTCTGAAGTGTGACATCTTCTCTGTTGCATTGTATATGGATTGGAATTTATCAGTTTGTAGTGTAAACTCTTTATATTTTATTTTCAGTATGATTCTATCAAATAATCATTTATCTTTTCATAGTGTGTTAATTTCCAGAGGTGGGTGTTTGATCTGGGGGATACTGCTATGATCTTCTGTGGCTGCAAAATCCAATCAATATCGTCAGCTATCGTAATCCAGGTATGCATGAGAATGTAATGCGAATATTGATCAGAATAAGTTTATATGCTTATAAATTAACTGGAATTTACATTAGAATGGTTTTGGCCATGCTAGATACATGTATTAGAGAAGTAAGCTTATAAACATATATGTTGCCACCTTGCAATTGTAATGTTGTGAATCATGTATAGATATTTATAGTCCATATATTTATATCAATTTTCTTTGACTGCATTTTCCATATTCTGGAAACTTTTCAACATACTAGACAGAGGAGATGTGTTTTCCTCTTTTCCCTTTAATGTACGGAGTAGAATAATAGTTGCTATGTGAATGTATATCAGAATTCTTTTATTTTTGTTAAAAGGATTTCGATGTATCTAGCTAAGCCAGTGATCTGGTACTTCTATAAGCTCAATAGGACTGACACCAGTTCACTATGAAGTAATCCCATTGTGGTTCATTTCTACGAACACCCGAGATAGGAAGCTCACGTATTGTTGCCCACTGGGTGTTTGTCTAGCTAAGCCAGAATGCATATAATAACAGTTGCTATGCGAATGTGTATCAGAATGCTTTTATTTTTGATAAAAGGATTTCAATGTATCTAGCTAAGCCAGTGATTGGCTTATACGTCCCTTGAAAGGAATCATGGGAATTGACAATTGTCAAGATTTCTTTCAGCCGAGAACTTTAAATTATTGATTGCGTTGAGAATCTGGAGACAGAAAAGGAAGTGCATGAATACAGTTACAGATAGGAAATTTATGAAATTCTCAGTATCAGGTAAGCTTGTTGTATTATTGAATAATACTTCTGGCATATTAATTCTTTTTGCATGACCAGTTTATGGTTATAAACTTTTTCATAGAGTTCTTTGCTCCTTTTGCCTACCTACTAGTAGGAGGAGAAGGAATTCTTGTCATGCTTACAGTTTTCCAATATACTACACGGTTTTTCCATTTCTTTTCTAAATGGTTATCTAAGATAAGTTTTCCTTGCAAGTCACAAAACAATTTGCTCCTGTATACCTTATATGGAGTTCGACGAAGTTTGACCAAATGACGTCCCTACTAGTCATACAAAGCGACTATTGAAGGTCAGCAAATCTGCTTTTTGTTTGTTCTTGTCAATTTGGTAGAGTGAAAATGTAAGATTGAGAATCTTTTGCTGTTTTATTTTAGCTCCTCTGTCAAATTCTTGTTTTGCAGATCACCCTGCTGTTCATTAACTCATTTCATCATCTCTCGGTTCATGTATGCATGAAGACTTCTTTACAAGTTCTTAGAAAGCATTTCCCGGTTTACCTTGCTATGTTGGGAAGTTCTATCGTGCCAGTCTATCTGGTTGTCTAAACTAGACTCTTACGATGTCTTGAGGTATGTTACTGATACTCTTTACATTTCCTAACTATATGTAATGCAGTAATTCATGGTTTTAAAGTGAAAGAGGTGTAGAATTCAAGAATTATCAGTATAACAGTAAAGGAAATATCATCAAATCTGTTCTTTTGGATATCAAGTGATCACTGATTTATTAAAAAAATTAATAATAATAAAAAAGAAACTGTTAACGTAACAGCAATACAAATGCAGTCAATGTATACTGTTGTTGCTAAAACAAAAAAAAATCCATAGTTAAGATAGATAGCATGACTAAATGTTTGTATTTATTGATGAGCTGATGTGAAGGATCATCAAACCTTTTCCGTTTGGCAGTCTACAAAAATCAAGCCTTAAAGTAAGCTGGTATCCTTCTTTTGCAGTTTCAATGATCTCAATAACATCTGGACAAATTGCTGTTACCATCTGTTTGGACGATGTGAAATCCCATATAGCAACAGTACTTCTTGGGAAAGTAGTGGAGTTGATATAGACAAGTATGCAATGTGTTCATTTGAAGCTGATGACTGTTAAATTACAGGAAATTCATTAGAAAGGTTCTCATATTACTGAGATCCCATATAGTATTCATTATTTACCACTCACCCAACCATTGATTAAGGTGTTCGCCCATTAAAATGGATTTGGAAAAAAAACCTGCTAGCTTCATTATCATGCATTGTGTGAGATATATATATGCATATTATATCAAGACATACTTTCCTCTTTTCTTTGTTTTAATAATACATTTATATGTACAGACAGTGGCATATATGCTTTAAGTCTAACATATATCACATGCCTCTATCCTCAGTGTGATTCACAAACTTTACGCTGACTAGGTACCTTTTAAATTCATAGATGCTTAAATAGTAATCATGCTATACAATTTTAGTAATTTCTTTTATGCTTTTTATTGAAGGCTACGTAGGTCAGGAAGCAAAGATGAATGGTGAAAAGTGAACGCATAGATCCATATTCATTTTGTGAATACTGAGTTGTTTACCTGGATATGGTATTCCACATACCCAAATTCATACACGTGATGATCAATCTCTGTGGACTTGTCTGTGAAAGCAACAATAAGATCATCATCAGAATATCAGTATGGGGAGAACACTGACAGGTTTTGAGCTTTTGATTATTGTTTCCTTCATTTTCATTACTCGGCGTATGAAAACACAGTAGTAGGACTATAAAAGCTTTACAACTCTATGGCCTCTAGTTTCAGGATAGAACCATTTCAGATTCACGCTCCTAAGACTACAAGTGTAGACGTTTTTTTTATTGAAGGCTGTGTAGACGTTTTAGTCGGGGATCTAATAGCAAGTTTTTTTTGGCCAATCTGCAAGAATGGTTATGTCATTTAGCATGTAAGACATGACTACATGCATACACAAGTACATAACTATTATATTTGTTGCCAAATCCCCAAGCTATTAAACTACGCAGACATGTTTTTTTAATTTAGACTCTGATTCTATTGCTGAAAATACTACCTGCTAATGCAATCTCGAGAAGTCAATAATACTCCTTGTTTCTCTGTTATTCAAGCCAATAACATCAAGGCATTAAAATAACTTACACTGGGAATCAGCGAGTCACCAAACTCGTTTGACGAGACGCCACGAGTCTCATCATCCTCCATGCTAAGGCTTGAGTGACGAACAAATGTGAATCCGAACTCAAGCTGAATTTACGAAGCAGAGAACACGTCATTAAAGTCACAACTCCAACGAACTCATTAACATTACCAGAATCACTAAGCCTGGACAACCACTTGCTTTCTTTTACTTCAAGTGACACTTTCAATACTCTCTGACGTCGTATCTCTGACCAATAGCCACACTTCTCTTTCTACTTCCATTACTATTAATAGGTCTGACAACCGACTAAGATTCGAAGTCAAATACCCGAATCACATACACCTCTCTGGTGTCACTGCTTCCCGTAATAAAATTTCTAACCTGAAAGTCCTACTGCACCGCATGTGCGATGAACACAAAATCACTTTTCAAAAGTCAAAATAGTTTCGATTCGATAACCAATATCACAAACGAAGCTTTGCCATTTTCTAAGTCTAATATTTCAGAAAAAATTAAATCGTACGTCCACTCTTGGCGCTAGCTCGAGAGGAAACCAAATTCTAACTTTAAACTCAAAAGTCATGCACCTCACCAACATTTATTAATAGTCCAATTGAAACCGTAATCAGGACCATATGTCAACTTCATGATTCGGCCAATTGTCGTAACCCAAATTGATGACCACATCCGCAAATAACATTGACTTCACAGGTCATCCTTGAATCAGTATGAGATCCCACCCCAATACAATCCCTAAAAAGATCATTGCTCTACTTAGCGGTAAATTTGTCACCTTTAATATTAAATCTCTTATAACCCTTGACTCATAACACTTCTTGAGTCAACATCTGTTCCAACGGCTCATATTCAATGCTCCCACAGTTCATACTCAACACTAATAAACCACACTTCGCAACTCTCTCGCAGCATATAAATACTTGTGGCTCAAGATTTATCACTTAGTCAGATCCAGATTCACACAGAATCACTACTTAATTATCTATGGTCTTTGTCTTCCGCACTACAGTCAAGTCTGCTCCATTCTCGGGAACCGAACAAAACATCCAAAATCTCAAATCTTTTAATTATGAAGTCAACACCTTTGTAATTCTTGTTACTAACTCAGTTCCAACCCGTAGGAAATATCATACATCCACGGAATGATTTCAGCCCATTACCCTAATACTGGCTGATGAACACAAGTGATCACCTCTCAGGTCATACTGAGATTAGTAAGTAGTCTCACCACTCAATGATAGTCATAGGGAACGCCACCCTTTTGGCAATTTGCTTGCCATTCACAAACTCTAAAGAAGAAATACATTCTGAATCATCAGGGAACTCCTTTCTCGAAATCGCTGCAAAACGTAACCACCAAAATGCAATCATTTTAATAAACAACTTCTCACGACTCTCTTACCACCACTCAATATACGAGGCTCTACGACTTGTCGCCAAATCGAAATCCAGATCAAGTAGGGTCACTACTTAATTGGCCGTTGATTACATCATTACTATCGATTCTTTATCCCTCTTAGGATTTCGATAAAATTACATCAGATCCTTATCCTCCAGACACTGATGTCCGTACTCCACAGACTCGAAATTTGAGGATACTACTCATTACTGTAGTGGAGATAATTTATGTATCCTTACATATGTTACATCACAATACTTTGATCAAGAATATAATCAATTGAATAACAATCAATGAGTGGGCAGATTCCCACGTCAACATGCCACAGCTAATCACCACCATAGGACCAAGTGCCGTTAACAACCAGACTATGGTCACAAAATAAAGTTAATTATCCAAGGGCATTCATATACTCTTAACTTCTTCACATGTCAGAATGACCACTGCCATCTAAATTCCGACCTACCACATATAACTCAAGACTATACATAACGCCTTTCCAAAACGTCCATAACTTCGTCCAATGTCTTCTCTTAACCGAAAATAATCATAAATATCATTCATCTACTCTTATATCCTTTACACTCTCACTTCTCACTCTATCCAACTTTACTTGACAATTTCCCCACATTTTACATTTTTCTTTCGACTTTCCATTTGCATGGGCCACTTATATTAGTACCTGAATTATCGAACTCAAGTACTTTTTTTACTCATGGCCTTTAACACCTCGTCCCAAAATTTATTCTTTTACCGGGACCAGGAGGGTTACAGAGGGTTATAACTGCGCTGTTAATTTCTCTGAAGTATTAACGAGTGTAAAATTTTGAAATTTTAGTGGTATTGGTACTTATTCGTACCTTCGGGAACAGTACCAAAGTGTTCGGAGTTAAGGGACGTGTGGAAACGACTTATTTAAAGTGGTCAAAGGTTGACTTTTTACTACGTCGAGTTTCTCAGAAAACTTCCTTCACGAGAGTTGGAGTGCTCGACAATACGAGTCCGTGGACACGCGACATGTGTGAATCGGACATGTGCTCGACAATACTATTCAAAAATTTGAATTGACCCGACCCAGACCCGGCCGACCCGACTTGACTTTTGCGACGAGCTCCGGCCACCGGAGACGTCGAGGCCGGTCGGAATCTCTTCCCCTCCTTCGTGCGAGCCTCCCTGTGTGTGGTGATGGCGTGATCTAGTTTGGCCTGGAACAGCGCCTTTAAGCTTGCACAGTACGGTGTCGAGACCTAGTTCTCGACCCGACTGGTTCTCCTGTGTGGGGCAGCGGCGAGGCACGAAACCAGTCCAGAAAGGACGCCCAACACGTTCTGGGTGGACCTCCAGTGGTGTTGAAGCTCAACACGGTAGCAGGAGCGGCTGAGGTGGAGGCAGCCCTATCGGGACAGTTTTGGGCAACTTTCCGGTCGAGTTGATCAAAACCCCAGGTATTAAAGTTGTTCCCCTTGCTATGATCTACAACTTTCATGTTTTGAGTTTGTTAAAATTCTGTGTTTTGGGTGGAGGCGCTTAACGCCCACGCGCCGTCGGTTGTGGCTGCGCGTGTAAGTGCGTCTAGCAGTTCTAGGAGTTTTGGTTGCTCCAATAGGCCTTCTAGGGTTGTTGTGGTTGCATGTAAGTGGTTTTTGGGTGAAGTTGACCGGTTTGAAGGTGGTGGCGCGTGAGGCCCACGCACAGCCTCTTGTGGCTGCGTGAGGCCCACGCACAGCCTCTTGTGGCTGCGCGAGGCGTCGCGTCTGACATCCTCAAGGGCAGTGAGTTTTCTCAGGATCATGTACTCGTCGATACGAGCGCGTGGATATACAATTTGCCGGTTTCGGTTATCGTTTAGTGTGACGTTCAGTCGAATCGAGTCATTACCTTCGTGTGGTAACTAAGGTCGATTACATATTTGTAGGTGTTTATTGATCGACCAAGTGTTGAGGATTTACCCTGTGGCGATAGTTGACGCAGCTGGATTTCGAGGTGAGTAATTTTCCTTTGAGGGTGCAATCTCAGAAATACCCCTGGTGGCTTTGTCTGTTTACAAGGCTGCCACTAAAGGCAAAATTCCTTAAATGCCCTGACATTTCCAATTAACTACAAGGGTTCCCATTGGGTGATTTTACTTTTATGCCTTTGGAGGGGGATTTATTTTTACGTGGATGCCATCTTATTGTATTTATATGTGTGAATGTGGTATATAAGTTCGGTTGAATGCTAGAGTTAATCCCGATAGATAGTTGGTCGGTGAATACCTTAGCGGAGAGGTTAAACTCCGGATATGTAATAGGCATTTGCTATCCATAACAGGTTATCTACCGATAAATAGAAAAACAGGATTCGCCCGGTTAGGGCGTTAATTAAAATAAGAGCTACGTGTGGCTTGATCCCTGATGACAGGATATGTAGGCAGCCTGACCGGGATTCGGGTACAGTCACAAACATTATTAGAACCCTAGGTCCTCTAAATGATTGGTTTGAGATTCAAATGCGGAAATCGGGATAACCTCTGGCTGTGAGGTCTATTCCGGTATCGTTTGGACTGTTTGAAATTGGTTTGGAAAAAGGGTTATCCCTTCTCAAGGGGGATTACGAGTAAATCTCTCTTGGGATGTGTCTCGCACGTACTAACTCGGGTTTAGGAAGGTAAACTTGGGCTGGGGCGTGGCATGGTCTACAACAACTATTCCAGGGCACGATTATGTTATTAAAACACAACCAAGAGGCATCAGATGTCAAACTTAACATTTCCACCATAGCCCAAATAAATATCTCATTAAAGAGTTCCCAACTCGTATTTCAATTCAATTTCCCGTTAACACACTTGAAACTCATAAGAAAAGACATATAAAACTTGCTTTTCTAATACTTGAACTAAAACACTCTTAATATCCTTTCTGACTCTTCACTTCTAAGAGTCTCGCAACTCGGATACTAAGGCCTCGCCTTAGGCTTCTACAACTTCATCTTTGCCAACTTTCACGACAGCCTCCCAGGCATGAATCAAATGTTTCGTTCTCTGGGCATTTGCACAAGATGCCCCAACATAAAATAATTTGAGTTTCCAACTCAAGTTCCCAACTCAGAACTCTAATCCAAATCTCAATTAGTTCCACAAAACGCACAAAAGGAAATCACCAATTATTTACCATTTCCTTTCGGGAACTCTCTAAGAGGTCGGTGTACTGAGGTATAATCTTGAAGATGCAGACAATTATGGAACCACCCGGTCCATAAATACAATAGAAACTACTAACTCATATCCCTAATAACACTTAGCGTCTCAAGCATAAATGCTGATAGATCCATCGCGGTCGGACCATCACTCTATAGACAGTAAGTGCTACCAAGTATATGAGGTAGTAACAGGAAGTGATAACCTAATGCTCTGATACCAACTGTCAGGACCCACCCCAGGTTAACCCCTTTAACCCGAAGTAAATCCTGTAGGATCCACCTCAAGGGAAATTTTTACCGGAAACCCCCCCTTTGAAATGGACAACCCTACCGGTAATCCAACAAAAACACTTCCACTAACGAATACAACTAAACACAATATTGGGGTATTCAGGGCATTCTACGTGGAAGCAATACCTAAATAGACTAAATAGCGACAACAGAATAATTTAACTATGTCTCGTCTTCAGTACGCATGACCTCCTCTTAGCAACCCTGCAACACTGGGCATTTGAAAACGAATGGTCTAGGGGAAAACTTTTAAAACACAACGTTAGAGTGAGTGGACAAAAAGAATATCCAAGCATGTGAAAATAATCAATTTATGTTCTCCCTTTGAATTTCCAGAAAATCCATATGCATGCCTCATCAGTAAAAAAATCTCAAATAATCGTTCCGGAAACCAAAACGTAAAACGCCAATCTCATTGGCTTGTAAATCAACATTAAATTGGGGGAAGAGATTTCACCATAACGGAGAGTCTCCCAGACTAGGGTCGGAGCCTTCCGGAGGCTACTAAGTAATGAACGACCCTTCATGGTGGAGAGATTCCACCATGACAATGAGCCTTTCAGGCTAGGGTCGGAGCCAAATAAGGCAACTATTGCCCCGCTTCACTTCAAAAGTAGGGGGCCCGTATGGCTAGCTAGCAATGATCAAATAACGACCATTCTTGACGAAGAAAACAAATACAAAAAGTCATTAATATATGACCCTTCCCCGTAATTTAAAACATGCATCTCATACATAAAGCATGGTTCCCCGACCGTCCCCAAAACTATAGCCATAAAACAAATATTCCAAATTTAATCAATATAACATAGATTTCAACAGATATAACATAGGGTGTTACGGAAGGGGAGCAACCCATCTTCCCCGCCCCATCGGCTCATTAAATAAATAAAAATCATGTTTCGAATAAAAACACGACATGCATTAATTCAAAACAAATATCCACTCACAGACTTAGGCCTTAGCCTGATGAAATCCGGATAGCTTCCCAAGCGAGAAATCCTCATCTCCTGTTCAACGAATAATATTAAACCTCAATCGCCAAACGAAAAATTAATTAATATTGGCAATAACGATACCCTCGGCCAAAACCCTTGAACTTAGTCAACATAAACCCCGACCTTCGACAGTAGCTAGATCTCAAACCTTAATCGGCAATAATCGATGGCCGGGATAATATTTTATTATCCGTCGATAATATTAAACATGAAAAAATTCCAAAACCTAACCAAGACTCCTCCAAAAATTACCAAATTTAAACTATAGACTTCTCTCATTTTATACTATTTAATGGAAATGAAAAACTGCCCAAAAAGTGGCGGCACCGCAGGCAGAAATTCCGGTGACTTTCGATCGCCACCAAATTTTAACAGTAGCTTCGTCTCATAATTTGGAACAACTTTCTAGTTCAACACGAAGGCCAATTCGGCCTCTAACTAGGTTAATCAAACTAAAAGTAAAAACCCAAAATATTTTTAAAAACTTCAAAACTTCAAAAATTCGATTCTCCCTCCACACTCCAAATCAATTCACCAAACTTTAGTGGTGAGTAGTACTCCTAAAACCCATTCTAACCATATAAAAAACTCACAAATTGGTGGCCTAAGGAGGGAGAAATCCGATCTAGAACTCATACTGTATACTCGATAGACAACTTGAAATTTCTCTTAAACTAAGCGGAGATAGGTCGAAAAGCTTACCTAGAATTGAAGTAGACTCAGATGCGCTTCTTTTGGGACCGGTACGGCGGCCTGGATCGGCGGCGGCGCCGAAAAGATCCGGCAGATTTTCTGCCAGATTTTTGGGTTTTTAGGCTATTTATAGTTTTTTACAAAATTACCCATATGCCCCTGACTTCAGACCCCTATAACTTCTTCATACGAACTCCGATTTAAGCGTGCTACATGTCCACAAACTCGTATCGACGTCCTCTACAAATTTAATGAAGAAAGTTTTCCCAAATTCTCGACTTTAGAAACAGTCAACTCTACGGTCATTATACGGTCAAACATTTACTTTAAATGGTTAAAGACCAAAATAATCAACCGTAGAATAATTCTAAGATCGAGATGTGGCAGCTTGTATTGATACTTTTCAATGAGTTTAAATATTATGTGAACGTATAAACAAGAGTATGTTTGCTGTATATGTAGAACTAGAAAGATTGTCCGCGTTTTGCTGGCGGGTTTAATCGAAAAGGAATTACGCTATATTACACTGTTACAGAACTGTTTTGGCATATACATTACCTATGGTGATCTTCAGATGTCATTTGTTGGTTCATATGAGGTATCCTTTGTTACATAGGCACCTAATAAAAAACAAAGATATAGAGTAATCAGACGCAAATAGAAAGCAACATTGTATTCAAAATTACGGGAAAAAAACGTTACTAAGCAATTGAAGTTGTCGATCTTAAGGAGAGTCTTATTACTTCAATTAAGAACAGACTGCTATATTTCCTGCATACAATAAAACAAATGAAAATGTCAGGGAACCAAACATGCAATACCTGAAACTGTAAAAGAGAAGATAATAATGGAAAAGGAAAAGGAAAAGGAAAGGAACAAAACTGAGAAAACAAAGAAATGAACAACAAATTTGTTGAACAGCGAGACCTAGGTTCTGCTATCAATGTCTATCGCTTTAAATCAATGCAATCACACACTGCATACTCTAGCATAAATAAAATCTCTTTAAAATCAGATCAACAATCAGTACAAAACAAACAGAATAATAAAAGAAAATCACTTCACAAGGAAACCGACAAAAAGACGAAAACACAGAGATTACAGAACTGTTATTCAAGATTAGGTCGACACTACGAGAAAAAAACTGTCACGATCCATCTCGAGTTAAATCTCATTAACCCGAAGTAAATCCTGCAGGGACCACCTCAAGGGAGCTTCTTACTGAAACTCCTTTGAAATGGACAACCCTTCCTACAAACCAACTCAGCACTTCCATGAATAATTTAAATCAACCCCCAACTCCTTGAGTCATCCTGCTCGCCAAATCACAACTACGCTTCAACAACCTATTCAATTATCTAAGTTGAGGTAATCAGAGAAATCTACATGGAAGTGATACCTAAATAAACTTGCGGCGACAGCGGATTAATTGACTATACCTCAACTTTTGTACGCGCGATCTCCTCTCAGGAACCCTGCAACACTGGGTATTTGAAAACGAAAGGCACAGGGGAAAACATTTGAAACACGACGTTAGAGTGAGTGAACAAAAATAATATCTCAGCGTGAGAAAAATAATTAATTTCTTTTTCCCTTTTGAAATTCATACGCACGAAACAATTGAGAAAAATGGTTAAAACAACATTTTCACCAATCCCCTTGGCTCAAAACCCGAATTAAAAAGTAGGAAATTTGTTTCACCATGATCACGAGAAAAACAATTGACCATCTCTGATTCACGAGAGGGTCTATTGACCAGCTCTTTCGGGAGAGGATCCCTTGACTTGCTCTATTTAGAAGGGTCCTTATGACCAGCTATCACTGAAGAGGGTACTGACTGGCTCTATCCACCGAAATGGGTCTGACTAGCTACAATTCGGAGAGGGTACCATCTTCTTCCGGAGAGGATCCATGCTAGCTAGCAATATATAAGGTTTAGGAGGATCCATTCTACAATTCGGAAGAAGTTGGTACCCTCTCCGAATTGTAGCTAGTCAGACCCATTTTGGTGGATAGAGCCAGTCAGTACCCTCTTCAGTGATAGCTGGTCATAAGGACCCTTACACACTTGAAAATCCTTAAAATCCTCATGGTGAATTAAATCAAAATCTAAGTCAAAACACCCATGACTTCTTCCCAAATACATTGTATTTAAAACATTCCCAAGCATTTGAAACCGGTTCCCTGACTTTACTTTAAATCATTAAAATCCAAGAGCCAAGTTTCTCCATTTTAAAATATTATCCCCCTCCATAACCCAAAATGGTGATAACAATTAAAAACCATATTTCGGGAAAATTATTTAAAACTCACGGGAAAGTTAGGAACCTCTTTCCCGACTCACTTAATTTTGAAAAAGAATAAATCTCCACTTTTCCCATAATCACCATAAAAATCAACATGGAGGAATTTTTCATAATTAAAAGAGAAACTCAATAAAAACTTGTTGCATGTAATATAGTTAAAATAAAAGTCCACTCACAGACTTAGACCTTAGCCTGACGAAAACCCGAATTCCGTCCAAGCGAAGTCTCCTCAACACAAGCCTCTTCGCGTCCTGTTACACAATTAATATTAATTTTTCAGACGCTAGAGTAATAATTAAATAATTAGGCGTACACATTTGTGAGCGTACAACTCGCTCATCCTCTCTATACTTCTCAAATTATCAACCAAAAATCTCCGACCTTCCTCAATAACTTAGAAAGCCTTAAAATATTTCTTAAACTTTAATCGGCAATAATCAATGGCCGAAATAATATTTTATTATCCGCCAATATTATTAAACTTTGAAAATTCCAACCTAACCAACACCCATCCGAAAATTAAAATCTTCATAGCAATAAATTTCTCTTATTTAATACTATTTTTGCGGAGAAAAATCTACCCAAAAGTGGTAGCTCTGCTGCCGCCAACGGCCGGCCGGCAGGAATTTCGGCCAAAATTTTGACCACCTCCAATCGTCACCAAATTTTAATAGTAGTTTCATCTCCTCATTTGGAACAACTTTTCAGTTCAACTCGAAAGCCAATTCGGCCTCTAACTTGATCATCAAACAAAATGTAAAAACCCAAAATTTTTAAACTTCAAATCTTCGATTCTCCCTCGACATTTCAAATCAATCCACCAAACTTTAGGGGTGAGTAGTACTCCTAAAACCCATTCAAACCATATAAAGAACTCACCCATTGATGGCCTGAGGAGGAAAAAATCTGATCTAGACTCTACACCGTATACTCGGCAATCAACTTGAAATTTCTCCTAAACCATGGTGAGATAGGTCGAAAGGCTTACATAGAATTGAAGTAGACTCAGAGGAAGTCATTTTGAGATCGATGCGGCTGCCTATGGTGGCTCGACTGCGGCGCTATAGCGGCTGGAAGATCCAGCAGGGAGAGAGAGATCTCGGGGAGAGAGAGAGAGTGATCGGATGAAAAATTTGATTTTTCATCCTGGTAACTCCTATTTATAATCATTTTACCGCACAATAACTTTACATTTTTACTTATAACTTTTACATACAAACTCTGATATGAGCGTGCTACATGTACATGAACTCGTATCGATATCCTCTACGACTTTCATGAAGAAATTTTTTCCAAATTCTCGACTTAACAAAAAGTTAACTTTACGATCATTATACGGTGAAATAGTTACTTTGAATAGTAAAAGAGCAAAGCAACCAACCGTAAAATAATTCTAGAATCAAGATGTGATAATTCTCCCCACCTTATAAAAATTTCGTCCTTGAAATTTCTATACTTGAAGTCCAACACAGTGGGGATTAGTACCACTTAAATTAATATTGTTGTTCTCAAATATCAACTCATTTCTGAGAACTCTTCTAAATCGACTCACGAATAGAATTTTCATAACCCGGCACACCTATTCTTTACGATTAACATCCTTATTGATCCTCCTTATAAGTCAATTTCCAGTATTAGCCGGAAGGTTATTGACATAGGATGTAAGAAAATAAACTTATTCACGTAACATGAACATACGTGACACTAGGCATCCAATATAATCCTAAGGATACCCAACATATTCCACAAACTCATGTAACTTAGACACATGTCACATTTATCCAACGTAGCACTCCTTCCTACATGGATAACGTCCAATGCTCCATCATTTTATGACGCTAGACCACTCTTCTAGGGTCAACACTAAAGCGTCTGAAATCTTACCTCTGATCAAATAATCTTCTCTTAATTCATTAATCATACCGAATTACCGAATTCTTACTCTATCTAACCCATTTATGAGGTGGAATACGACACTGCCTACCAATGATCTACCAACTGTAATCCTCAAGAAAATCACTATTGTTTTCCACAAAAAAAATTACAAACTCCATGTACTTTAACATCTTTTGGCAACAACTCCTTGTTGCTTAAGCCAAATCATAATCACACATAGGCTTATCCATGTTTTTTCACTCACCGGAAGCAGCTAACCTGAATGAGAGCAAAGTTCGTTACCATCACCTGGTCTCGTCACCAAACTACTCAATAACTCAGCGTCAAAGCCAATTGTTAAAACGCTATAATTCTTGCATTCACACATACTTATAGCAATCAACTACCCTTCCATTTGAACCGATTGAAAATTTGTGCCCTGTAAAACTTTAGGAAGCCAAAACTCAAATGGCAAAATAACTTAGTCGAAACAAGACTCACGTTAATCCATGAAGAAAGACATAGCCAAATCAACTCACGTGAACTCTTTCTCCTTTCAAATAGATCACATGACCGCTAAAATGATCTCACTTGTGTACACCAAATAGTATCCTAATGATACGAAGCATAAAATCAGAGCTGCAACTGCTGCATCCAGAATATCAGATTCTGTAGACATAAAGACCGAAAAGAGTTACTCCTCAAGAAAAGTTTAACGTAAAACTACGTTACTCTTTTTAAACATCCACTCTAACAAAACAAGGTCAGATCCCTCACTTCTCAAATAAAACCACAACTCGTACGACTTAGTTGACATCTTAAATATTAGGACAATCAACTTATAAAGTCTCGAGAAATTGATAATACTCTGTGACACTACGCTACTCTTGCCCATCACATACATGAGTTATATTAAACTTAAATAGGGCGATTGCGAGACATCAATCCACTCGATGACACACCACGAGTCTCATCGTTCTCTACGTTGAGCCGAGGGTGACGCACAACTGTGAAACCCAACTCAATCTAAAATTATGAATCAGTGAAAACGTCATTAGGGCCCTAATACCAACAGAGTCATCAACAATACCAGTATCACTAAGCCTGGACAACCACCAGCTTTCTTTTACTTCAAGTGACACTTTCAATAATCTCGGAAGTTTTATCACTGACCGAAAGTCACATTTCTCATTCTATCTCTGTTACTATTAATAAGTCTGACAACCCACTAAGATTCGAGGGCATATACTTAAATCATACACACCTCCCATGTGACTCTACTTCTCACAATAAAATTTCTAGCTCAGAATCCTACCTCACTGCACATGCGACGAACACCAACTCTTTTTCATTTGACAAGATAGTTTCTATTCGGGAACTATCATCAACGACTAGGTTTTGCCATATTGCAAAACTGATACGTAGGCAAAAGTCTAATTGCATATCCACTCTCGGCTCCAGCTCGAGAGGAAATCAAATTCTAACTTCAAACTCGAAAGTCATGTACCTTACCAACATTTATTAATAGTCCAATTAGGACAGTAACCAGGACCATACGTCAACATTATGATTCATCCAATTGTCGTAGCCCAGATTGATGACCACAACTGCAAACAACAATGACCTCACATGTCAATCCTGGATCAGTATGGGATTCCACCACAATACGATCCCTAGAAAGATCTCTGCTCTATTTAACATTAAATCTACCACCTTCAATAATAAACCTCTTTATAACCTTTGACTCATAATACTTCTTAAATCAATAAAGAAATAATTTCCCCCTGCTCCCACAATTGATACTCACTATAAAGCAGACAATTAATAAACCGAACCTCGCATTCCCTTGCTGCATTAAAACACTTGTGGCTCATAGATTTGTTACTTAATCAGACCTCATTTCACATAGGGTTACACTTAATTAACCACAACCTCTGACTTGCACTCTGCAGTCAAGTCCGCACTCTCCCCGGACACCAACAAATCATCTAGAAACTCAATCCAACCTGTGGCCAATACCATATGTCCATAGAATAGTTTGCGCCAATTACCTTAATGTTGGCTGATGGACACATACTCAACATGTGATGACCTCTCAGGTCATATAGAGATTAGTATGTGGTCTCACCACACAATGATATTTATTTGGGAACGTAGCCCCTTTTTGGCAATCTACTCACAAACTCTAACCCTAACGAAGAAATACTCTCTGAATCAACCAGGAAATTCCTTTCCCAATATCATTGCAAGACATTCCCACCATAAAACAACTGATTAAGTAAACCATTCATCGCGACTCTCTTGTCACTACTCAAAAAAAACATGAGGCTCTAAGATTTGTCGCCAAAGCAAAACCCATATCAAGTAGGGTCACTACTTAATTGACCCTTGACTACACATTACTATCGATTCTTTATTCCTCTTAGAATTTCGATAAAATTAAACCAGAACCTTATCCTCCATACACTAATGTCTGTACTCCACAGACTTGAAATTCGAGGATACTACCCATTAATGTAATGGGGATAATTTATATATCCTTAAGCAAGCCACATCGTAATACTTCGATCAAAAAATATAATCAATTATTCATTTCACAATCTCAGCAAACCAACCTGAAATTTTCACTTTCAAATTATAGAGTCTACACTACTTCAATAACTGTGAAGGCTTTCCAAAACTGTAGCAACAACAAATTTCATTCTCCAAAACACGTCACCATAAGGAATTTAGTCCAACTTGCCTAAACGACAATAAAGTGGGTGAATAAATCCAATCTTAACACCTCACAGCTAGTCACCCATTTCGAAAGAAATGATATCCATAATCCACTTCCCTCACAAATTCAAGTCTTATGGAAATAATCCCGCGGCAAAACCGCCTGAAATAATTATGGCATGCTACTAGTCCATGATATAGTGGGCTTTGCTCCCCCGTTGTCTCTTCCTCGAATTTCATGCAACTGATTCAACACGCACTAGATCAGTCGCTATCGACTTTCTTACATTTTATTAACTTTATCACAGGTCGGAATGACCACTACCGTATAACTTTCGACCTACCACATAAATAAGGCTTTACTAAAAACATCCAACACCATAGGAGTCTGACCTCCGATTCCAACTATCTTGAAGATCTTACCATGACCTCATAATTAATATGCTTATCCAACCAATGACACTCTCGTCAATCAAAGATTGACCAAAAGTCAACACATGAGTGACACATTGTAATTTTTGAAATTCCTCGATAGTGACTATGCAATCAGCTCGTCACAATACTCCTTTCAATAACTTCTAGACGACTACCAAAATTACCCAAAAAGAAAGCCACCAACTCCTTAAATAAAATCACGGAGTCATCTAGATTAACTCCATATTCTTCTCCAGTCTTTCTTCATAGTCGATAACAACCCGGAAAATCATTATTCATCGACTATTAATAACTTCCTTTCCAAAATACTTTAACTATGTAAATTTTCACTCTCTTTTTGCATCAGTAACCACAACTACAACAAAAACATTCCGCTCTTTACCCCCAAAGAGCAATATAGATTGATACCGAGACATAATAACATATTTTCAAAATTTCCGCCTTTGATTAATCTATCTGACACCTCCAGGGCATGATCCAATATTTCAATTACTAAACATACACATCAAATGCCCAAACTTGCACTTAAATCAAAATCACTTGAAACAAAGGATTCATGAGTCCTCAACTCATAACCTTCATCCAAACTCAAATTCCTGGTCAGAGTTCAACAACTCATAAGAAAATATAGAGTAGATAATTACCTTTCCCTTACGGGTACTCTGAAAGGTCGGCGTACTGAGGCATATTCTTGCAGATTCAAATATTTATGGAACCACCCGGTCCATAAATCAACCAAGAAGTACTAACTCATATCCTTAATAATCACTAAGCGTCTAAAGCATAAAATGCCGATGGTTCAGCGATGGTCGGACCATCACTCTATAGACACTAAGATAATAGTCTTTTAATAATTTAAATGTTCGTAAAATGAACAAAGAAGATGATAAAATAACAATAACCGTATAAAATCGTAGAGATTATATGACAAAATCCATGTACGTACTGATATTTCATAAAAGTGTTCAGAAGATGAATGAATAGCCACCTGATTGTAAATATCTAAGACAAGAACATAATTCTATTCACAATATACTAACATTTTTAGGTTTAGGGGACTCTCATAATTTAAATAAATAAAATAATATATATATATATATATATATATATATATATATATATATTGAAAATAGGGCAACTGGGCTGGGTCATTATCACCAGACTATATATTGATGATTTGATTCTGCAATTACTATTCTCCGTCTCACAAGCTTGGTCCTTAGAGCCTCCCACCCATTTGCATTTCTGCTTCGTTCTCTCCCGCTTCATGTAAGTTTTCAATCTCAATCGAACAACCGTCCGCTCTCTCTTTTTATATATAAATATCTGCTAATGGGATCTAGGGTTTCGCTTTCTGTGTTTACGATATTCTCAGATTCATATAGCTCTGGTTTGTATTTTGCGATAGTATCTGGTTGCGATTGTATCGTATTGATCTGGGTATTTGGTTGTTTGAAATTTGATAAGAATTTAATTTCAGTTTTATGGAGCTGCTCTCAGTTCTGTTAAGATATAGATGTAATTAATATTAGGAGAGTAAACTTTAATTATGAGTTTGTGTTTGAATATAAACAAAAAAATTGACTCTTTTATGTATCAACTCTGGTCTCTGATGGATGTTGTTTTTGGGGAGAAATGATGTGGATTATATTGAAAGGAGAGTGTATCGACATTAATTTGAAGGATGCTGATAGTAGATAACATGGGGTCCTTCTCCTTCTGGATTGCAATAGGTGGCTAAACAAAGCCTGTTACAAGAATCCCCTTCCTAAATGGCCTGCTCAGAATTATCTGTTTCTATTGGTGTTCAGGGTGATAAGAAAATGTAGAGTAAGGGACAGCTTAACAGTATGTGAATCCAAATTCGGCTGATGTGCATCTGATTAGGTGATAGTCAATTGACTCAAGTAAACTGTCTAGAATTTATATAAGAGGCATACAGAATTACTTGTGGAGCTGTTAATAAAAAATTGCTTATGCAAATCATTTTTTTTTCTGTTCATGTGGTCATGCAAATCAATAATTTAGCCGAAGTTATGTTCTTTCTAGCCTCGTTTTTGTAGCTTTGAATGACTTACATTGTCATACGTTTATGTTTCACAACACTAAAGCTGGGCCTTGAATTCTTATCCAGTTGGCCCAAGTTTTTGTGTGATCTCTTGTTGGTGCTGTACATGAATATGAGGAGTATAAGTTAGATCTAGTACATAACTATAAGGTATAATTCAAGATTCTGTTACTTGATTGTCAAAATTTCTATTTCTTTATAGTGATAGTCTCTGATGCTGGTATTCATAGTTATTCATATGTATTTGACACAACTTTTGACCACGTATACATTGCAGGGTATGGCTGATTTCTAAGTTGGGGAAGCAGATAAAATTTACCAACTTTGGAATAAAAACCTGTTCTACTTTATATGTGTCACTGTTTATATGTTTTTAAACTATAAATTTTTGTTTAATGGTATGATTTCAACATGATTCATAGATTGCTTTGGGCTATGTTTGGTGTGCACAAGTCCTAACTTGAATGGTACTATCTAGAACTGTGTACCTTTCCTTAACTTGCCTTTTCTGGAGACCTTGAAACGGTGTACCACAATAAGGCCAACTAATACCAGCAAAAATCAAATAATATTTACCCCAAAACCTGCTGCTCTTAATCTAGATTTTCTAATATCTCTTGCAAAAAGAAAAAAAATGATTGCTAAGCATGACACCACCTCCAAGTTCTGCTCTTCTTTCTTCCACTTTAGAACCCAGTATAACATAGCAGCAGAAAACCACTCCAATGTATGGAACCTGATTAAGGAGGAAGAGACTCTAGAGAAGTCTATTTTTTGGTCCCTGATTCTGTCAAGTTTTTTATTTATTTTGTTGGGTTGAATAGAGAGAGAACAAGATGGATTATAAGTAATTCATCTTTCGTTTGAACTTTTTATCTAATTATCAGTTATTGAGATTTGACTTTTGGGTCTCATTGTGCTTCTTTTTTCTTGATTTTTGTCTGCTAGTTCTGTGTTCGTTATTTCTCAGAAGATATGATGGAATAATGAGAAATAGTTATTTGATCTTTTTCTAGTAGAACACAACCATAAATTGCTGAGTTGTCCTCCATAAACCAAACTTAGGTTTAGTGTTAGTGCAACTAGAGCCACCAGTCCTTGAAAATTATTAAAAATAATCCTCTCTTGTCCTAGGCACAAAGTTCCCTAAAATCAAAATTTATTTAAAACAACTGGCTTTTAGCTTGAGCATTTCTTCTTTTCGTTATTGCATATCTTTATGTTCTTGATTATTGCAGTTGAAAAATGTCTGCAAAGTACATCATAGGATCTATCCTGGCATCCTTTGGAGTTGCATATGTTTGTGACACCACTATCTCTGACAGAAAGATATTTGGAGGTAAGTTTTTGATGGAGTTGGATGAAATTTTTCATGGTAAAATTTCTTTTCAGATCCAACATTCTTGACTTGATAAACAGGTACTACTCCCGGAACTGTTTCAAACAAGGGATGGTGGGAAGAAACTGACAAGAAATTTCAGGCCTGGCCTCGCACTGCAGGGCCCCCCGTTGTCATGAACCCCATCAGTCGCCAGAATTTTATTGTCAAATCCCAGTCAGATTAGTGAAACATTTACCTTGGGCATATAAGTTGATGAGATGAGTTTCTTTCATTTGTCTACAAAATCACTCTAATAAGTTTCTCACTGTATGTAAGAGTGGCCTGTTGCTCTTATTTTTGGCCTTGTTGAAAGTGTATCAAACCATGGCTGACTTTTTTGCGTGAAAAATTTCCTTTGTGCAGTGGCTATTTGGAATTGGCCCTTTATTTAAAATTCAATCTGGGTGTTGCTTTGGTTTTATCTAAATTGTACTAGTTAACGAAATATTGTGCTTTTGAATGCTGCTGTCTCATACTTTCATCTCCTGCTTCTCAACAAATTTAAATACTTTAACGGTTAACTCTGCGGGGATTTACATGTATATGTAGTTATTCTTAGCCTTTTTCAAGAATTATTGCATTGTGCAATAAATCCAATATCAATCCTGTAACAATGTTACAACTCAGCCTTTTTCAAGGATTATGCTAACAAATTCGAAATAAGCAAAAAAGCCAATATCAATTTGATATTGGGATGATCGACCAAGCAAATGTCAATAGAAGTGTACTTGTTTTTGGGACAGGTTGGAGGCTTCAGGTGATTGTCTGTGAGTTCAAAGTTCATTTGTAGATGAATATGCTCTGTGCAATTGATGCCGCGAGCTGCAACAAATTAAACACGGGCACTGCTGAAGACTTTCAATAAAGCTTACGATTTTTTGTCTTAATTTTATGTGACATGCAACATCATATGGACATATCATCAGTGTAAAAAATCATGTTAGGACATTCTCAAATCAATTTAGTTACATTTTATGAAGATAATTTAGTTACCTTAAATGTACACTATTGAATTTATTTTCTAATACAATCTAACATTATAATAAATTATCAGATTTTAGGGTCACAATTACACTATTAATCATTTTTTCTGTCTTTGTGAATCAAAATTCAATTTTAAATTTTTTATTTCGTCATTCTTTTTTCAGTTTTACAATTAGAAGTACAATATCAATATATATATATATATACATATATTCTTCATCAAATTTTAAATATAAAATAGGAAATATTAAAACCTCTATCGAATTCTTTTTGATGAATTATATATAACTTTTTTTCAGACGAATATGTGTGTGTGTGTGTGTGTATATATATATATATATACACACGTATGAATCATTTTCTGTGAAAAGAAATCATTAGTCACCACAAAGATGTAGGTTTTCAGTTTTGTATGAAATATGAAGCTAAAATCTTATTCTTTCCAAATTCATCTTCCAAAACAATGCCTCATTAAGGCATTCAAACATGTTTACAAATATAAGAATAAGAATTTAGAGATTTAGAGATATTTAATCAAGCCTTGCTTGCTAAGACCTTGTGGAGGATTGTGCTGAATCCAGACTTTTTAGTAAATAGAGTGCTTCAAGCTAAATATGTGGGTACTGGTGATTGGGCAGCTGCATGAGTGGGAACGAAGCCATCACTTATATGGCGAGGATAGTCATGGAGAAAAGAATTACTCTGTGCCAGTATGAGATGGCGGATTGGCTCAGGAGAGTTAGTCAAAATCTGGGGAGATAAATGGTTACCGATGCCTTGGTCTTTCAAGATTGTTACTCCACGTTTCATGGATCCAAATGCTAAAGTTAGCCAACTCATGAACCAACCAGGTATGTGGAATATGGATTTTATTACGCAGCGTTTCCTTCCTGTTGATGTAGAAAAAATCTTAGCTGTCCCTTTATGTGATGAGAATAGAATGGATGTTGCCGTGTGGCATTTTAATGAGGATGGAAGGTATTCCGTTAAATCTGGTTATTGGTTTGGGATGGAGATGAGAAGGTTGGAGAAGGGATCGAGTAGTGGTAGGGGGCATGTTAATTCAAACTCCACTAACATCTGGAGTCTACTTTGGGATCTTTCGGTTTCGAATAAGGTCAAGCTTTTCCTATGGAGAGCTTGTCATGCCTTTTTACCTTGTGTTGAGCGCTTGCTTAAGCGCAAGATCTGTTCTCATAGTGTATGTGGAAGATGTGGTGCAGGGGAGGAAACTGTGGTACATAGTTTGTGGTCTTGTCAGGTGGCTAAACAAGTGTGGAAGTGTACAAGCTGGAAGGGGATTCACAAGAGCTGGCATGTTTCTAGTTTTGTAGATTTGTTTGATCTGATTGCTATGGAGGGGAATATAAAAAATGAAATTATTTGCATTAATTTGCTGGTGGATATGGAGGGATAGAAATGAGGTTTTTCATGGGAAAAAAGGCCTAGAGCCTCAGCATATTGTGGAGAAATGTCTGGAGTAGCAAAAAGAATTCGTTGGGATAATTATGAGAACAAAGAACGCTCTAGTAGAAAATAGTAGTGGGGCAGAGATACAACGGATTCATGGAGGCATGGAGCGTGAGGTGGAGCATGAACATGTTGCGAAGCTGTACTTTGATGGAGCTTGTGACAACAGTACAAACACAATGGGACTAGCGGTTGTGGTATTAAAAGGTGATAAGGAGCTGCTGGGGGCCATCGCAGTTCCCATGAAAGCTGCAATTAAACCCCATATTGTTGAAGCGTTGGCCCTTTGGCATGGAATAAAGCTATGCAAATTGGTAGGAGTGACAAGTTTGGCTATTGCTGGGGATGCAGCCAATGTGATCAACACTATTGTTAGAAATGAGATTGATTTGAGTGATATTGAAGGAGTTATGGATGCTGTGCGTAGAATGAAGAGGGAGTTTGAATGGGTGTCTTGGAAACATTTGCGAAAGCGCCATAACAAAATCGCTCATACTCTTGCCCAGAAGGCATTGAAGATGGCTCAAGCTATGTTTTGTTATGAATCAGGGCCACCATGGCTCCATGAGATCATTGATGCAAACAATAGAATTAGTTATAGGGTTCTCTTGTGAGGAGCTCTAACACTGATGTATTTTAAGTTGATTGTTCAAGTGGATTCAATAAAGTATTTTTTTAATCAAAAAAAAGAATTTGGAACAGCACTCCATGGAGCCAACCATTGTTTATGCTCATTCTCCCACAGATGCTCAGTTACCAAAATTCGATTGCCGTCCCCTCTCACAAACCATTAGATTTGAGGGGTGGCAATTTCTTATTAGGTGAATGTTTGTTTTTCTTTGGAGTGAAGATCGTATTCCTCTAAATATATTTGCACTGAAAGTGTGCTTTCTGTTACTAAATTTGACAGAGTGAAAAAAATCAATCTTCTCCCAATCCAAATTGACAAACTTGGAGTTTTCAACAATCAGATTACAAAAGTTCATCATCTTCGTTTAGTATCTCCTTAAGCACCATATCATCAACATCAAGGATAAGCCTCTAACAAATTTGCCTATTCCAGATCCTCACTAACTTATGGTCTTGCTGTGCAATACCTGGATTACCTGCGAGTCCAAGTAAATCCCCTCTCTGCACTTTGGCAAGTGAAGCTGTGTATTTGCATCCCCTCATTTTTTTCATCAAGAAAAAGTCGTGCCTAGCTGTAGTTCAAGCATCACTCTATTGCACTATCAGTTCATGACATATTAGGTTAGATTCTCAAAATGATAAAAGACTCAAACTGATTCAACCCAGGACAACAAACCCTGAAAGTTCTACAACCATTCATTTAAAAGTCCTCACTTGATCCTCATTAAAAGTTCTCCCCGTCTTGAACTACTATACTTGGATAAGTTATGTTCCACTCATATAAGAGAGTCCATCACACAAGTATGAGCTCCAGGAGCCTTAACAAGTGACTAGTGAAGTCATAAACAAATATTGCTTTACTCAGATCTAAAAACTGAAACAAAAAAGTTAGAAAGAGGTTCTTAACAAAGAGGTTCATACTAAAAGAGGTGCATAAGGACTGATCATTCACCAGCTGAATAAGTTACAAAGACAATCCAGAATACATTGTTCCGATCACTCAACGGCTAAAAGAAGACATACATGGCAGCTCCAATTCAAATGAGTCGCTGCTCATTCCTACTCCTAACAAAACATGACCAAAAGAGCCTGCCCAAAAAGGTCACTACATCCACAACCTTCATAAAAGTTAATTAGGCAGAGTAAGAACCATCTGTGGAGCTCACCTTCTGTAGGAGGCCTTTTATTTCACACTCCAGCTTGGCTCTCATCTCTGGAGAAAGAGAATCTCCCGACTTTTCCAGCATTGAGGTCATCATCTGAAGATTCTGCCTTATGATATCAAGGCAAGGTCCTTTAGCAGGTGATTGTACAGGACTCAGCAATCTCTTTGTAGGCGGAGAGGCTAGGCTTGTGGCCAACACTTTTGAAACTGATGGAAGATTGAAGCGCTTGTAACCAACAAGGGTTGTGCCAAAAGGGTTGTTCTTCTCTAAACTCTGAAATGCTTCTCCAGCATCAGCACTTTCCATGAACACAACCTGTGCACTACTAGGATCAAAGAAATGTGTCTCCAATTCTTTCAAGGGTCCAAACCTACAAAATGTTGAAATCAAATCATCTTTTGAAGGCATTGGAACTCCTGGGGTGAAGCTCAAGAGGAGAGCAGTTGCTAGATCTTCTCCTTTTCTCCTCCTCTTCCGCTTAGGTGCAAGGGATGCAGTACCATTTCCATTCAAATCTGGAATACTGTCAGCTTGTACAGGAATCCCAGGATTTACTTTCTCCTTGTTCTTTCTCTTCTTCAGGGCAGGTTTACTTTCAGCTGAGACAAAGCCAGTAACCTGGTTAGAGTCCAGGCATGGAAAAACTGGAGCAGGAATCTCCAGATCAACAACCAATGTACCAGGTCTCAAATTATTTCCATTGGCATCTACTAAGCCAGGAGCCACATTGGATTTTGAATGCTCTGAAGCAGCTTCAGTCCCCAATCTCTTTTCAGGCTTAACATTACCTACAGTAGCAATATGGCCAATGTTCTGTTGATAATTAACCACAATGGTAGGTATAACAGCGTTACCATTCAAATCAGGTATAGCAGTATGGCCAATGTTCTGTTGATAATTAACCAGAACGGTAGGTATAACAGTGTTACCATTCAAATCAGGTATACCAATTATTTGACTTGCACATTCTGCCTTCTCTCTTTTCTTTTGTTTAGGCTTATCACAGGGCACCAGAGGTCCGACAGCTAAAGAATCTTGTACCTTTTGCCCATCAGGGGCAATGCTGGTATTGACATCTGGCATCCCAGAAAGAGATTTAGTCTTGGATTTCCCTAACTTTGGTCGTCCCGTTTTCTTGCCAATGTTTTCATTCATACATTGTACGGCAGTTGCAGGGCTTTGAACTAAACTTGAGGTGTTGGCAGCGTCTACACCCTCTGCATTCTTTGAAACAGCCTTTTTACTTCTTTTCTTTGGCTCAGATTTACCCTCAATCTGGACAACATTTTCCATCAGGCAAGATTCAGCATATTTATCCTCATCCTGACCAGCCATGTTCATACAATAGGTTTCACAAATAGGCTCCTCATGAAATACAGATATCCTGAAGTTAGACATAAACCAAGCAACTGAATCAAATGCTTTATTTTCAAATGGATACTGGCAGTTGATGGCAGCAGAGCAGAATTCAGAAAGCAACTCAGCAGAAGATGTATTTTTCAAATATGAATTACCAGATGTGTTACTCACACCAGTAAACCTCTTGTACCATTTCCTCCAGAACTTATCGCCAGTGTTTTTAAAATTTGAAAGTTGTCCATCATCAGTACCCGCAGATGATCCTATCTGCCCCGAGTTTACATATGGGTAAGACAAGTACCTACTCCGTTTCCGCTCTCTAGACTCGGCGTTAGTTTCAGTCACTCCATTTCTGCTATCACCATGTGCTATACCGGAAGCATTTATCTCTTTCACTGTTGGTGTTATTAGGAGGCGAGTCTCTTCAATTTCAGAACCCCACTTCATCTTTCTCTTACTCACCTTTGAACTTGGGATGGAAGTTCTATCGGCACTACCCCCAACAAAACCCTTTGCAAAACCTTCATTATCATCATTCTGTTCTTGATGAAAAACAATTTCATCTGTTTGGTTCAGCATTGTTCCATCTGCACCGCTTCCAGCATCATTTCCTTCCTGAAGTAGATGCAAAGGAAGCTGACAGTGCCCTGTAGAGCTATAGAAGGCAGATAATCGACTCTGCATAACAATAAAATCAAGTATGCCAACTTTGGAAACAACCTGTGCAAGACTTTTCAGATGTGACAAGAACACTAGAGAATCAAAATGAGTAACTGATAATTCACCACAGTTGCGGTCAGGAACTGTAACTCCTTCCTCAGACGCTGCATCATCAACCGACAGTCGATTTCCTTTCAATACACAGGGACAAGTCATATTCAGTTTAACACGGCCACCAAACTCTTCAAGGGCTTTCTCTACAGCTCTGACGAAAATCCTAGCCTTGCTTTTCCCTGAAATCTGCTCAAAAAACCGCAGGAAAGGCTTCAGTTGGTGTCGATGGCACCAGGCAACATGCCCCATCCCAAAGTAGACAACTAGTAAACAGGATTCTTGATCACTAACCATCCCCAGCTTGGACGCATCTACAGGATCATGAATTCTACCAGGCCACCATGTCTTCATTTTTGTCTCAACCCATACAATATCACCCACACAAAACTCATAAGCTCGACCATCTTCGCCCTCTCCCAGCTCATCCCTTCCAAATGCTTCACCAACTCCATATTCGAATGATTCGGCCTCATTCATACCATTTTCAACTTCAAACATTCCCTCATCTTCTCTCTGAGCACCCACATTCACAGCTAATTCCGAAACTATAGCTTTGTTCGTAAAATCTTGAACCATTATCTCAGCATCAGCCATCTTCCCAACACTCTAAAAAATTAAAAGAAACTAAATTACAGAAAGAAAACCCAGAATTGCAAAAAGACCCAGATCAGAACATGGAAGGGAGGTAGGGGTTACCTTAGCTCAGCGAAACCCTAACTCGGAACGAAGAGTATCCCAGAGAAGCTATGGAAGGCGAGCATCAGTGCAGAGATATGGGGCAAGTGAGAAAGAGAAGATTGCTGGGACCAAATCGGTGGCTGGGGAGAGTTGAGATGTCCGTTGGTGGGCGTGGAGGAAGAGAGCTAGATGCTCTTTCTCAGTGTTCGGTGCAAGTTGCAACTCCCAATTTTTTTTGAAGGTAAAGAACCCGGCTAGTCTACCCTGGCCAAACCATAATAGAATGATATGATTGATGTCGGTGAGATTGAGGTCGTATAGTAGAATAATTACTGCTAGTGTACATCTCATGAGATTTTTAACGTTCACCGCTAGAAAAAAGTGTTTAGCTAATAAAATATCTAATAACAGACCGACAAAATTTTTTTTCGTCAGCTAAGTTAAATTTTCGTCGGTTAAAGTGAAATTTTAGCCGACGAAATAACTAATTTTTTCGTCGGCTATAGTTAAATTTTAGCCGACAAAAAAATTTTTTGTCAGTTAAAGTGATTTTTTCGTCGGCTATAGTATGTGAACTTTAGCCGACGAAATTTGAAAAGTTTGCACTACGGATATTTCAGTGTCCGATTGACTATTGTGATACCAATCTGAAAGCAGAACGGCCCTATGAGTCAAACTCATGGCTAATGCAATGATATATAGGCTTTTTTGACTATCCGAGTTTGTTTAAGGCTTCAAAATGAAGTTTTTCTAAACACTTAACACACGAAAATGCTCATATCTATACCTATATGAGGTATTTTGGTCGAACCTTCAACACAACAAACACTCACCATAATGAGATGCAACTGTCCATCTAAAAATTTTGAGACATTTACCCCTCGATGATATGGCTCCCCATATAAATAAATAATGGTAAATAGTAGGCATGTTGTGATTCCGGTCATCAAAATTCACAAACAAAAATACGACCGTCAGATATCATCAATATGTTGAAATATATCTCTGGTAAAAAATTCAACTTTATCCGATAAATTTAAGGACTTCATCTAGACGGTCAATCTCTTAAGTCAAACCCCTAAATTGTATTGACTGCAACTATCGGCACCGAGACTTTACCGGAATTACGTGATTTTTCAACCGTAGACGTATTTCACCATTCCGGTCATATCTTATTTCACGACTTTTTTGCGTTTGAAGTTTCTACGTAGAGTTTGTTTTAGAAACGGAACATTTACTTGAAGCTTAGTAAACAAGTTATACAACATTAGTAGACATGTTGTGATTTCGATGATCAAAGTTGAGAAACAAAAGTCTAACCGTCTGATATGATCATTGTGTTGAAATATGTCTATAGGAAAAAAATTCAACTTAATCTGACAACGTTAAGGGCTTGATCCTTACGGTCAATCCCATAAGTCAAACCCCTTAACGCACGGAAACAGTCATTTGACCGTCTAAATTACGTATTTTGCCCGGACCTTCAACTGAAAATAGTTTCAAATCGATGAGACGCAACCAGTGGTATAAAAATTTTATGAAAAATAACCACCGGAGATAGGGCTACCACTAGGGAGAAAAAATGGAAAATTGCGTTACCCGCAACTATTGGCACCGAGACTTTACCGGAATTACGTGATTTTGCAACAGTAGACGTATTTCACCATTCCGGTCATATCTTATTTCACAACTTTTTTTTCGTTTGAAGCTTCTACGTATAGGGTTTGGGGTTTTAGCCGACGAAATTAGGCTAATTCGTCGGCTAAAGTTAAATAAATAAATAACTATAGCCGACGAAATTCGTCGTCTAAAGTTAATTAAAAATTCAAATTTTTTGGCGGGAATTTTTAAAATTTTGAAATTTGTTCGACTAAAATTTTGAACTTTAGCCGACGAAATTTCGTCGGCAAAAGTTCAAAATTTTCTATATCTTTCATTTTTCTCCTCCTCTTCATCTTCCTTCCTCTTCCTCCTCCTCCTCCTACTCCGGCGGCAACAACGTAATCCTCATCCTACCTCCTCTCCTCCTCATTCTCCTCCTCCTTCCTCCTCTAAATCTTTCTCCTCCTCCTCCTCCTCCTTCCTCCTTCTCCTCCTCCTCTAAATCCTTCTCCTCCTCCTTCCTCCTCCTCCTTCTCCTCTCCCTCTCCTAACCTTCTCCTCCTCCCCTAGCTTCTCTCTCCTCCTCATAGATATTAAAATTCGTCGGGTAAAGTTACAAAAAAATAAAATAAAATAAAAAATAACTATAGCCGACGAATTACCCTAAAATTCGTCGGCTAAAGTTTAAAAAAGAAAAAAAATAACTTTAGCCGACGAATTACCCTAAAATTCGTCGGCTAAAGTTTAAAAAAGAAAAAAAAATAACTTTAGCCGACAAAATTTAGGGTAATTCATCGGCTATAGTTAAATAAATAAAAATAATATCTATAGACGACGAAATTTAATAAAATTTCATCGGCTAAGGTTCAAAAATTCGTCGGCTAAAGTCCAGAAATTAAGCGACGAAAAATTTCTTTGTCTGCTAAATAACTGACTTTAGCATACGATAAACAGTAATTTCGTCGGCTAAAGTCTTGGCCAACGGCTTTTTCCCAACGACTTCTTAGCCGACGACGTTTCATTGGCTAAGACTTTAGCCGACGAAATTTAGGGTTTAGCCGACGAAAAAATTTCGTCGGCTAAAGTGGTTGTTCAGGTAGTGGGTATTAAAAATGGGCGGAATGGGTAGGGTTGCGAGGATAAATAAGCAATTTCTACTTTGTCTTAGAGAAAGATTTATAACAGAAATATTATAATGACATTAGGACCATTTGGAAGTAGTAGAAGATATTAAATGAAAAGTGTATGGCTAATTAGTTAGCATGGCTTGAGAAGGATACTAGCTTTGTAGATGGTATATCAAACGAGAGTATTAATTTAAAGATGAGAGATACATTTATGAAATACAAATAGGATGATTAAGCATGTTTTGAGTTAGGCTTGGTATTGATTGCATGTTCTAACAGTTTTTGTTTCCTGAGTATTACTTGTTACTTGATTAAGTATTACTTGTTTCTTACGGTTTAGCTTGTGGCAACTTTGTATAGGCATGTATTAGACATGTGTTTTGATTGTTTCAGCCTGTGGTTACCTTTTGTATTTGAATAACAGTGTATGTGCTTGGTAGTGTATGTGGTTGGCCTAGCTTGTCGTGATTTGCTTGGAATTGTTGCTTGTTGCTTCTTTTAGTTGTTTGTTATACATATAATTCACACTCCGTCTTGACTTTGCTTGATTTGCTTGGCATTGTCGTGTGTTGCTTGTTTGCACGACTTGTTTGCATTGAAGTCATGTTTATGCTTAGAGTGAAATATTGATAATAAATTCATTATAATAGGGTGATATAGTATGACATGTTTTGGCTTGGTTTTGTTTGATTTGTCTGGAATTGTTGTTTGTTATGTCTAGATATAAGGTTGGTATATGAATTTAAATGCCATGTTCATGTGTATATGTTAACCACCGCAGCAGACATGTGTTTGAGCAATAAGATTTGTTGCTGGAGACATAATAGGCATAAGATTGAATTTGTGGATATCAGATTTTGTTGACTAAAGTTGTGATGAAAAACACAAGCTATTGGTAATGAAAAATCATGTATCAACTGGAATGTGGTAAGTGTCAGCATGATTGCAAAATATATACGGTTTCTTTTGCATATGGTGGTTTGTCTGCTGTAGGGGTAAATATATGAAGAGACTACTAATTTGGGGTTGGGAAAGATTTGTAATAATGATGTTGGTGTGTTATTAGACCTTGTTGGGTATAGAGTTGAGTGTGGTGATCAATGTTCAAGTATAGGTTATGAGTAGAATAACTTTGTGGCAGAAAGATGTTTACTGTGGTGATGAAATATGAGACATGGTTATGAGCTGCGGGAAAAAAGAATTATGATAAAATTCGTCTATTAGAATACCAATTGAATACTTCGCTTGGAGGAAAACTTAGGATACAAATTCCAAATTGACATGGGATGATCTCATAAATGAAATGGTGACTACAACTTCAACAATGACCTTGAACAAAATTGTTATCACTCAGCCCCTAAGTAATATAGAATATGATATGGCATGCTAGTTGCTTTTGAGAACAATTGTAGTATAAGACAAATAAAGTTCGGTCAAACCGGTAACTAAGGATGCTCCTGTCACAATAATAAAAAGAGTTAATAATTAACAAAATAAATATTCACAATTGTTAATTTACAAATATACGCATGGTACATAAGATAAGGGAGATTTAAAAGGTTGATTCAAACGTCCTAATAAAGATAAAATGAAAACAATATACATATATACAAATAATCGATTCATTCAACACATCCAATTAAAGAGAAATTCGAATTCTAAAACACATTGAGAGTCACATTTCAAATCCAACAACCATACTTATCGTGTTAAGTTTACAGAGAGAAACATATTGAGAGTCACATTTCAAATCTCAAGACACAAGCCGAGAAGGTCATGCATCCCTTTAATTCTACTAAACATAATCTCCTGCACTAGAAATTCCCTGAAAGATTTCGAGTTTGATGAGAATCCAACTTCTTGTGACTTATCAACCCAAGCTTCCTATTTTAAACAGAAAAATCACTTATTATGATGTAATCTCACCAATAAGGATTTAGATAAATATTAACAGAAGAATTAAACACAATAAACTCCCATATTTTCTAATTTGGATTGGATTTCCACTCCCTTAGAGGGAGGGATAGGGTTTGGCGGCAAAGAATCCTTCTTGGACACTCCAAAACTCATGGTAAAGTCCCCAAGAGACTGCTATTCCTCTCTTGGTCCATGAGCGGCTCAAGGGCCCCAAGTCTTTTAGGGTTTTGTTCTTCTAGTCCGGCCTAACTTCCTGTCTCACAAAAATAAAAGTTCCCACAAATAGTTAAAGAAAGTGAGAATATGAAAGATTCAAATATAGTAAGTTCCCATTCAAAATAAGAAAGTTTCTTAAATGACTTATCCTTCGATTTTACTCATTTGTGAATTCCAGTGAGACTCCTAGTTTGAGTAGGACTCCTAGTTTGAATGTGATTCTTCTCTCAGTGATGTTTCTGAGCCTCGTTGAGACTCCTTATGTAACTAGGATTCTTCTTTGAGTAGGACTTTCTTTCATAGTTGGACCGGGAATCCTACTTTGATTAGCATTCTTCTTAATTTGTCAGTTTTATACTTCTTTTCTTTTTTTTCCGCTCTTTGTGCCTCTACACGTTAGAAATGACATTATTAAAAAATAGCGTTGCTAAATAGGGTCGGAAATACGTTAAAAATGTAGCATATTATGCGTCTATCATCTCCTACTTTCGACGTTACTGCATTTTTGTTTGGTGTTTTTTTGTTAGGTTCTCTTATTTCGATGGGCAAAATTGTGAATATTTTTGGTATACAAGGTGGAAAAGGAGATTTAAAAGAAAATTGGGAGTTATTCTATGCTCACAACAAAATTCTTATGATGTGCTATTTCAAGAACACAAAATCTAAATCCAAAAATACTGAAAGCTGTAGCACCTGTTACCATAGTGAATTATTTATTTCCAAGCTCAAGTTCGCATTCAGCAAAAAAACGACTGTCTAAAACATCACGGTTGTTAAACTAATTAAATGAAAGGCTTCAGAGAAAATTTTTGCTATTTTCTTTGGGTGACATAGAGGCCAAGGCTAGAGGGATAATCTCAACTCAACACAGAATTGGCTCAAGCATAAAATATATGCAAAGGAGAATACAGAGAAGAACAGTTGAAGCAAAAGCATCAATTTCATAATCAGATTCAGTAATCCAATACTTTATTCAGGACGAAAATAGTACATTGTTGATTTTTTTGCAATCATTTATTTTCTGTAGATTGCAGATACATGTATGCAGGAAGTAACTTTAAGGCTAAATCAAACGCACCAACTGAAGCATTCTCTGGTTATTACTCTAGAACTTATTTTACCATCACTAACTTTATTTCAAAGACCTAAACTGCATGTAGTGCACGACTCAGAAGCTGATGAAACTCTTTTCCTTCAAGCTTTCAACTGTTTCCTTGAGGCTAATGTCTAACGGAACAAATTCAATACCCAAGCTGTGTGCCTTTTCCTTGGACACCTGATATGTCGGGACAAGAGGTTTATCATCCGAACATCTGCCAAAGCCATTTGAAAGGGAGAACTAGTGTGTTAGTTTAGAGGATATTACAAAGCACCGATTTTATACAATATTGGCAGCAATCAGTCATAGGATCAAACACCTTGATAAAAATGTATAGCAGAACAAACATGCTAGATTTTTTTTAATTAATCTGAAGGAAAACCAAATAAGTCCAACAACAAAATATCATAGAATTCTACATTACTTTATCATACTGTAACTTTTACATCTTTTAAACCCATTAAATAGTGCAACTCAACAACAAATGCACTTGCTAATCATAGAGATCATCTGACATAAGCTATCTGCATCTTATAAAGTACATCTATAGGCACTAAAAATGTAGCAACAGCAACCTGACAACGACACTATGGAGTAAATTTTGAGCATGTCAAACCATTTACATGTAATGATACCATATCAAATCCTACTCAGTAATACAAGAATCTATAGCTAAATGCCTCTTCAACTGCAGTTTGAAAATACATGAACTGAGAAACTAAAATATATCTGGACAATGGATGTAGTTCCAGAAGAAACAGAATAGGATCAACAAAAAGCCTAGCCTAAATGAATTTATGCATTCACGGCTAAACCATATTCACAACATCAACAAAAATAAAAAACAGAAAAATAAAGGCCATGTGGTGAAGAAACAAGAGTGGGTCAGGAAAAGAACCTATATTTCAGAAATGTATTAAAAAACAAGACATACGGATTTTTTAAATAATCAATTCCGGTTAAATAAAGGAACATGTGTTATTATATCTGAATCATGGGTCCATATTGACATGGAAATGAAGCAACGATTGTTGAATTAGCTGGGAAAAAAACTTACTTCTCCGGAAGTTGCAAATCAGGGTACAACTCATGTAAAATTTGCACAACTTCTGAAAAGTGTGCAACTCTCTCGACCAAACAATACCTTCCACTAGCTGAAGGATTCTCAAATGCTTGAACATGTGCATTGGAAACATCTTTGACATTTATCCATCCAAAACTTGTATTAGGATATGTTCGAGCTCCTGCATGGAACGAAATGGATGAAGAACATTCTGCTAGTTAATGTTACACCAGCATTTACAACCATTTGCTAATATACATAGTTAAAACCTCTACAACAAACTGAACAGTATGCAAATAACTATATCCTATGAGTTTCAAAATAAATTTTGTAACTAACATAACTTGAATATATTTATTGATATGTATAGACACAAGAATAGGGCTCAAAGCCCAATACCAGAAACAGCAACTTCACTCAACATGAAGCGTCAATTAAATTATAAAAATTTATATTTCTCATTAACATGTTTCTTAATCCTTCTCCCATCTGGTGTACATTCCTTTCCCAGCACATCCACCGTTCAAGGTTGCAGAAGTTAGTTAGCTAGGGCCTGACATGCAGGAGCACTAGGAGGTTAATCAAATTGAAGAGAAAAGAATCATGGAACACAGAGCTAGCCTGGGATTAAACTTCCCTCAGGTGTCAAAATTTACATAACAATAACAAAATGAAATGTTAGGCCATTTCTGGTGTTTTTAGTTTGTGCATGTCTGTTTGTAAGTGTTGAGATATCTATCCCACACCATGAATATGAAACATTGTCTGTGGGTTTATAAGGGTTTGGGCTACTCTCTCCATTGCCAATTGGTTTTGGAGTTGAACCCCAAACTAATTTATGGCTTCTGAGACTTCTACCCCACAGAGCAATAACAAAATGATGACAAACCCATATATGAGAATATGAAATGTTACCCTTAATAACATTCAGAACTGCAGCAGCACTTGTATTTAGCGTGGGCTGTAACAGTGGGCCAATCACCATTGCAGGATTAATGGTAACCATGTCAATTCCCTTCTCCTTTACAAATTTCCAGGCAGCTTCCTCCGCCAAAGTCTTTGAAAGCACATACCATAGCTGCCGGAAATGGAGGGAAAAGAAAGAAATGAAATTAATAAATGAATCATTACATTGGTCATTTTTAGAGATAGTGTTTCCTATATTTGCCAACAATAAGCCATACAAATAAACTATGACCAGGCAGTCAAATGCACGTTATGAGATTGTCTAGTACCCAACATGATTAACTGTAAGACAATAAATGGCTTAAAGGATGAAACAGAATACCTAAATGTTTAATTGATAGATTACTATTTTGGGTGTGAGAGTCACACATTAGAATCACCTGAACTCTTAAGAAGTAACCATTAATCAGCAAAGAAGACTCATTACTCAAATTTAACAAGTGCATGCAGTCATTTATAAGGTTTCAGATATTACAGGTAAGTAACACATGGCACAAGGTAACATAACACATAACAGACAGAAGAAATAAGATGAAAAGACATGTTACAGCATAAAACAAACAAAAACAAAAACAAAAACAAATTAAAAATTAAAACAAAAACCTTCTATGGTTAATACAAATGCCTTTTCAAATTTGTGATAACTTGAAGTATCTCCCCAACATTGGAATAAAAATAATAACTCCAGCTTGTCTCTGTATGTCTAACCCCTCATATTCAGATAAAAGAAAACATGCCCCTTTTCCCACATGAATGATGCATACATAGACATATACACAAGGAGACGCACCCTTGTATATTTAACAGGGTCAGCTAAGCCCCTAATCAGGTGAAGACAAATAAAAATGCACCTTTTGCTAGTAACTGACACACACACATCAATAACCATAGGTGTTTAACCATAGGTGTAATGCCTAAGCCCTCTAGCTGCGATGTGTGGAAACCCTACTGGTGTGATACTAGTAGTTCTATCCTATTCCCCTACTGGTAGGGTGCTAATATATTTGACATCATCATGCATGTTAGAAAATGGATACTTCAACACAACCTAAGAGCTTGGCCTTGAGAAATGTCTCCCACCCCAAAGAAAATAAGTTAATTAATTATTCTTTATTCTAATTTGTTGACGAAAAATGTTGCGGGGACAGTCAGAAATGTAAAATTTCCTATTCTGTTCTCCACTGTACACTTTCCTGAGCCCCCATTTATAGAATAATAGTGGCTACTTGCATATTATGGACGGACCTATTCTTCATGCATACACAAGCAAATTATACTATTTTGAATAGGTCACATCTCAGGGAATGGAAACCAATTCCAACAACTGATACTCATTCCATCCATATTATCACTACAAATGACTCAAAGTGCAACACTTGTTATCTATTAATACTTGATAGGAACATGAATAATGATAGTAGATGCATACCTTCTGTTCCTTACAGACTTCTGGATCAGTAAACCATGTCTCATCAACAACTACATCAGCAGTTCGAGGCTTTCCATTATATGCAACTGCGGCTATAGAAGATGTTAAAACCACCCGTTTGACAGATGGGGATTTGAAACACGAGTTAAGAACATTGAGTGTTCCCTTTACTGCAGGATCAATTAGTTCTGCCTGAACGAGGCAAAAATTATGTGACAGTTAGACAATTATGTAACAGCTACTATTTGTCAATCCAAGCAACGAAGGGGGATCTTTCCACAATGATATCATTAAAAGGAGTGTATTGTAATCCGGGTTAACTTAATAGAGATCAATCTACAACAGTATCACCATATTTCTATATATCGGTATATACATATGGATATCCATTACATATTATATATAAATGTATAATATGTATATAGGGCCACTACTTAACATGATAAATCGAAAAAAAGGTTATGATAAATCGAAAAAAGGTTATGATAAACTGAAAAAAAAAACAGAACCTACGAATAGGAATTTTTGATGAATAGGATCAATAATCATTATTAATTTGACCCCAAGAAGGGTACTAGAATGTCATTTTAAAATGACTTCTATGGAGCTCTATCTTTTACAGGTTAACTCATGCATCACACGAAGCCTAGATTGGAAAGATGCAAGAGTCCTAATATTAGAATGTCTAAGGACTGTAATTTTAAAATATACAAGGGTCCAGATTTCAAAGTATTAAAATGTCATTGAAAATGTATTCTAAGCCTTGTTAGCTTAATTAATGATAGTAGAAAAAAAATCCAAACAAAAAAATAAATTAACAAACAGCAGGTAATGAAGACTTGCAACTCAGATGTAATTTTAAGAAAAAACCAAAAAACCAGAGGCCAAGACTTTAGCCTGCTGCCATATTGAAAACACAATGAGGAAAGGAAAACAAATCTTAGCATAATGGAAAGATCAATCCCAATTCTCTTATATTCATTGGTACACCTCTAAACAATGACCTCCTGCAACATTTCATTCACGTTCCAAGAGATTCTAAAAGACTGATCCACATCATGAGCTTTTTATAAGAGAAGGCATGTCCACAAGGGCAGAGCCACATAGGCTAGGGGGCACCTGTCCCCTTGAAATTTAAAAGATTATAAAACATTATTGGTTGAAAAAATGTTATTTTCCTAGTGAAATTAGTTTTCAACATATCAAGAGGCAATGTACTTATGGCCAAGAATACACAGACATGGTAAAGTCTAAAATCCATGCATGAGCAAATAACCTGATTGCGGGAAAAAAATTACATTCAATTTGCATTTGTATTAAGATGAATTTATCATGCATGCATATTTGGTTGCATTATCAATAGTCTGTTGGAAATTACTACTTAGTACTAATTATAATAGTCCCTGATGGAACAAAAAGGGTTTTCCATGACATGGGAAATGAAAACTACTAGGCCCTTAGGTGGATTGTGAAAGAGAGATTGTCTGATAATGAGCATATCTGCCTGCTCTGATCCCACAATTACTTGTCTGGAAGATTTTAATAATTTATAAGTTTATAATTGACTTTAAATAAACCAAGTAAAAGCCTTATAGCTTCTAAAGTTGAAATGGATATCTGATAAACATACAAGCCAAAGTTTAAGGAGAGAACCTTTGGGTCTGTCACATCATGATAAAAGGGAGATGCGGTGTGGAAAACACATTCACACCCCTCAACACCAGAGTCAAAAGAACCTTCTTCTAATAGATCTGCTTTAAAAAAGTGAAGTCTCTCCTTAGCTCCATCAAATGCAAGCAAGTGCTCCGTCTTTGTTGGATCATCTGTGGAATTACAACATTAGGCCTAAGATAGACAGACTCCGTATTATGTGAATAAAAAAACTCAATAGCAGAGGAATATGCAAAAGTTGAGAATGCAGGAAAAGGATGAAAAAATCTGGGAGCTTGATAATTGAGGCCACTATTGATTTGCCAAGGCGAGTGGTATTCTACCTAAGAATACAAGAAATCATACTAACAATGTAATTGGATTCCTATTGATAGTTTTTCATTGCCAATAAGGAAGGAATATTGCTAATCCTAATTGATGATTGATTGCCTCGTTAGTTAAAGAAAAGGAAAGGTTCAAACAGGGAGCCTAATTGACGCTATTTTTGTGCCTGTTAGGAGAGACAAGTATGAGTGGCCAGCTGCTGTACATTCTGCTTCAATGAGAGAGTGACGTGATAACACTTAAGGTATGAGTAAATGCAATTTGAAAATCAGTCTAAGTTCGACAAAGTGTTAAAGGGCAATGTGTGTGTGAGAGAGAGGCAATAGAGTTTTTCCATCTTTTTGGTCTTGATTTTTTTAGTTGTTCATCAAATCTCATGTTCAAGGCGTGGTAAACACCAATATAGTGGCAGACCTTGTCATTGCTGAATTGTTGGACACTACGGACCACAACAAAGATACCAAGTTAACTAAGAAGGGTCGATTCATCTCATGACATTGAAGTCAGAATCAAGCTGAGCATGTGATTTAGATACATGCCATCTGAACAGAATCAGACGTGCAGGTTTTCTTTGCAAGCATAAACATGGGAATATGTCATGGCCCGGCTAAAAGTAAGCATGCAATGCAAACCAACCTAGTACAACATAATTCTGTTTTCTCAAATTTGGGACACAAATGTAGCAAATAACATGACTTGATGATTTCACTGTATCCATTCATATCTGATGCAGCTAATCACATGACATGATGATTGAAATCAAAACCGGAAACCCAATTCCAACATCTGCTCCCCTAAATAGGTTACAAACCCAATACAGAAAGCATCAAAATTTTCAATCCAGAGGCATAATCTCGAAGAGGGTCGTTGTTGTTGCATGCTTTAATCAAATCAAACAAAGCAGATAACGAAATCAATCACGAAGTATTGGCTGATCAAGAAAATGGGAAAAAAAGAAGACCGACTTGGGTTGCGAACAGAGGCCTTGACAGTGTAGCCGCGTTGGAGGAGGAGCTTGACGAGCCATGAAGCAATGTAACCGGAAGCACCGGTGACGCAGACCACCTTGCTCATTCTCTCTCTTGGGTTGCCTATGCCAGCCCTCTCCTTATATCAGAATTTGATGTCTGGTTGCTTTATGCCTTCTGCGGTCGCCACTTCAGCTCACACGCCAAATGAGTCACAAACCAATATTTCCTTTCTCTTAATTTTTGGCCTCTATTCCTTTTAATAACGAGAACATCTCCAACCACTTTTCTTCTAAAATAGTAGTAAATTTGCCGACCATCCAACCTAACACTTACCACTTTATAAAATTGACATGCCTTTTTTCTTAATCATGTCTAAAGGTGATCACATAAAATTAGCTATAATGTTAAAAAAATGGCCATTTGTAGCACCTAATGTTAATAAAGTCCTCTTATTTTTCACTTTCTAAAACGGTGCTATTTTTTAATTGCAAACTGCTTAAAAGATACCTTGATAAAAATTAAAGTGGTAAGTTCACCATAGGTCCCTGAACTTTACTGTTAAGGCAAATATAGTACATAAACTTTAAAACATATCAATGTGATATCTAAACTTTTATTTTGCTACCAACAAAGGATCTATACCCTAATCTAAAGCATATTTCGTTAGAATATTCTGTTAACTTTGTTAAAAAGACCAAAATAACCTTATTTTGTGTTTTATATTGTTTTTTTTAATTTGACGGAGCATGGTGGGTCTAGATCTATGAATTTGTTTATCTAGCATACTGCAAATATAAACTCATCCTGTTACTCGAAGATAAACAGCTATTTTTCATTATCAATAGCAAACTTAATAGCTATCCGGTTTGATTTATTAGCTTATGCTAAGATTTCTTACAAAGAATTGCAAGACGAAAAAAAACTAAGGAGATTGAATAATCTTCCTAGAAAAACAAAAATTACTAGGATATTATCCTTAGAATTTAGCACAGTCAAACATACTGAATAACAGATTGAAGTTTTACAAAAAAATTTTGAATACGATCAGAGTCCTCTAAACGTTCTGAGTCCCGGTTAGATCCATCATAGCTAGTATCAGAGCTTGCTTGGCTCTGATACTAGCTATGACCCAATCGCCCACATTTAAAACAAAACATAGGGAGCCTTTCATAACTAAAACGTCCCCACTTTCTTACTGTTAGAGTGAGATTTAAGTTGAAACCTGGGGAAATAGGTTTACGAATGCCTAACAACACTCGCAAATGTAAATACCGAAGGTTACCCAAAGGTGAATTTGGGTCTATTATTGATATTGGTTTTAATTTGATAGGTGGACAAAACCTAAATTGAAGAGTTCATTTTGATCACATGAGCTTCACGTTGTTTACTTAGGTTGATAAGAATATATGTATGCCTAGGTTAATTAGGTTAACTAGCTAGGCTATATATAAGGTTTTGCTGCTAATGTTTGGTGAGGGGGAATTTAGTGATTAACCTAATACGTAGCTTCTTTATTCTATCAACAAGGAAGATCAAAGTTTTGGGGTTGAAAGTATTATTCATATACTCTATTGTATTCTCTCTTATTGGTTATAGTGAAATTTCTCGTCGGCTCTGGAAGTGAAAGTAACTCAATCATATTAATTGGGTGAACAACTATAAATTGTGTGTTATTTTCTTTATCGTCCTTGTGTTTGGTAGATTATTTCTGATCAATATTGTTGTTTGTGAATGCTTCCGCATAACAAATTAGTATCAGAGCCTAGGTGACGCATGAGTGCGTATTGGTATCTCGTACGATCGAGTTGTAATTTGGTAGAGCTCCCCTTTGGATTTGGATCACAAGATACAAATGGTTGTGATCGAGATTGAGCTATTGAAATTTAGATCGTGAGACAGTTGGAGATGACTTGAATCATGCCAGATGGAGATTATTAGAAAAGTATGGCTTAGATAAGAGCCATCATAGAATCTCACATCGGGTATGAAGTAGAGACATCATTGGGTATAAGGAATGATACCACACACTAATGCTGAGGCCTTTTGTGAAAAATTTTATACTTGTTTCTCCACCGGGTGGCTAAAGTGAGGGAAATATCAACATTGTTGGAACCGTGTGTAGACTCGTTGGGCCTCGTTGACCGCTTTCCCGTAACAAGTAACATCCAAAATATGGCCAACAAGTGACCTGTCAATTGGGCCACTTCAGAAATATGACCTCCCTTTAAACAATAAACCTGAACCCAAAAAGGAGCCAGATGAAGAGGAATATCTTGAAGACGAGAATCATAAGGCCTTGATGGTCAAAAATCGTGCAACCTAACACTGACCAAGGCCCACGATCCAAAAGTTGATCAGCATCAGCTTCCAAGGTGCTGTGATCGTGAACAGAGAGCGACCTGGCATATAATCGAAACAAAATCGACCTATTTCCAGCCAACAGTTGTACAGATTTTCATTCAGTCAGAACATGAAGAGTACGATCCGATATTATAGCTCCGACTAAGTTAATATCTCTAGACTAAGAAGGTTACAGGGGTGGGAGCTCAATGAACAACTCTTCCGTTGGGCTATCATCATGGAGATAAGAAGTATTGAGTAGGATGGATGTCGTGGAAAATGGTGGGGATTGAGATGAGGATGAAGATGGAGAAGGGTCTGGATTCATGCATAGGATAAAAGGAAGCCATGCAAATCAAGAAAGGGCAGGCGGAAGAACAAGAAAATTCAAAATTTACTGAAGAGATAAGTAAAGAAAATTGTGAACAGGTGTTAAGAAGATAGGCCACGAAGAACGGAAACATGATGCATAAAATATGTGTAATATGATTTAGAGGTCAATTTACCATCAGTCTCTCAACTCTTGTGTTAAGACCAACGTGATACCTAAACTCTAAACTTTGTCAATTTGATACCTAATCTTTTATTATAATATCAATGAGATGCCTTCATCTAGTTTCTCACCACGTTAGAACCCTCGATGAGGACTTCTTCTCTGGCTATAACGACGCCTTCCTTCGGCTCCAATTGTAAAGCCTCAATTTTTAACATTGTCGATATTTCGGAGTTGAGCAATTCACCATAACAATGAAAAGTTGAGAGATAGAGACGATAGAAATGGTGACAATAAAGAACAAGAAGAAAGAGTTGAAAGTGGAAGGAAAAATATAATGTAACAAGTATCAAATGATAATCATTCAAAGAAGAGGTAAGTTCACCATTAAATGAAAATCCAACATTAGAGTCCTTGTATATATATCTAAGGGACTCGTCTTCGTCTCCACCGACTGCTTTGCCACCAAACACTACTAAGATTTGTAACACAATGAGGGTTAGATATTGCATATATATATATATATGCACATAAATCTAATTTATAATTAAATAATAATTATAAATAATGAAATGATGAACATAAAAATAATTACTATGAACAACATTGGTTACCACACTTGATTCAAGAAGAAATGAAACTTGTGAAAACTGAATCACGTTCATTGGAACACTTAGTACGCATAACACAAAAAACGTATCTTAACTCCAAATCAAACGAATGATACGGGGAAAGTGTTGAAGTCGAGTCGTGTGTTTCACACACTTTCCTTAAGACAAATTATGCCTACTCTACCGGTGCAAAAGGTTTGATGACACTTGTCTCCTAGGATACAACGACTGTTAGTGATTTGGTGCTACAACTGCTGTCAAGAACACCCAACGAACTTTTAGTACCTTCAATCTATCACCGGAATGCTATAAACTAGAGAGAGAATAGCTCTTTGAGAGGAGGAGATAATTATCGAAAGGTGTTTCGAATGATGATGTTTTCAATTGTGTTTAGACAAAGAAAGTGTCACATATTCATACATGGGGAAAACCATCCACTACTTGAATTGCCATGAATTATGGTTGATATGTTACAACCCTATTAATTCTAACATTTGACATTCTATAGCCACAACCTTTCACATAAATGTGTGATTACAATATTTCACATAAATGTGTGGTAATAATCTTTCACATAAATGTGTGGTTACAATCTTTCACATAAATGTGTGGTTACAACCTTTCACATAAATGTGTGGTTACAACATTTCACATTAGTGAGATTACATCCTTACAAATTATGTGAGGTTATAGCTCATTGAATTCAATTAGTCGATAGACTATATAAAGTCTATAACACATGGTTTTAAGTAATTATTCATCTTTGGGTGGCTATTTCTTATTCACTCTATAACCCATTTAAATTCTCTCATTTAAATTAGTTAATAAAATGGTTATTTTCACCATTTTTCCAACAAGATTTGCAGCAAATCATCTCCTATGTGTTGTACCACACAAAGCCCAAAACTGCTCTTTGGTTTCACGTCAAGCACCATACCAAGTCACGCCAAATGATGCAGTTCTTGACGTTGGAGCAACAACTTGCTCTCCTTCGGAGCTGACCGGTTGTTCGGATTTCTTTGAGCGGCATGACGGATCTTTTGTAGATCAAGCAAATCCAAGGTCGAGGTTGAACTCGCCAGCATCGTAGATTTGGACTATAATCCCTAAATTCGTTGAGGAATTAAATATGGTAAAGTTAGTTGATCTTGTGTGTATTAGTCTGTGAAGCGAAATATCATACTGCCTTGTTTTGGGTCACGTGCGCGTAGACCTATAAATGAACTGGATCTGGACTGGATCGACCTAGATCCAGATCCGTAATAGACACTTTAGATCCGGATCCGACCCGTTAACCGTCGGATCTTTAATAGCTCGATCCAAATCCGGATTCGGCGTTTTAACGGATACCCGACCCGCTAATCGGATCTGTTTATAATAATAAATATTTCAAATTTTAATAATAATTTCATAGTTTAATAAAAAAAGCATTGATGAGATTTTATAAGAAAATAAAGGTTTATATCAAAAGATGAATTACATGCCTAAAATACTCATTAACGGTACACTAAAATAATTAAAATATTTGACCTCTAATGTTTATTAACATAGATACATAGACATTAACAACCTTCAATTTCATCAAATCATACTTTAGAGGCAATATAGATATGAATGTTTAGATTATCTATATAATTATCATATTATTTAATATTTATTAATAATATTATTTAATTATTTTTAAACGGATTCTGGTCCTAAACGGATTAGATCAACCAAGATCCTGATCCGATCCATTTAGTAAACGTGTTAACTGATCCAGGTCCTTAACGGATCAACATGTCAAATTTTCGATCCAAATCTGTTTAAAAACCGGATCTAGAGTAAGTCTTGATAAGATCTGATCTATTTACAGGTCTAAACATAGGTAGTCTGTCCAATTTTGGGGTCGCTATGTAAGACGGTGAGGAGGGGACGTAGGACTAACTACCACATGAAACTAAGCCTGGTCCTGTGTTTGGGCGAGAGAGGGATTCATTTTAATGGAGCTATATAGTCTCTGTGTCCTTCTCACACCTGCTTACACAACCCCCCCTAAAATTTGGTGGGTTTGTAGAAGCCCCGTGTTTTTTCGGCGTCAATTTCATCATCGTTTGATTCTCCTCGCCTCATCCTCATCAATGTCTCTCAATCAGGGGCGGAGGCACATATGGACAATTTGGGGCCTGTGTCCCATTCACCTTTCAGTCACAAATATTGGTTCATCCATGTCTCACCAGTGCTCCACTGAACAAAATACAAAAATATGCACTATATGGGAGTCAAACCTCTAATCTCTCAATAAAATAAGATCCAAGCTAAGAATGATCCACTAGACCACCTAGATCACATGTTAACATTGCACAAATATTCTATATATTCACAAATACTTCTTATTTCAAAGGATTATTTTTTAAAATAAAAAAATAAACAGACAAGGGTCGCACTCACAAACAAACTTTAAGACTGAACTCATTTAACCAGCTTGAGAATTTTCTTAATTTTGCAACCTACCTTTAAATGTATTTATTAGAGTTGTGAAAGCCAAGATTATGAGCCACTTATTTTATGTATAACATTGTAAAGTTTCGGTGAGTGCTTGTTTGATTTCATATATCTAGAGTGATAATTTTTTTCTAATATAGATTAGCTATCATGAAACAACTTGAACATATAACACTTTTCGAAAACCAATATCATTGCAAAAATATTATTATTACTATTATTATTATTATTATTATTAGTCTCATTGACCGAAAATTTCTGACTACGCCACTACTCTCAGTTCGCCCACCTTGATCGACTCTTCCTAGTGTTCGATTTTATGTTCTCTCTTCTTGAACGATTTGTTTTCCACTGTCACCTTCAACCCTTCTACCTTCTTTCTTTCTCTTCCGTGATTTATAATTTATTTATGAGTTGTAAATTTGAAGAATGGGTTTCTGGGTAGGTTGAGCTGGCCGATTTGGTGTATGGGCAGTTGAAATTTTTATGAATTGATCAATTTCAGGTTTGGGTTTTAGGGGTGACTTCTGTTTCTAGAGGGAGATTTCTGCGTAGTTTATCAAGGCCAGGTTGATCGTTAATCATGTCATCAGATGCTCTCCTTTGTTGTTGTTCAACTGCACCAATCAGTAGAAATCTTTGAAGCTCTCTTCGTGAGAATTGAGAGGGAAATATTGCAGCAAATACTGCTTGGCTTGATGGCTATCTTACAAGATGAGGTTGGTTTACACTTGCTGACCTTTTGAACTGTAAACCAAAATTATCCATGTTACAGTAAACAGCCTTTGGAATTTCTCTTAGATGAAGATGTTCTTTCTCTGCTGTTTTTTCATATGAATAGCTATTTTCTCTTCTAGTCCTTAGTCCTATCAATCACCAAATATGGGTCTTGTGCTAAATAAGATAAGCCGAGCTAAAATAGTGCAGGACTATCATAGAAGTTAAGGTGAGCATAGATAGTCCTGTGTACCAAACATGCTGGGTAAATAAAATGAATTAAATCATAGTATTATACTGCAACAACAGAGATAAATAAAAGCTTCCTTAAAACAATGTAACCAAGTGTAACTAAATTAGACCATCACCAAGTACTATGCAACAAGTAGGGGGTTGTGCAACAAGTACTGTTCTTGTCTAGTCTTTTTTTTGTCTAGTTGTCTGGTTGATGACGAAAACAACAATGATTTTGACTGCTCTTCCAAAGTTTGAGGACTAGGTATATATCACTTTTATACTATCTTTGTCACATCACTTCATTCATATTTCCCGGCCAATTATTCATTTTGTCTTTAGTCTCAAGTTATTATATAAATATATGCACAGATCTTTTTCACAAAATAATTTTCTTAGAATTCTAAAACCAAACAAAATCTCAAATAATCTCTCTCTCATCTAATGCTAACATAGTGAAATCATTTTTTATAACATACATTACACTCAACCTTCAATTAATGAGAACAATAATGAAGTTTATAACGTTGCTGTTAAATCTTATTTAAATTTACAAAAGTCAATAAGACCTCTTATTCTTAATTAGTGCAACGCCATTGAATGATTAAAGTTCTTCAAAACCATAGTCCTACCTCTTTACAACATGTCCAATAGTTTTCAAACAAAACATGTCTCTCTATTTAGCGAAGCACAATATTTAGTTGATTAAGTTTATAGTTTGATATAAGTTACTTGGGATTTGGATTTGAATATATATATATATATATATATATATATATATATATATATATATATATTCAAACTATCTGAACAAAACTGGTCTCTCTAATTAAACAAATTAATACCAAACAGACTACAAATACTATTCAGAAGAGGGTCAAGTCCAATATCAAGTTTTGACATCATGTTCAGTACGAGAAAGATTGTATGAAGTTGGCGAGGGTGGGGCGGGAAAGAAGAAGCTGTGTAAGGAGAAAAAAGCCCCAAATGAAGCAAAATCAGAAATTCAATTTTACCGGAAAGGACGGATACCGAATACAGAGGTGTTAATATAGATACACTATTTCTTTATTTGAAGAAAAAATGACAAACCATTTCTTCTCAGATTCTTCTGCTCCCTCCTAAAAAATAACAAGCAACTTAACTTTTATGTTACACGGACACTCCATAAGGATGGAGTGTTGAAGTGTCGGTCACTCCCGACACGTCGACACTTTAAAATACGCGTCAGACACGTCACATAACGTGTTAGAAATGTTGACTTTTTCGATACGTTTGGACTCATTGACCAACACGCCACGTCACCGGCTTCCCAGGCTTTCTTTCACAGAAACAGAAGAAGAAAAAGAAAATCCTCACGATATGATTCTCTTCTAAGCCTCCAAGAGCGACAAACATCTTCCTTGTGTGAGGTTGCATCAAGGTCTTCTTTCCGGCCTCTCCGCCGACAGCCGACAACGATCATCAAATAATCGGGGTTTCAAGGATAAGATTGGGGATGAAAGAGAGATGAGTTATGATTAAGGTACTGAAATTTGTTTAAAAGTAAAGAAGAAGATGAGGTATGATATTGTTGGATTCGTTACTAGGTAGACCCGTACCTGAATCGAGTCTCAAGAGTCGATAGACTTAGGACCCCGAACCTTTAGAGACCTAAAATTTTATTTTCCCTTTGTGTTATCACATTAGTTTAGTAAAAAACAATCATTATATTTTAAAAACAAATGAGTAGTCTAAGTACGAGATTTGTTGTAGAAATAAAAAATTTAATATCAAAAAAAATTTCTAATGTTTTTTGTCGTTAGATTTTGTCTTTAGTTAGTGGCATTTTTAAAAAGAAAAAAAATAAATTTGAATGAATACTGTATTTTAAGGGATCACTTCTAAAAGTTTGACTCATTTCTAAAAATCTCAATTGCGGGTCTGTTACTAGGTTTAGTAAAAATATGAAGAGATGAGAGATTCATTCTCCAAAAAAAGAATAAAAATAAAGAAATAGATTGGGTTGAGTGGGTTTGATGAAAACAAAAGAAACCCAAAAATATATATTAGAAATTTTTTAATTTTTTTTAAATGTTTAATAATATATATATATGCTAAAAATATATAAAATATTAATTATTTCAATTTTTAAGATTTAACATATATGTGGTGTCGCCGACTCGATGCAAAGTTGTTTAACCCTAACATCCCAATTCCCTACCAACCCTGATTCGACCTACCCACCCAGGCACCCACCCCTCATCTTTCCTACCATAATTAACTACTACCTAAACTCCTCACCACACCACGCGTGCCCACACGCGCCACCACAGTCTGGGTTTAACAAGGTAAAAAAAAGGCACATTTTGGACCTAAGTCTTAAAAATCGATTATATGAATGAAATATCGACGAAATTTATGTTTTTCTCATGTCACAATATATTTTTTCACCTCGTAATTGTTTTGGTCTGATATTTTCGATATTTCATCAAAATTGAAATCTAGCAATAACATCGTCACGTCATCAAGCGTTGATTGAATTTTGGACCAAAATTCAACTCAAAAAATGGAATTAGTGAGTTTTGAACCTTGCTCGGCTCCTTCATTCCGAAATGACTTAGACATCACTGCTAAGCGCGCATGTGTTGATTGTTTGCTTCTTTATAATATATATTGACTTCGAATCAAAAAACTTGTAATTGATTTGCTTATGTCAATTTTTTTCCTACACTTTTCATATGCATTATGCAATGCATGTATCATATACGTATACATTGACTAGCTTTCGTTTTGGTTCAAGCCATAAAATAAATTAGATTTTAAAATTGAAGTAAATTGTTAAGAATTATCTACGGTTTAGCATTTATTTTTTCATCTTAAATTACTACAACTTATTATAAATCAATGTTTAGTTAAAGTTTTTTTTCAAATATAATAGATAATTGACAAAATAAACATCTCTTAAAGTGTCATTAAAAATGTCCTTATTTTTTTCACATTTCCATCAATTTTTTTATAATTTTTTTACTATTAATGATATTTCTCAAAAATTTTAATGACATTTTTATTTTTTAAAGGTCGATAATTTAGTCCTTGTTTTAGACCCACGTCGGAGCGTGAAATGGACGCAAGTACAGTGGCAGCGTAAAGTCGTCAGCTCACGTAAACCAAGAGCGCGTGCCGTCACGCGCTTCTTTGAAATAAATCGAACACATCCGCGCCACTAAGGAATAGACGCGTATCTTTTTCAGAGATTCGCGCTAGGAACGTTGGAGCGTGGAGCGAACGCGGAAGAGCGTGCAAGTGGTGGTGGATGTAAGAGCCAAAAACCCCTAATAAAGCTCCCTCTCTCCGTGTCCTCCGAAACTAACGCCCTTTGGAAGAGAAAGTACAAACCCACGACTGAGAAAGAGAGAGAAGCAGACAGACCCACACCAGACTCGGACCCTCTCTTAAATCCCCTCCTCCCTCCTTTCTCTCAGAACAAGAGGAAAGCAATGGCAATCTCTCTCTGCTTCACTCCCTCCTCCGCCGCTTCCACCAGCCTCAGCCCCCACCGTCCGCTTCCCTCACTCTCAGCCTCTCCCGTCGTCCACCTCAGCCTCAGCCTTGGCATCTCCGCCCCATCCCTCTCCCAACGCTCCCGCCAATTCCGCCGCGTGCTGTTCTCGGCCGGCGGCGGGGACGGGGGCTTCGGCGGCGGAGGCTCCCACGGAGGCGGCGGGGGAGACGGAGGCGAGGACAATGCCGGCGGGAAAAACCGGCTGGAGGCGCTGATTGTGTTGAAGGAGTCCGGCCGGAAACTGGAGAGCTTGCCGCAGGACTTGGCTGCGGCGATCCAGGACGGGCGGATCCCCGGCGCGGTTGTGGACAAGTTTTTTGAGCTGGAGAAGAGCGGCTTCTTGGCGTGGCTGCTGCAGTTCGCTGGGTTTAGGGAGCGCTTGTTGGCTGATGATCTCTTCTTGTTTAAGCTCTTCATGGAGTGCGGCGTTGGTCTCTTCACCAAGGTCTCTTTCTAATTACTGTCTTTTGTTTTCATTTCCAATATTCATCCGATTGATTTTCGATTGCGCTTTGTTTTGTAGACTGCTGCAGAGTACCAGAAGCGCAAGGAGAACTTTTTCAATGAGCTCGAAGTTGTATTTGCAGATGTGGTATGATTCATTGTCTCAATATGCTCTAAATTGGTACATGAATTAGTCACAATCAGTTGCATTATGAACAGTACACATGCCCATGACCTTTATACTGACCTGGTAACAGAATATAACATTTGATACAGATCGCAGCATTCTCGCAGGCTGTCATACGTCAATTTTGTAATTACTTTGCATTAAATGATTACTCATAGATTTTATTATTTCAACTTATCAGTTGCATAAGCTATATTTAGCATAGTTTGATTGCTTGTAAAATCTCTATTCCAATACTGGACATCATTCTTGATGATTTTTAAGGATTAAATGAAGATTGCTTGTGATTATTCTTCTTTTTGGGCCGTTCTTGTGATTATTCTTCCAAAAATTGTTCTTTATATGGAAAAATATAAAATCTGTATCGATGCTTTGTTTTTCCATTCTGTTCTGTTTACTTCCTATCATTCATGTTTGCTATATCTTTCTCTTAGGTAATGGCCATAATTGCAGATTTTATGCTTGTATATCTTCCTGCCCCAACTGTTTCTCTTCGACCCCCACTTGGACTCAGCGCTGGGGCAATCACCAAGTTCTTCCATGGTTGCCCTGATAATGCATTCCAGGTTACTACTCTATGAACCCCTAAAGTTCATTAGTGTAGAGTAAATCTAGACAAAGTTACTTATAGGTTTCTGAAATTCTGTCTACAGATCGCTCTCTCTGGAACATCATACTCCTTTTTGCAGAGGATTGGTGCAGTTGTGGTAAGGAGGATTTTATTTAAAGTTAGAATGGCATCATATATTTCTTAATTCTCATTTGTTTGGGCAGAGAAATGGGAGCAAGCTCTTTGTGGTCGGTACTGCTTCATCGCTGGTGAGTATTTTCCTAACTTCTTGTTACTGGTTCTTTTGGAAATTGCGTTGTTAGTGATTTGTGAATGCTTGATTGCTTGCTTGCATGAAAATGTTTGCACGTTTATCAGTTTATAGTTGGCGAAATAAATCTCACAACAACAAAAAATCTTAAACTTCCCAATTAAAACTTTTGTGTATTTTCCCATTTATACCATCAACGTCTATGTTTCTTTTTTAAAAAAATTGGGCATAATTGTTGAGATATATATTCCACATCGGGAAATTGAGGCCATGTCTGTGGGCTTATAAGGGTTTGGGCTACTCCCTCCATTTCCAATTGGTTTTGGAGTTGAACCTCAAACTACTTTATCATGGTATCAGAGCGGGTTATCCACGCCCACGTGTGTTAGCGTTACCAGCTACATGCACTCCACGTCATCCCTAATGATGTCTACGTGTTAGGCTTGAGTGGTCTATTCCACATGCAGGGACGTGTTGAGATATCTATCACACATCGGGAAAATAGGGTCTTGCCTGTGGGCTTGTAATGGTTTGGGTTACTCTCTCCATTGCCAATTGGTTTTGAAGTTGAACCTCAGACTACTTTATCAATAATTTTCTCTTTAAATGATATAGAAATCTCCATCATACCTTTTACGTTTTAAGAAGACAGGAAGGTGCCAGAAAATGTAGGGGTGCTGAAATTAATGCACTGTCACATAGTACTAGGCTACAGCTCTTTGTTTTTGAAACTTGAATCAGACTTGTTACTTGCAACAGCTACTCCGTTTATGTTCATAAGTTTTTGTCACTGGCAGTGAATTTTCAGGTGAGAGTAGAATCCTTCTGTTCTGTTTAAAGTCCAAGGTCAAAATCTTTCTTGTTTTTTGCATTTTGCTTGGAACCTTGTCACTGGACCACCTTTTTATTTCTCGAATGTTATCACATCTGTTGGTTATCTCGTGTGCTCCATAGACCAAGGCATAGTATAGGATGACTGAATAGTCAAGTTTGTGCTCGACCAATCGTCCCAAATGTCACTTATTATCCTATTCATTTGGTTAGCTCAAATATTCACCTATTCTCCCGGGGGCCTTGTATCCAAAACTCAGCTCTGTATTAATAGCCAAATGTTGTTCATCTGTTTCATATTATCCTAATGGAGTTCAATTGTTCATCCGGTGTTACATTGTATCATTTCGTTGATCTCTTCTCTTCTCCTCTCTCTTTCTCTCTGATGATCGTAGTTCAATAATGCTGGTTGAAATGGATACCAATGTTGAATCTCTTAATGGCCAGATACACTTCCAGTGCATCTTTTCTTCATATTTAAGTCACAATATTATGCAAGGTTTTTTGTGGTAGCACTAAATTTCATAGTGCTGATTCATAATGCATCTCATCTTTGATTAGATTGGCACAACTGTTACAAATGCCTTGATCAATGCAAAGAAGGCTGTTGGTACCTCTTCAGAGGGTGAAGCTGAGAATGTACCTATAGTATCCACTAGCCTTGCATATGGTGTCTATATGGCAGTTTCTAGCAATCTCAGGTACTTACACTTTGATCAGTGCTATTTTGTTCAATGAAGTGGTATAACTTTGTTTTTTTGGTGTAATTGTTATCGGTTCTTACATTATCTGTCCGCTTTTGTTGTCTTTCCTTTGCATTTCTGCCTTTGTAAATTGCACATTTAACATCATAGGTATGTGTTATATATCATCACCTTCAAAAGGTGGCAATTTTAATTTAAGCTTTATTGTTTATTTTGTTTAATTGGAAAATTACCGTATGAAAATTTCCCTTGAACGTGAACAAGTTGTCCACATAAATGCCCGAATTAGAACTTGAATGGAGGTGATGTCCTCGTAGATAAAGGTTATATTGGACAAAAAGTATTTTTTAAGTGAATTTATAGAGTGATTTGTAAATGGAATGGCCTCATTAGTGCAGACTTGAGGGCAATGGAATACAGTTTATTTACTCATCTCAATCACAATTTCTTTAACAGGTACCAGGTTTTGGCTGGTGTGATTGAACAACGGATGTTGGAGCCACTACTACATCAGCACAAGCTAATGCTAAGTGCAATATGCTTTGCCGTTCGAACGGGCAACACATTCTTGGGTTCATTATTGTGAGAACTTTTGCTCTCTTTATTTTTCAAATACAACAATTCTTTTTCCCTGCAAAAGTGTCCCTAAACTACTGTGCATCGCAGGTGGGTGGACTATGCTCGTTTAATTGGGATTCAGAAGGCCCATTAGTTATACAACAGATTGCAATTTCTAATTGATTGAGTTTGTCAAGGCCTAGGTTCTCTGCATTTGTTGCATACATTATGCAATTAGACGGTTGAAGTGATTGGGGTTCTATATGCTAGGGTTTAATGGGGTTTCTACCCCTTATATTTATACCACCCAACTCTGAGCCAACTTTTTCTGTTTTATTCTCGCTTTTCCATACGAATTTTTCACCCATTTTCTCATTTTTCTTTTTCTTGATGCTGTAAGGATTTTGTTATGGAACTCTTAACAGCAAGAAAAAGATATTACAGTTATCTATTGATTATGGTTGAGCTTGTGTGATTAGGTCATATATTTGCTTAAGAAGAAATTTTCACTTTAGGTCCTTTGAGCAGTTATTTGGAGATATGAGTAGCATGTTTATGAAAAGAGTACTAAAGCAATTGAGACAGACAAATAAACAAGGATAGAGATGAGCTCGCATAATGCATAGAGTAGCAGTGCTCACTTGTCACCAGATAGTCTCTCGCAAACTATTGACAGTAATAAACATTAGGAAATAATTAGGGTATGCTTGTATAAGTATAGTTATACGGGAGCACTTCTAGGAGGACCTTTAAGTTAAGGACTTGAATTAATTACTTATTAGACTAGTTTTTTGATCAAAATTTGACATCCGTTGAAGTTGTAGATTTATATAAGTAGACCAATTATACAAAATTTCAGTCACATTGGTGATCGTTAAGTACTAGTTTTAGATCAAATCAATAGATGAACCAAATTTGTTAAACATGAACCGTTCAAGTTCATAATTGGTAAATCATACTTATAAATGCCTTAACGATTTTCAATTTAGTTGAAAATTTACATAAATGATCTACTCATAAATATTTATAAAATGAATGGTTAAGATATTGATATATGATCGAAAAACGGGATAAATTGAAAAGTCTTTAACTTATAGGTCCTCACTAGAAGGACTCTCATGGTCATACTATTTTGGTACACTACATTTTGCAAGTGTATTTCAAACTTGCTGTTCAATATACATAATCAAGCCAAAGTATTACACATACTGAATACTGATAGAAAAAAAAAAGAAGAAAAAAAACTTCTAACCGTGAAATACTTTCATGTACGTACTTAGTAAACGATGACAACAGTGACAAAATTAGTGATAAATTGAAATTACAAGTGGAATTGATCCATTGTTCTGGGAATTGCAGTGCATGGTCTCTAAAATTTCGAATCAATATAGCTACCAACTGTTAGGATCAAACTTATGCAATAACTTCACCCTTCATGCAAGACCTGTATATGACTCGAGTACTGTTTGCATGTACTATGTCACAGCAGTCCTTTCCTCCCATCTCGAAGCGTATTTCTGGCGATGAATAGACCTCAATTTTGGTGATGGAATCCGCAGAGTGCTTACCACATGATCGCAAACCACGCGGCGCCACTCTTGAATACGTCGTAACAGTCTTCCTCTTCCCTCCATGGACACGATGATAAACAGAATCAAAATAAAACACATGGGGAGCTTGACATGGATTCTTGGATGGCAACCTGGTGTTGAACATGTAGAACGGTTGGCTTGCGTTTCTCCAACGCGAGAACGTCTCGAGGGGCTTCCGTAAGGTGCTCCGGGGGAGAATACTTTCGTAAATGTGAGCAGAATAGCCCCATGAGATTGAGAAAGACCAATTGCTTGGTCTGTGGTAGCATATGGTTTGTTGAAGAAGACGAGAAGGATCGACATTTGCAGCTTTCATGAGATGGTTAATAGACTCGGAGCGGTTCATGGAAGGGAAAATTGGGTTAACAGTATCAAGGTGGTGGATGGAGAGGAATGGAGATTGTGGATGAGCCGATAGAAGACCTGATATGTCACCACGAAGATCAATCTGTCATGTCATTAACACCAATGGATCAAGAGTTATTAACAATATATATAGTATATAGATCATGCAGTGAATATGCTGTAATCCAGTACATGTAATTCATAAACAAGTGATCGATTACCTGGTGAAGCCCATTTTCTTGAGTTAGAGTGACTCCTAAATCAGTTAAACATTCGTGTAATGTCAAATCACTAAACCAAGAGTATGAATATCTATCAACACAGTCGTCCAACTTTGTTGACAATGCTTCCACCAGAGGGTAACTCAAAATATAACCAGCTCCACCGAATGCCATGTCGAAAGAAAAATCGGAATTAGACTTGACGAACTCCGAACGGGTTCCTATGTAATGGTACTTAGTGTGATCATACTTTGCTAGAACTTCAACCAAATTATCAACCATGAAAACAGTGTCATCGTCCGACATTACATACCATCTTACGCCTTTGTCACGCTCTCTAAATATCTCCAGAATTGAACGCACTATTCGTACTTGTATCGGATTCAGTATTTTTGGGTACACTTTTAATTTGGTGACATCGTCATTGACACGAAAAGGAGGATAAGATGAAGGCCAAGGCAAAAACTCTTTGGGAGGAGCTTCATCCAAAAAGAGGTATCCTCGAGTGACATTAGGGCGCCACCATGCTTTGATGTAAGCTGTTTTGTGCCTCAATGTTTTGACAGAGCCAACCATTCCGATGACAGTGTGTCTTAAATTGGTAGGAGAGTGACCGGGGGGACGTGTAGCCGGGGAGGATAAATTTTGTTGGAGGCTTCTAAGAAGATTGGTAGGTTGCAAAATATATAGCGATGTTAGGATTAAGCTTGAAATGTAAAAAGTTATTAGGATTAAGATTAAAATTGCTAGAGATTTGAATACAACTCCAAGAGATAAAAGGGTTCCTTGTTTTTGTTGAGGTGTGGCAGGACACATTTTGAAAGATATGATGGCACAAAGAGAGAGAGATTGAGAGGGAGGGAGTGGACCTTTATTTAGGTTTTGAGAGTTCTAAAGGACTTTGAGATCTATGTTTAGGGTAATACATAATATTGGTTACGATGAATTGACCTCAATGTCAGTGATGGAATCCGCAGAGGTTACCAGATTTGAAGAACAAGATAGCAAACCACGCAGAGCTACTCTTGAACAAGTCGTAACGGTGTTGCTTCCTTCAACATGAAGATCAACATAATTAAAGTTGAACACATGAGGAACTTCGCATGGATCATCGTTGGGGGCCATCTAATATTGAACATGAAGAATGGTAGTCTCCCATTCCTCTTCCAAGGCCTGAATCTCTCAAAAGGGTGTGATAGCATTTACGTAAACGTGAACAGAATAGTGCCATATGAGATTGAGAAATTAAGTTAATGGTGGCAAATGCCTCACTCTTAGCCACGAATAAGTTCACGGTGAGATGTTGGCCAAATTTGCTCGGCGGATGAAAAATTCTCGCTTCTCCCATTATTTTCGTGTCTATGCAATAATTTTACTACTTATTTGATGATTTAAGATGGTTTAGTGGATGCACTAGGTCTTTCCATGAGAACCTTCAAGTGTGGAACATCGGACATTCGGGTCATTCGTGCATCTTTGTTGGAAAATTGTCTAAAGGACAATAAATTAAACCAAATATTTAAAATAGGTTGCACTTTTAATTAGATGATTGCATACATTAATTTGTAATCTTTGTAATGAGGGCTATAAAATCATGTATTCATATACATAATATGGTTGTATGGTGAATGAGAATTGCCACCTAAAGATGGCTAGTTCAAATGAGAAAATGAACTTTGTCCCATATTAAAAAAGTGAGAGAGTAATAATGTTTTAAATAGAATTTCACACCTTGAAAGTGTAACAAAGGCTTATGTCCCCAATTGATATTGCAAGAGGGGTTTGTGTTAGTTTGTATCAATAAACTAATTAATCTAGCCAATATAAGAAGGAAAATTATGTAACTTTATTTTGATGGTGAGATGGTTTCTATGCAGATTGTTTGTGAATGTAATTATGTCGTCCTTTATGAGTAATATGGGATGGTACATATAGGGATAGTATGTGACATACTGGGGGTAGTAGACGTCATACTGGGGTAAGTAGGCACCATATTGAGGGTAGTAGACGACCTATTCGGGATAGTAAACAAAATACAAGGGGTAGTAGATGTCATACTGAGGGGCAGTAGACGACATACTGATCAACAATAAACGGTTGTCAGAGTTCGATCAACGGTCATCGAAATCAGGTCAACGACCACTAGAGTCCGGTTAATGGTTATCGGCTATCGAAATTCGGTAATAGAATCTTTATTTAATAATAGACTCTTATATTTATGAATGATATAATTGTCTTTTTGTTGTGTAAGTTGGGTAGTGAGAATTTATAAATCTGGTTTTGTTAGTGAGAAGAAAAATCTTAAATTTAGAGCTAGTGGGCATTAACCCATAATTTTTTTTAGACAATCCAAAACTTGTTACTTCTATGGAGAAATTATTCGTTGATCCGGGAACATGGTTGAGTGGTGTTCCGGATCATATGACTAACTGACATATGGCTCAAAATCCATATAATCTAACGTACGATAAACACCGTTAAAAGGGTTTTCTAGTTCTTTTCATCACCTGCATATACCATTCTTCCATTCCATTCTTATGTATCTTAAATCTGCTATCCTTATACCCCTAGAACAATACCCATCAACCCTAAGTCTATCTATGCGAGCATTCTCATCAAAATGATGCTATTAAATTTTTTGGGTTTGATTTACAGAGATTTGAGATGAGATATAGTAGATTTGAGTTTCTCTATCTTCTCTAGCACCGCCGCTACTCACCTTCACCACCCAAACCTTCTTCCTGCAAACTCATCTCCATTACTCTCTCTCGTAGAGTGGAAACTTAACAATTGATCATCATGATGCCTCCTGATGCTCCTCCCTCAAGATCAATGTTGTGTTGTTATATATATAGAATTCAATAAATTTCTTGAATCATTCCTTAATGGCAAACAAGATATTCTTCATAGATGCATTAGCTCTGCCCAAACGCTTCCGGACTCCGATTCTCCAGAAAGATTCTTCAAGCCAGAATTCAAGTTGGGGGTACAATTTATGCCTTAATGTAATGAATCGTAACTATTTTATTTTTTGTTTCAAACGATATAAAAAGTTATTTTTAAGATTACTCCGCTCTTAAAAATAAGGTTTCCTGTCTTTATGATTTTTAATTTTCATTAGTTAGTCTATTTATTTGGTTTAAGGGAGTTCTAGTTACACAAAAACCTCTACTTTTTTATATATTTTTATTTGGCTTTTTTCAACTCACATGAAAGACAAATAAAGACATATCAAAAGATAGACAAAGGAAAAAGATCATCGATCATATTAAAAATTTAAAAACCCTTGTATTAAAATCCCAATTTACATATAAGAATAGTTCAATTGTTGAAGATGAGTGGGGTTGTAGGATTCGTAATCTGAGCATGGATGCAACCAGCCATGAATATGGGATTCCTATTACAAACTCTCTATTGCATATGCTCATGGATTTTGGCCAGAGCGTGTATATATTGTCATGTGTTTCGACTTATGAAATAGGGGATACATGTGATTGTGGATGGTGAAGCATGATCATTACTAGTGTGCTATGAATGCATAGTCATATGCTCCTTTCATATTGCAAATCAGTAAATCTGTAAATGTGAACGATTTGGCCTTGGTGGGAATGTTATATTAAATGTTGTTTCCCGTGCAGTATAAATGTTATTTTATCTTTAGATATTTGCAGTTTGTGATAAGAGTTAAGATCAATTGTTGTTTCCCGTGTAATATCGTAGACAATCCTTTTTTGTTACAGAAAAAAAGGTTATCTACTGGACAACCCTTTTACATATGTTAAAATGGGTTTATCTTTTTTTCTGTGCCGGCTTTCTCTTGGATTAACTTTCTGTTATTCCTGTCTTGGTTCTTCCTTTGTCTTGGACGTAAATGTGTCAATAATTATTTCAATTCAAAGCTAGTTTTTGTCCTCGTTTACCTAAATGTGCAAGGACGGATCTTAGTAGAATAATCTCGGGGCTACAGCCTGTAGTTTTTTCATCTTATCCAACATATATAGGTTCATTTGGTCTAAAGTCAACGTTTGTTAATACAGTTAGCAAATGTAAATATAAATCCTTTTAAACAGTAAAACTTTAAAAGTATGAAAACAAGTTAATCGATTAAGAATTTAATATTAAACCAAATCTTCACTAACAACTTTAAGAAAATATATTAGCTCACATCAAAAGGCAATTATTTGATAGTAGTACTGAAGGTGAGATAATTAACAATTTGGTAGGACTGAGCACTTACCGAGTTACCGCAATCCTGATCTCGTCCCGGTCTCTTATCGAAAATTAGCGGGACAGGAATTGACAGTACCGTACTGTCCCGTCCCAGTAGTTTGGAAAAGGGATGGGACGAGACCGTCCTGAAAGTATAATTGTATTTGTATCCGATAGTAACCGTTCGATTGTTAGGGTGTATACTCTTAAAATGAACTCAAACACACTCAATGAGATGCCCAAAATCTAAACCTAAATTCAAAGTACTAGTTTCACATGACAAGAGTTAGATAATTCATTCTCATTTGATGATGATGATCATATGAAAGATATCGACCGCCACAACGAATCTAAGTAACGATAGCTAGAGCTCCTTTGATTTTTCAAGCTTAAGAGTTTTCTCAAGATCTTAATTAATTAGTTAGATATAAATTACAAACATTTAATTAATTTGTTGTTGACCCCCTTTCATTTTTACAATTTTTGTTCGTTTCTACTTATAAAGAGTTAGGAGTTTAGAACTAGGGCTATTATATCATGGACAAAATAACACCATGAAATATATACATATGATTATTATACACAATAAAACTCTTATCAATATTGGATGAGTATACATTGACTTTATAAAAAATAAATATAAAATTTCTTCAAGAATTTAGGATCAATTTCTCTCTTCTAAGTTTTTTATTTTTATTTTTTTCTTTCGTTGCAAGATCCCGATCCCGTCCAGGTACCGAACGGGATCGTCCCGTGTGGGATAGATTTCTAAAACTACAATCCCGTCTCGATAATATATTTTCAGAACGGGACGAGATTTGCCGAATCCCGTCACATCTCACCTCATGCCCAACCCTATAATTTGGTACAAAAAATAGTTAGGTCTAATGTAAAATCAGGTCTAGTTAGATATCGCGACCGTATCAACCTGGACCTCTTTGCATAGTTAATTATGTCAAAAATTGTATATGTAACAATCAAATATATTTATAAGGAAATTTTATTGAATAAAGTTTAGCCCATGTTATTTTCAAATTCTAGCTCCGTCCATTTAAATGTGCCTCAGGAATGACAAACAATGGTACCAGATTGAAAACCACCGGTGAAAACGCTTCCGAGCACCTACACTAGCCCTAGAGGGACGAAGCGAGATGTGCCTGATCAAGCTCAGTCTTCCACAATGCCCAAGCGTGCTGCTGCATCTGCAGACTTAAAGGGGAAGTTTGTCCTTATTTCCGATGAGTCTGATCGCATGCAAGCGAGGGAACTTATTGTGGCAGATGAAATCCTTGCCATGTCCTTGACTTGTGAGAAGCCAACCAGAAGACCGACTCAGTTTACTTTGCATAGTGAAGATGGTACTGCAGGGCCACTCGAGATGGTACGGTGGAAGCTGGTTTGTTTATAACTGGCACTATATTGCCTCTTCCTGAAAGTTGTGAGACGGACATGGAAAGCAATATTAGATGTGAAGCATTTGGGAGAATAGATGCTTAGAAGATCTCTGTTTTTTTTGGTAAAGAAGATCTCTGCTAAACCCATTTTGAATGTGGCACCTTTGAAAGTATGGCGTATACCAGCCAGAACGCCATGCTATTCAAAGGTGCCACATTTATAATGAGATCAGCAGCCGGAGTCTGCTGATGAGCAAAGAAAATGGCTTGACTCGTAACAAGAGAAGAACCCGCCAGATGCCAATTCATATTTTCTACGAGTTCAAACTTTGTGTATCCAAGTCAACTCAAACTCTCAAAACTGTAAGGCTCTCTTTAATGGGAAAAATGAGTTCATCTATACATCAATTCCACTTTCAAATACCTTGCAAATCAAAACACTACGCATGCACTATGGCTTCCGCGATTACATTCCATCGTATGGCATCTACTAAACAGGCGTTCTAGCTTAAACGTATTGGATGAGAAAGCACATGCTCCTCTTAAGAGACGAAAATTATATGATACGAATAATTACATGAATCTCTAGATTCGTTTTCACTCTCCACCCCAACTCAAACCCCGCCTTGTATTCCCTTCTATATTGCACATGATAAACATTCTAACGAGATCTACTATGTACATAAACTAAAATACAAAAGGGAAAATATGGATCATGTATTATATATCCCTAGGGCCATCAAAAGACTGAGTCTTTCTCAGATTCCAGTGCATGCCGTCATGAATGGTGGTCAAGAAATCATTAGTCGAATCAACTTGACATGCCGTTGGGACAGGCCAAGGAGCCATACTGCACACAAGTGCATCGCCAGCTGCAAGCCGTTTCCTGTCCTTGCCATCAAATGATGCCCATGCAGAGCTTCTGCTGTTATAAGGTACTTGTACACGCAACGTTACATACTCGGGTAATATCAGAGGTCGGAATGATAAGGAATGCGGACAAATAGGGGTAAAGAGGATGCCTGGAACCTGCAATCATGGAGAACAATCAAGACAGCATATATCAATAGCATGCATACATTAAAGAGTCTGACTGCAGGTTGCAAGTACTGCCAATATATATACTTGTAAGACTTTGAAAATTATTTTTAAAATGGGCGAGTTCAAGTATTCCATTTTGCCCTAATACTCCTTAAACTTCAATAATAAATATACTGTGAGGCTGAGTTTTCATAGCGTACTTGAAAATAGTTTTATAGCAGTTCATCACAATTGTTACAAAATCTAATAGTGATCATCTGACTAATATGACAAATTACACCATCCAACCATTAAAAAAATTAACACAGAAAACCGTGGCGGTACACCTCAACTATAACAGTAATCTATAAATCATTAAAAGCTTATGGACAGTGGGATGAGAGAACCAGAGTTATATAGGATGAGACCGACTTAATTGGAATGTAGTTGATAACGGTATTTTCAAATCAATTATTAAAGCTGTTAAACAAGTTCGGTGTATAGTGTGTGTGTATATATATATATATATATATATATATGCAGGGTCCTTCCACTAAGATCCTTTTTTTAGGTTTAGATGAGGGATAGCCTCGCAGCCATTAGATCTGTTTTAATGAAAATGAAGGGCTGAGATTAAGTCGAACAGATATATGGTGCTTAACCAAAAACTTCCTTCAATTTCTGGGCAACGCCATTACTCAATTCTAGATGATGAAATCAAAAGCTAAAACCAAAGGTGAATCTCTATGAAGCTTAAATGAAACAAAACAGAAAAAGGGGTTTGAATTGACATTGACATGGAATCTCTTAATACGTGTTTGGTGCTTCATTGATTACGCAACAGTGTTGATGGAGAAGACCAGGAAGTCGATGGTTTTTGGCCAGAGAAAGAGTACGGGCATAATAAAAGGGATTGATTAATCAACTTTGAAGCAAATAAATGTGCATGCGAATGAATTAACCAAAGAGAAATCAACAAGTGCTTCCCTCCCAAAAAACCATTGTTCAATCTGCCAAGACAAAGGACCCATGATTGAAACCCACGTCTGTGGACTTTTTCCAATGAGGATTGGAAATCAAATTCATGGACTATTTCTCATAAAATTGCTGCAACTATACTGAAATCTGAGGAAAGAATTAGAATATTTCTCTCAAGAAATCATATACTCACTACAACAGATTGAAACCCACTTGATTATTTGAGATTTTCAAGGAGATGTGCTTGGAATCGAGATTTGATACTACTAAGTCGCGAGAGGGAAAGAATTGGGAATTCTGGAATTTGAGCGTTTGTGTCAGAAAGGGAATAATCATTGATTTAATCTGAGCCCCTTATTTTCATTAAAACAGATCTAATGGCTGCGAGGCTATCTCTCATATAAACCCAAAAAAAGATCCCTTAATAGAAGGGCCCTACAGATCGAATGGCTGCGAGGCTATCCCTCATATAAACCCAAAAAAATGATCCTTTAGTGAAAGAGCCCTATGGAAGGGCCCTATATATATGACCCCCTTTCAATGAGGGATCTCTTTTCTTAACATATATGAAGGAACAATGAATACAACTTTTTGATCACCAAATCACATCTCCACCATCCAATATATATATTTATATATATAAATCATCTATACAAAATTTCATCAAATTTGGTGATCGATAAGATGCTCAAAACTCCGAATTAAAATTATAAGCATGAACGGTTCATGTTTAGCAGATGCATCAATTGATTTCAGTTAGTTCAAAGCCTTAACGATCACCAAATTAGATGAAATTTTGTAGAAATGATCTACATATACGAATCTAAGTATTAAACGGTGGAGATGTTGATATGTGATCGAAAAGTTGGTCTAATGTTTAATCCCTCATATGTCAAAAAAAGGATCTATTAGTGGAAGGGCCCTCTATATATATGAAGCCATTCGAGAGCGGAATAAAGTGCGGACGTAGGTCGTTCTCCGTCGTTTCATGCCGTCGACGACTTCTCTCTTTCCTGAACGACAGCCAACCTCTCAGGACCGCTTCCCTCTTTCCAGAACTCGTCAACGAGTTTTCTGACCAGAATGAAGCTCTGGACAAAAAACACCATGTTGGCCAGAAAACTCGTCACCAGCAAGTTCTAGGAGGGAAACAGTACTGGAAAGCTGTGTTGTCGTCCGGGAATGAGAGAAGTCGCCGGCAGAGAATGGTTGATGTCTGCACTTTAAGTCGAAGTGCAGACGTCCGCCTCTAATCTGGCCTATATATATATCCTTCTGCACACACGAAGCGCGTGTTTGAAGGCTAGTGTGTATATATATATACACACACACACACACACATTAGCCTTCAAACACGCGCTTCGCGTGCAGAAAAACTTTGTTCACGCCTGTAAAATTTTTGGTTTTTATGTCACTGTCTATAATCCTCAGTAGATAATGTATCTCAACCTTAAGACTTGCTAATCATATTAATTGTATATTTATATTGAGATGCATATAATTTGAATAACAAACCGATACACTACACGTGAATTTTGTAGTTCGATCAATATTATGTAACAATTATCTGAAACTAATAAAAATTACACAATTGATTGAGATGACGTTAACACCGACCAAAATATATATCTAGAATTGCAAGGAACATCCATCAGTTCATGTCATAAGCTGAACTGAAACTTAATTAATAGGAAAATTAATTGTTGTCCTAAACACTAAACCCACATATCAGCATTCATATGCATCGTCAAAATTAATATTTTAAATAATTGATATAAATGAATATAAACCCTGAAAATCGAACTCTAAACTCGCATGTCAACATTCAGATGCATCATCAAAATTAATACTAAACCCAAATATCAACATTCATATGCATCGTCAAAATTAATATTTTAAATAATTGATATAAATAAATATAAACTCTGAAAAATTGAACCCTAAACTCGCATGCCAACATTCAGATGCATCGTCAAAATTAATATTTTGAAAAAGTGAAATAAATGAATATAAACTCTAAACAATAGATACAATTATTAATCAGTTAAAATGCAAACACAATTATTTAGTTTGAGCTGATTCAATTTCTTTTCTATTATTATTATTATGAATATTATTATAGAGATGTTATTAACAACCGGTATTTGTTATCAACACACCTATCAACTTATTATTATTATTATTGTTATTTTTTAAAATGAGTGGTAAAACTGTAAAAAAAAAAATTAATAGTGAATAGTGACCACCCCATCCGCTTATATATATATATATATATATATATATATTCAGTAATCGCAATTTACACGAACGGTTTATTTTGACAGATTTCGTTATGTTAATTCATTTAATCTAATTTGGTACCCAAATGATCTCTAAATTAGATGAAACTTGGAAAGAATAATCTACACACTATTTTCTAGACACTGAGCCGTGAAAATGTGACCTACAAGTGAGCCAAATAAGTAGAGCGGATGTTTTTGGTTTTCCGGCCATTTGGCGTCGACAGCGGCCCTACTTGCTGCTGGCCCTATGTCTGCTCTACATCCTTCTCGTGTGTGTGTGCGTAAACTTCTCTAATTAGGAACAACCTACTAGGACAAGATACCAGTAGTGTATACCACCTCACCAAGTACGAGGCTGTATAGAATACAAATCTACTTTATAAATAGTGGTAAAAATAAGCACCAAACATGAAAATATGGTAACATACCTGGGGATGGACCATTGATCCTCCAGCAGCTAATGAATATGCATTACTGCCAGATGTTGATAATATCAGCCCATCTCCTTGGACGCAGGTGACAAAAGAGTTGTCACAATAGCATTCCAAATTTGTGAGATAAGATGATATTCCACTATCAATTGTAACCTCATTTAAAACAAGTATTGTCCCTTCAGTTTCGTACTCATTTTTAGCTGCTTCTCTAATAACATGGCACTGCAACCTGTGCCGTAGTGTGATACTAATGGGACCTTTTAAAAGTGAATCGAGATAATCCCGGTAACTTTCACTGTCTGAATCACGTTAAGGATCATTTCTCGATCAGACAGAACTACTGAGAACAGGGAAGACTGTTAAACTAAAACACTAAGGCAGGCAAATGTTTAGTTTTTTTCTTCTTTTTAAGAATAATCTGGTGTAGAGTATTTTTAAGTACATGTATAATCTTTTAGTAAGTAATTCTTTCATTAATTATGATGAGAGGATACGAAATGGAGTCATAAATCCCAGAGACCCTAAAGAAAATGGCACAACAGGTGGAACTGGTCCTTTGAACATGGATGCTGCCTGTAAAGTAAGAAAAGAGGTGTTAGTAATTTAACATTGCAAACCAAGGTAAGCCCGCTTTCAGTTCCAAAGGCTTAAAATTATAGCCAAGAAAGTTAATTTTGATGGAGCTTGTAGCTTGAGTATCTTGCACAACTGATAGGAGAAAAAAAAAGTAGTAATATCGTACTAAAACTATTCCAGTATATTTCGGCCTCCTACGCAAGGAACAATAGTAACGCCAAACATCATCCAATGAACAATCAAACAGTTAAATAATGCACTTGATCAGACTGCTGATGAACCTTCTAATAATTCAACCATCTGTGAAATGAGTATGACTTAAAAATAATATCCATTCTATCTGCATTTGTACACATCACTCTTGCATAATTCTGCATGGACAGGGCAACAAATATTATGAAGCACCAAAACGAAGCAGGTATTCTCCATATACTGTAGCTTCTCTGAATATGATAAATGGTTGTGTTTTTGGCTCGTTGATACAATCTAGAGAATTAGAATTCAGTAAGCAAATCCAAGTCTAGAATGGAAAGAGGACAGTGTTATAACTATTCTATAAGTTCTAGGAAAGTTAGTCTTTCAAGACTCTTAGGATTTGTAATAGACTTGTGTCTATTAGGTTTAGGAGTCCTAAACCATGTTGTAGCAGCAGCTCCTATTCAATATAAATAAGAGCTGCAGGAGTTTTCTACGGTGAAGACAGTTAGTACAGAAAACCAGGAGCCAAAAGGGTGATATAGAGATCTAGCACGGAGTTGGGGATTAGCATAGGGAGGGATTTTAATAAGTACTTGTAATTAAGTTGTTATTCTCCATAGTCCACTTGAGAGATCACATAAGTGGACGTAAGCGAGAGTTTTGGCGGACTTCATCTTTCTAGCTTTGCTTAAGTCGGTAAAAGACCAGAAAAGATCCTAGGGCCCTAACCACTCTGAAATGAGTATGACTTAAATAATATCCATTCTATCTACATTTGTACACACCACTCTTGCATAATTTTGCATGAACAGGGCAACAATATTATGAAGCACCAAAACGAAGCAGGTATTCTCCATATACTGTAGCTTCTCTGAATATGATAAATGGTTGTGTTTTTGGCTCGTTGATACAATCTAGAGAATTAGGATTCAGTAAGCAAATCCAAGTCTAGAATGGAAAGAGGACAGTGTTATAACTATTCTATAAGTTCTAAGAAAGTTAGTCTTTCAAGACTCTATTAGGATTTATAATAGACGTGTCTATTAGGTTTAGGAGTCCTAAACCATGTTGTAGCAGCAGCTCCTATTTAATATAAATAAGAGCAGCAGGGGGTTTTCTAAGGTGAAGACAGTTAGTACAGAAAACCAGGAGCCAAAAGGGTGATATAGAGATCTAGCACGGAGTTGGGGATTAGCATAGGGGGGATTTCAATAAGTACTTGTAATTAAGTTGTTATTCTCCATAGTCCACTTGAGAGATCACATAAGTGGACGTAAGCGAGAGTTTTGGCCGACTTCATCTTTCTAGCTTTGCTTAAGTCGTAAGGTACCAGTAAAAGACCAGAAAAGATCCTAGGGCCCTAACCACTATCAGTGGTATCAGAGCTTAGACTGGTAATTTGTGATGGAAGACAGTAAAGGCATAGTCGAAGTAGAAGATGTGAAATCGTTTTTTTAAACCCTTGAATGGCAAAGACAACTTCACGCTTTGGGGGAGGAGGGTGAACAGTCCTAATTCTACAAGATCTGTACGAGGCTGTTCTCGGGATAGAGAATAAGGCAGCTGAGTTAATCTTGATCTTACTTGCAGGTAAAGGTCCTATTGGTGAGAATATGGACAGCAGCAAGACATTGGACAATGTCAAGGAGGCTGAAGCAGAACATGTCAAGAATGTTGGCGCAGACAAACTCTCATTGAAAGATGAGCTCTACAATCTTCAGATGGAAGAAAGCGGGGATCTACAGGAACATCTGAATAAGTTTCAGATTTGTGTTGTCAGTTTATCAAAGGTGGATGTGCAATTTGAAGAGGATAAAGCACTTATGCTCCTAACATCTTTACCAGCTTCATACGAGAAGTTCAACACCATACTTGTTTCCGGTAAGGATTCTCTCAAGTAAGATGAGATTACCGAAGCTATTCAATCTTATATTAAGACGAGTAGTGAGACCAAGATTTCTAAAGGACGCCTTCAAGTTCAGGGCGAGGAAGATTAGTTGACGAGTGAGAAGGATAAATCTGGTGACAAAGGTACAACAAAATCCAAGAAAAAGTCCAAGGAAGGTTGCTTCAAATTTGATGCTGCAAATCACTTGAAAAGAAACTGCAAAGGGATGATGAAAGCAGAGGTGACGGTAAAGATGAAGATAGTTATCAGGAAAGATGAAGATGATTGTGAACTTCTTGCGGTAACGTCCAGCTCCAAAGCTTTAAGAGATTGGATTTTGGATACCGGTTGTACATTCCACGTGTTCAATCCAAGAATGGTTTCACACATTTGAGTAGCAACGAAAAAGTTTTCAGGGGAGAAGACTCACCGTGTTGGATCCTAGGTATTGGATCAGTGAAAATCAGAATGCATGACGGAGTTGTTAGAAAGCTGGAGAATATTAGATATATTCCTAAGTTAAGGAAGAACTTGATATCTTTAGGTACTTTAGACAAGGTCAGATATAGGTACAAGGAGTCACTAGTTGTGATGAAGGATCCTAATGTGTACAAGCTTTAAGGGACTACAATAATAGGTGGAGTTGCAGTATCTGCTAAGGTAAATGACAAGACTGAGCAATGGCAACAAGGCCTATGACGCATGAGTCAACAAGGAATGCATGAACTCTACAAGAAAAGAAAGGCAGAAGGTGTCGGTGTTTGCAAACTAAACTTCTGCCAGGATGGTACTCTTGGGAAGCAAAAGGCGGCATTCAAGTTGGTATATTGTGAGAACAAAAGCAAATAATTGCTAAATTATATTCACTCACAAGTATGGAGTGCGACACCAATAAGTTAGGAGGCTTGCAATACTTTGTTGATTTTCTAGGTGATTTTTCGACGAAGATTTGGGCTCTTTATGGAGAAATATGAGATTCTCTTCAAGGTCAAGGGAAAAGAAAAGTAGAAAATCTAACAGGAAAAATTATATGTATTTGAGAACTAACGGCAGTCAATACAGAATGAAGAGGTTCTTACACTTTTACACGGATGGAATCACAAGATGCATCATGGTAAAAGATAATCTCCAGGCAAACGAGGCTTCTAGAAGAATGAAGAAAGCTCTCTTTGAGAGAGAAAGAGGCATGTGGCTGCATGCAGGATTACCGGACACGTTTTGGGAAGTAGTTAACCATGTGTCACCATCAAAAGTCTTAAACTTTAGTGTGCATAGGAGGTATGGTCAAGAGAATCAGCTGCGGCTGTTCTAACTTAAGGATGTTTGGTAGCAGTGTGTCTGCTCATATTTGGAGAAAAGAGCAAACCAAACTCAAAGCCAAATTTTGGTTATTGAGAAAGGAGTTAAGGGCTGCAAGTTATGGAATGTTGTCAGCATGAGAAAGGTTCTAAGATATGTCATCAGTGATGTTTATGGTCATCACAGAGAAGATTGGATCACCTCAGGGAAGATAACAACTGAGGAAGTACATTCAAAGCCAAACTCCTTTCTCAATAACCAAACTCAAAGCCAAATTTTTTGGTTATTGAGAAACGAGTTAAGGGCTGCAAGTTATGGATTGTCGTCAGCATGAGAAGGGTTCTAAAAAGATATGTCATCAGTGATGTTTGTGGTCATCACAGAGAAGATTGGATAACCTCAGGGAAGATAACAACTGAGGAAGTGCATTCCAAGGAGAATGTTTCATATTGTTTGACCAGGACCATTGCCGTGCAGGTTCAAGTGTTACTTGAATTTGCTCGCTCTCACAGCATGCTGAGAAAGAGGCACGTTACGGCAAGAGAAGTCTTGCCAAAGTGAAGGCTCTTGAAGGTTTGTTCGGGATTATTTCAAGAATCAATATATCCGGAAGGGTGCAACAGTCGATTTGGTATCAACTCACCAAGGTGGAGATTGTTGTGTTTTTGGCTCGTTGATACAATTTGGAGAGGTAGGATTCAGTAAGAACATCCAAGTTTAGAATGGAACGAGGACAACACAGTAGCTTTTCAATAAGTTCTAGGAAAGTTAGTCTTTCAAGATTCTATTAAGATTTGTAAGACTTATGTCTATTAGGTTTAGGAGTCCTAAACCATGCCTATTTATATTGAATAGGGGCTGCAAGGGTTTTCTAAGGTGAAGACAGATAGCACAGAAAACCGGAGCCTAGGGAGATCTAGCAGGGAGTTGGGGATTAGCATAAGGATTTCAATAAGCAATTGTAATCAAGTTGTTATTCTCCATAGTTCTAGTGATCTCTCGAGAGATCACATAAGTGAACGTAAGCCAGAGTTTTGGCTGAACCACTATAAAATTGGTGGTGTTTCTGTTATCCAGTTCATCTTTCTAGCTTTGCTTAAGTCGTAAGGTACCCCATTAAAAGACCACAAAATATCCTAGGGCGCTAACCACTGTAATAACTTCAAATTTCCCTACCAAAATCACTCGAATGCTCTAAAAGAAAAATTAAAAATCAACAAAAATAAATAAATCATCCACACATACCAAGAGGACGGTTCCATCCCCACCAAGAGTCACCACAAGGTCAACTTTTGTGTGCAGGAGCATAATCTCGGTGTCTGTCAAGCAAAGCATCAAATTTTATACAGTTAATAGCAAAATCACACGCAAAACAGCTAATTGCCTAATTGTACTTTTCTTAATATAGATGAAATAAGTACAATTGACAGACAAATGCATTTAGATGAAGTATCATGAGCAAGATTACATGTACACCCACTCCAAAATATCTCTTTTTTTGATTCAAAGACCTTTATTTAAGATTGATTTTCTTCTTTCCTTGACATGCTCTCTTGTTTTTGTTTTTCAAATTGTTCTGCTAGCGACTTCATACTCCTCCATTTCAATGAAAGAAAATTCTAACAGGAAAAAAAAGCAAGGAGCAAATACATAGAACCATCTTGCATGTAAAATAAAATAAATATTCACAGTATATACAAAAGATTTAGTAAAAGCACATGGTCACCAAGTCTTGGAATTTATCACATGTTGTTAACGATACTCCCTCTATCTCTTCCACAAATCACTCTTCACCAAATCAGGAATGATTAGGAATGATTACAGATTGCATACTCCCTCTATCTCTTCCACAAATCACTCTTCACCAAATCAGGAATGATTAGGAATGATTACAGATTGTATAATCATTCCTCCCTCTTCAAGGATTGACATCTAAGCAATAACACTTGATTCTTTCCCTATTTGTAATAGTAGTTGTATATAATGTCCGTCAATGACAGAATTGTAATCAAGAGGAATTCAAATTCAATATGGTATCAGCTAGGTTTAGATCCTAACCTGTAGTCTCCTCCGTCTTTGTCTTCCTCCTTTCCGCATCTTGATCTCTTTCTCCGCTTTTCTTCTGTCAAATCTAATTCGTCCCTTGTCCTCTTCTTCCATGACTTCTATTCCAAACACCACTCAATTTGAAAAACTGTCTGAATCCAACTACTTGGATTCAAGGTTCTAAAAGTCGCTAGTCGCTAGTCGGTCGGCCGAACGGGGACTAGTGAGTAGAGGAGTAGTCGGGAGAGTAGTCGAGGAGTACTCGATTTTTAATTTTTGGATTTATTTTTATTTTTAAAACATATAATTATATATAATTTTTTAAAAGGTATTATAATGTCTAAAATAATAAAAATAGTCAATAAAATGCCGAGTTTGGCCGATTTTTTTTCGAGTTAGGCCGATTTTTTCCGAGTTGTACCGATTTTTTTACCTAGTTGGGCCGATTTTTTTACCTAGTTGGGCCGATTTTTTCCGAGTTGGGCCGACTACTCAGCCGATTTTCTTCCGGCCGACTTTGTACTCCGATTTTCTTAAAATCGCCTCAGAAGGACGCCGAGTAGCGAGTACTCGGCCGAGTTTTAGAACACTGCTTGGATTGGACTCGACAGATCCGATCGCATCTCAATGGTCAAGAGCTTTGGGGCTATGTTGATGGCTCTGTCCCAGCACCTTCCCTCACCATCATGTCCACCGCCACTACAACTACTCCATCTGCTCCCATTCCAAACCCAGCCTATAGAAAGTGGTTCACAATCGATCAACAAATCGTCAGTCTTCTCATCAGCACTTTGGCCAGCAAAGTTAAGAAACTTACAGTGGGATTTGATACCTCCAAAGGCATCTGGGACTGCCTAGCTCGCCATTATTCCCAAAAATCTACAGCTAGTGCATCCAGCCTTAAACTCCAATTGCTTGAGTTATAGAAGGGCTCCCAATCCATTGATGATTACCTTCAACAAGCTAAGAGCATTGCTGACAACCTTGCAGCCATTGATAAACATGTCTCCGCTGAAGATCTGGTCCTTGCAACTCTCCATGGTCTTGGACAGGACTATATGATGCTCCGCATAGCCCTCACTCAACAACCTTCTCTTCCTGACTTCACTGAGCTTCGAGCTCGGATTTTAGCCTTTGAAGCCCAACAACCACGACATACAGATTCCCATCCACCCACTGCTCTCATCCATCACAACCCCCAAAACAATTCTGTGTCTGCTCGACCAGAATCATCGATTCAGCATCAGCGGCCCACTTTCTCTGGTCGAAATCCGAATTACGGCGGCCGACAACAATATGGAGGCCGTCAAGGCTATCGGGG